>CM042187.1:3064934-3078890 GCA_023539305.1 Ilex asprella | reverse complement strand
GTTTAATGAATTTTTAAGTATCAAATTTGATATAAAAATATATTACATTATTTTTATATATTATATTTAAAATGTGTCCACCTTGTATCATATTTTTGCTCTGCTACTGTTATATGAAATCTTCACTCCTCACTTTTTCAAATTAATCGATTAATTTGTATTATACTGTGCCTTCATACACGAGTTATTGCGGATATATATATAACGGAGAGTGGGACGGAGCGAGAATAAAGGTAAGTTCGTTTTCGCATTCATCCCCGCACGAGTTGATAGTATTCCTTTTTTTGGACGAACAACCGGTCCACTTCCATGCTACGCACACACAATCGAGGAGAAGCACAGAAATGGAGTCCTCCCAATCGTCGTCTTTCGATTTATTCATATCAAAGAAGACACTCGATTCAAGATCCACACCATCACCACCCGATCAAACAATGACCAAAGCTTCAGATCAAAGTCTATGCATCTCCAAAACACCCGAAAAGCCGATCAACCCACAGCGCAGGATGAAGAATCGTCCGGCTGCATTGTCCGTGAAAGAACTGACACAGGCCGCGAAGAAGTTCCTGAAATCGGATTCGGACTCACCTTCTCGATCCGACTCGATTAGCGGCATCGCAAAACAGCAGAATGCATCGTGGCAGAGTGAAACTGCGGTTTCCAAATCGGAAATGGCTGATGGGTCAATAAAGCTCCCCGAAAAGTAAGTGCCTATAAATTTTGAGAATTTTTTTTTGGGTAAATAAACTGTTATGTAAGGATTTGAAATAGAGATTTAAGAAACGGAAGCAGTAAGAAAAAAACCCTAATCAGAGGTACAAGAGCAGTGTCATACTAGACTATCAATTGAGCTGAGGAATCTGTAATCTAAATTCTGGCGTAATATTTTGAATACCAACTGTAAAGTATGAATCTGCTGGGACTACTTCATTCGTGAAAATAAATAACAGCTGATTCTGTCGCATCAGATCGTAAGTGGACAAACCCACAAGTTGAAAGCTAGCAAGGCTAGAAAAAGAATTCAAAAGAAAGTTGTGTTTTTGGTTCTTTAAATATTTTTAGTTGAATTTTCTGAACGTGGTTGTGCTTATAGATCTTGGAAACTGAGATCCTGTGAATCTGGTTTGTCTTTTTCAAATTTTTTTTTGGACTGCGGGTTAGTTACTCATGAGGCTGCTGTCTCAATAGATCCTGAAAAAGAAGAGTCTAAAAATATGGGAAGAGCTTGTTTTTTCGAAGAAAGGAGAAGTACCAAGCGAATTTCTCTTGTTCGGTTAAAAATGTCTTAGTGATTTTGTTGTGTTATTATGGCTTCTGGAAGATTTTCCGTAGATGCAAATTTGTGCATTTTGGCATTTCTGGATTCTCCATTGCTAGGTTAACCGGAGCCTGGTAGCTTGATAAAATAATATGGGCCTTTTTTTTTTTTTAATTTCAACAAGTTTCTTGACTATTATCTTCTCTCAATTTAAAGTGACATTGTGTTTATGCTTGAAGGTCTAAGGAAATAGGTCAGAAAATTTTGAGAAATCTTGCACATTATTTAGTTGAATGTCCTGGGTGGGTTCAGTCTTTTCTGACGATGTTCATGTATTTGTCTCCAGGTACAACTTGTTGGACAAGTTCTTTAATAACTTGGATAGTTCAATTCGACTGCTTCGGTTAAAGGGATCTATGCCAACATTTACAAATATTAGCCCCAAGATAGAGTATTTAACTGATAGGTAGTAATCTTTGTTCATACAAGTTTCTAAATTTTATTATTAACGATACTTTTGCTAGGGTGAGGATTGACTTGTTTTTATTTGATTTTTTAGGAGGTTTACTTATAGTCATCTTGCTCAACTGAAGTTCATTTTACCTGAGGCTATTGAGGTAAAGAAAGTTCTTACCCATGACGAGCAAACCAGTTGTATGAAGCCTGACCTTCATGTTTCACTGAATGCCGATGCGATTGAGGATGATGGGAAGCTGAAATCAGAAAGTGTGAACTCGTGGTTAAGAAAAGTATTTCAGTCTCGGCTTTTGCATTTCTCTGAAGCCCATCCCGAGGTTTGTATGTTCCTATACCTTTTATACGAACTTTGCATATATACCATATTTAGCCTGCCTTACTTCTTGACATACTAACGGTTGGTGATGTTATTTTAGGCTCATATAAGGATTACAACCAATCAAATGCAAAAAAACCATGATTATTACATGTCCGGATCGTGCTTCATCTGAACAGTAAAACAGTAGACTGATTCAGTTGCATGAGTAGAAAGTTATTTTCATTGAGTCTACTGTTGTGAAGGCATGCACCTACCCATTCTGAGAACATTCTTGTTGTGAAATGCTTTGATCTTCAGTGCTATCCATTAGTCTGCCTGTGGCTGAGAAGCTTTTTACTAGTACACTGATATATCCTTTATCCATTATAGGTTCTGACCTCCTTAGGACCAGCAACTTTCCTTGCTCTGGATTCATATGTTATGATGGAGTAAGCCAGATCTTAAAAACCCCAGCGACTTCCTAATATTACCAAACTTCTTGATATACTTTTTCCCAAACTGGACCCTTGCCCTGGATCCTGAGAAAACCCTGGTTTTGCAGTTCAGACATAGCTTTTGTTCTGTACATCCGAAAATGTATCTCCGAAAGAAAAGAACTGTGTCTTAGCTCCACTTTCATCTTACTTACTGGATTATCCAATATAATTGACAAAGCAACTTCTGTGTTCAGGGTGATGAAGTTCCTAGGGGAACACTGCCACATCCATTCAATCAGTTAAAGCAAGATACACATAAGAACAAAATCAAAGCCACCAAGTCATCCTTGGCGTGTGAGATTTTAAGTGATGCTCTTTTAGAACAGCAACCAGCAGCAGAAGCAGGCCATCTGTCTCAATCTTTCCGGAGGCACTTCTCGCAGCAAGGCTTAAACCAAGAAGCAGTGACCACTACTCAAATGCCATCAATAGTTTCTCTCAGATCTTCAGTCCTTCCAGTTTCTGATCCTTACTTTGATGAATGTTCCTCTAGAAAGGAAATTAGTGCGGCTGCTACCCCATTCTTTCCTAAATCCTCTTCAAAGCAAATAGCAGATGAAGAATGCATAGAACCTGGGGCTTCTGGTACCAGTCTACCACCATCTCATACCGCCACAACTCCAGTTAAAAATGTAGATTCCACAATGAATGAAGATTATTCGCCCATGGGAACTGTGAGCATCGAAGGAACTCCTGCAAAACTCATCTTAACACCAACAAAGCTGATGAGTGTGACACCAGGATTGCAACCGCCAAAGAGGTGTTGCATGAGCCCAGATGATGATTCAACCAGGTCACCGAACATATTAGCCAGGCGTCCACTGCGTAGCAGGTCTTTGAAATTTGACACTTCTGTGAAGTGTGCCAAGTTTGTGGATGAAGTCAATGATAGTCGAAGTATATCGGTAGACAGTGACATTTTTTGACATTCTTCCTGAAAATCTTCTCGAATCGGTAAGCCCATGATGAATCTATTATGTTCTAATCGTTTTCAGTGCAAGCCTCGGTCTAGAACACATTGCATGTGATATATTTTCGAGTTCTGTGATGTGATATCTAGATACATTTTTAGCTGTCCTTTTTTATTTCAATTGAAATTAAATTAAGTACAGGTGATCAAGACGAGCCACATTTCATAAGTGTATGCTACTACTATTGAGATTAATTATGACACGATACAACTTCATACATGATGGGCTGTAAGTGACTGGTCAGACAACAAAGAAAATTTTAAAAGATGACTGCATCTTCTCTGTTTTGGAGGATTGTAGAATTTGAGTATCATCTATTTATTTGCTTGTATTGGATAGAATCTGGTAATATTGTTTTGAAACAAGCTGCTGCAAAGAATTTTCTGGAACTATTTCCTGGATACACTATTTACTTGTACCCAAAAACTGCCTTTGTTTTTCTAATTCAGGTTTTGGTAACATCATTCTAGGCACTCTCTTGATGCTCGTGTTGAAGAATTTGTTTAATCTTTCATGACAGAAGAAGGCTCGCTTTATAATATGTTGCAGAAATCTAACCTCAATGTCTCTCTGCAGATAAGAGAGAAAGAGAGGAAGATGCTAGAGGATCAAAATCCAGCCATCACTCAAGCAAAATGGCGGCAACAGATGATTACCAACTTACCTAAACTCTTTGACTGCATTCATTTCATATTTCAGGCAATTAGACGTTCTGTAATCACAAAAGAGGAGCTCATGCACAAGATAACTGCAAGCCATTTGGATATTGTTGACAGAAGTAAGGTTCTTTCTCATCATTATGAACGTAGTCAACCTTTTGATATTGCAGAAGCCTCATTTGAGCTAAATCCTAGCGGTTATATTTACAGGAGAAATTGAAGACCAGCTTAGATTGCTGAAAGATCTAGTTCCTGAATGGATTTATGAGAAGTCAGTATCCAGCGGGGATCTTTTATTATGGTGAGTCACATGTATATCTTTTGTATTATGATTTGGGTTCAATTTATGATGGCTAGAAACCTTGGATGTACATCCGGATGTTATAATCAGACAAGGCTGATAGCTGTATTGTTCATATTTTGAGAAACAAAGTGTTGACTGTTTAGTTGTTTGGCATTGTCCCTTTGCAGCATTAATAAGATAATCAGCCACGAATCACTACACATAAGATTGGCGGAAGCAATTTGAGGGAGTGCTTATCGAAATTCTGTGTCACTGTCATGGGGGGGAGGCATACTAATTTACTGAGGTATCCCTGTACACTTGGGTCTCCTTTGTACCTTTTTAATGTAATTTTGTTTCATTCAATACTGCTGGTGGTGGAAGCATTTATCTGGATTGCTGGTGTTTATACTGCTATAGCACCAATGTTCATAGAAATGTAGTTGGTTGTGGGTGAATCTACAATGCGACTGCTTTGCCATGAATAATTTGACTTTTGTAGCTGCGCTTCATAGGGGCCCCATACAGTTATAAATGGTCGGAATTAGAGCTGTAGAAGAACCAAACATAGCTAGTATGTTTGGACTTAATTTGTTCATCCTCGAGAATGTTTAGGATCGGACTTGTAATGAGCCTTAAACATTCATTCGATAATCTTACACTAATCGAAAAGTAAGTTAAAAATAAGAATCAAATGATATGACATTAAAATAGAAGTATTTTTTCTTTCATTTAAAGTTATTATTTTTTTGTTATGTTAGTGTCGCATCATTTAGTCCTTTTTTGAGTTTTTTTTCTTAGTGTAGCGTTACCCTCGCATCAATCTTTCTAGGCCTCTACTCAGCCAAACCAGACAAAAAAAAGATAAAGAAGATATAGATAGAGTTGGAGTTAAAGTCCAAAATTCTTTTCCTAATTTAATATAATAATTGGATTAAAAATGGATTTTATTTAATATTAAAACTTATAATTAATTTAATAATTAAAATTATAGATATAATTACATTAATTGTTTCTATTCGTAATATTCAAATTATTTGTGTTTTAAATTATGTATTGCGTATTTGATAATTTTATGAAAAATCTAATTACTAATAATTTGTAGAATTGTCATTATGAGATGTAACAAAGGATTTTGGACTCTAAGTGTCCTCGATGAACAAGAGTTTCTTGAAAAAAAAAAAACTATAGTACTTGATTTTAGAATTGCAATTGAAGTAAGTATTAATACTAAAATAAAATTGAGCATCTATATCTTTGCAGTTGTAGTTTTAATAAAAACTTGACATTATTTATAGAAAACAAATTAAGTAATTTAACTCATATAAAAAAAAGATGAGTTAAATAACAGTTGATACACAAATGGTACTTAAAGGTTAAGAATAAAAATTATGACTTAATTAAAATAAAATATTAAAAATAGGATTTCATTGATATAAAAAAAAAAGACAAAAATGATAGAATTTAAAATTGAATTAAGTCCCTTTAACATTGATCTTCCTACAATACTCTTCCTAGAATCCTAGTTAATAATTAAAGCAAATACAATTTGATTTGTATCGGGACTTGGAAACATGGTAAAACTAGGATTTTGAGACAGCTAAATTCATGAGCTAAATCTCTTGCTTCTTTCATTCGCGTCTTCTACATATTTTTTATTCCTCTGAAAAACGAAGCCATCAAAGTTCTTTCTTCTGCTTTCAATACAATTCCAACGTTGAAGATGAGTTCTTCAACTACAGAAGACACACACACATCCCCGTGGTCGCCTGTGCACACTACTACTTATGGAACAACAACCTATGGCTACCCCTTGGAACAAACCGTCACCACCGCCACCGCTACCCCTGAAAATACCGTCATCGGTTACCCTTGTCATGTTCAAGTCCCAGTTAATGATGTTAATACCACTACCGCCGACAATGAGCTTGACCACGAGCCACCCCATGAAAATCAAGTTTCCTGCACAGAGTCATGCTGCGTCATATGCGTAGTCTTTGCAATCTTCATTTTCGTTGGCGGTATCGCTGCCATGTCAATTGTAAACAGCAGGTACGACAATCACAGTCCCAAGTTCCGAGTTGACTCGGTCTCTGTTTCTCCGTTCACCGTCTCCAACTCCCAACTCAACGCAAAGTGGTCGATTCTTTTTTACGTAGAAAACCCTAATCGGGTCAGCAGTCTTGCCTACGAAAACCTCCAGGTGTCGGTTAATTACCAGAATCAGACTGAATCTTTCTCTGGAACAGTTTTTCCACCCTTTCTTCAATATAGCAAAAACCAGACCTCATTAAACGGGATAATCACCGTCTTATTAGAAAAGTTAAACCGTTCGACTGCGAACGCCATTGCTCTGGATATAGTGCGTGGTGAGATTGGTTTTGATGTGCAGTTGCATGGTGTAATGAGGTTGATTGTTTCATCTTCAACTCTAAAAACATTCTTCGTCGATGTTCTCTGTGGCGGTGTCAAAGTTGTGTTGCCGGCTAATTCATCGGAGGGTGGTTCAATGGTGGACGGTCCGACGCAATGTGCAGTCTACAAGAGGCCGTATCATGATCACGACTACTCGTGATATACCAGCAGTTTATCAAACATGTCATCGATCTCTATCTAGTTTTTTTCGATATTGATTGTAAATTTTTAGACTTCATTGATTAATAATTTTGTTTACTTTAAGTTGTAATTAATCTCAATACAATATCGAGAAAATTTCTTGAATTTTTACTAAATTTTTAGGCTGCGATTGTTCTTGGGATTATGTGGTAAATATATATGTTGTTGATTTATTTATTGGGTAACTCTCAATCCAAAACTATCTATAATTTTTTGAAATTATGTTGTGTTTTTTGACATTTCTTAAATTTTTTAAAATTACGGTTCGATCCAAAATTGGTTATGATTAGAAATTGTAATTTGACGGTTTTGTATTTCAATTTTCTTAAATTTTTTTATCCATTGTGTACTTATATTTTCTTCTTACTATAGTTTTTCCTTTAATATGTTAACGATAAAATTAAAATAAAAATTATATTTATATTTGTATTTGCTTCCTGCTACAATTACTTCTTATTCATTCTTTTTATTAATTATTTGAAATAATTACGGGAAAATACTTCTAAAAGAAAGTACGAGTTAGAGTTATTATTACCTTTAAAAAGAGGTGTTAAATTTTTTTTAGGTGTTATATATGATTTAAAAAATTTGTATGTATCATTTATTTTAATCGTAGAAAATCAAAAGTTCAAATTTGTAATTAGTGTCCACACCCTTGTACAAATTTCTGAATTCGTCCCCGCTAATACCTATAAGAAAAAGTCATTCCCGCATATTTCTCTTCCACGAAACTTTTGTGATATTCGAGTCGATCACCCAATGTACCGGCTCGAAACAACTATCGTATGTGGTGTAATCAACTCCAATCAATCTTATACATACTAATTTAAAATTAATTTGCATTATTATTCATTGCTCAAATTCAGTTTAATCCATCATAATTACTAGATTAGTTGTGGATCTCAACAAATATTGGAGTCCATTGTCAATCTAATGATTGTAAATTATTAGATTAGCAAATTAGACAGCAAGGAATTGAGACGGTGGTTACCTGAGAAGGATAAAAGAGTAATGTTATTGAAATTTAAAAAATTAATTTAATTTATTAATTTAATGATATAATTTTATTATAATTATTAAATTAATATTAAATTCTAATGTTTAATAGAAACTACGATCGTTTCGATAGTTATGGTGAATTACTTGAGTAATTAGCCAGCCCTTGTTCTTTTCTTTTTTGGAATTATCAAATCGTTTACCGACTTAAAAAAAATAAGAATTATCTAATCGTTTTAGACCTGTACTCTGCCATACAAAGGAAAAACAATAGAGTTGGAGTTCAAAACTCCTAGGTAATCCTAATGCAACGAGAATTTGTTTAATACCAGAACTCCAAAACATATTAAAACTAAGATATAAATTCAACAACTAGTTTCTCTTTCTTCATAAACCTCATCCTCTACACATTCTTGATTTCTCTTCTTTCCTCTCAAGATTCAAGAAACAAACCCTTGAGAATTCGTTCTTCTGCTTTTGATCTTTCCTACCCTTGAGAATTCGTTCTTCTGCTTTTGATCTTTCCTACGTTTTAAAATGAGTACTGCAACCACAGAAAACAGAAATACAGAACTAGGGTTACCTGAATGGTATACTAGGTTTGATTCCTATGGCTACCCCTTGGAACAAACCACCACCACACCAACCGCCACCACTGCCGCTGCCACAGCAGTCACTGGATACCCTCGTGTATTGCAACCTCCGCCTTCTTACACTCCACCCCGAAATTACGATGCCATATTTTTTGTTACATTCCTTGTACTCGCCTTCGTCATCTATTTGGCCTATGAGATAGCTTACGCGATCGCGGCTGACGGTAAAACTCCTAGGTTCCGGGTCGACTCCGTCTCGATTTCTCCGTTGAACGTCTCTAACTCGCAACTCACTGCAAAGTGGAGCTTTAGTTTTTACGTGGAAAACCCAAACAGGATCCGCGGAATCTCTTATGACAGCATGGAGGCTTCGGTTTTCTACAAGACTGAATCTCTAGCCGGGGCAATCTTTGCACCCTTTCGGCAAGCTTCCAAGAACCATACATGGTACGTTGGGAACGTCGACACCTTGTCGGAGAAGTTAAGCAGTACGTTAGCCACCGCCATTGCTCGGGACATGGCGGAGGGAGAGGTTGATTTTGATGTCAAGTTACAGGCTAGAATGAGGTTCATCGTATGGCCTACTCCACCTGTGTACCTCGCCAATATTTTTTGTGGCAGCATAAAGGTTGGGTTTGGGCCCAATGCAGCGGAAGGTACAATGGTGGGAGGGTTCACTCGATGTTCTGTCGACCTAAGGGCGCAAGAGGATGATTGACACTAAATCGTTACTATTTTAGTCTGTTTGAATCGCAACTTCGATTGAAATTTTGGTAAAATAGTTAGTAGATTTAAATGTCCATTACGGATCAATGTACTTGTCAATTAATTTTATTAGGAGATTAATTTTGTTTTCATTTAAACTATTTTGTCTTAAAATTCTTGGTAGGTGTTGTTGATGGCGTTATCTTTCGTGTTAAATATGTTTGTGGTTTCTTATTCTATTTAGGAAATATCATATATCCAACTTTAATATGGAGTAATGGGTAGGTAAATGTATCTAATTTTTCAATCATGCTTGAATTTGTTTGTTTATAATATGTTAGAGGGAATCCTTCTCACAATTTACCATTATCATGTTCTCCTAAAATATTTAAAAGTAGTATAGATAAGGTGATGCAAATATCATTAATTTTTTTCTTTCGTATATATCGATATATCACTATTCAAATTTAAAAATAATATATTCATAATATTAGAGAAACCATTTATAAATAAATAAATCACAAAATATGGACTTATAAATTTAAAAATAATATATTCATAATATGTTTGTTTCTTTAATCTTGCCAATTGTTTTACATCACAAACTGTGTCATTGTAAAAAATTCTTGGTAGGTATTATCGATGGAGTCATCTTTGTGTTAAGTATAATTTTCATTTTTTTTAAAGAATGAAATCTATGTTTATTATGGAGTAATTGTTAATGCATGTAATTTTTCAAGTATGCTTGAGTTTGTAAAAGTACTTGATTAGTTTTTTCCAAGTTGTTAAACTATATTTGTAACATCCCACCACACCGTTAAGATGATGTTCACTTTGAGTTGTCTCTCAGTTTTATTTTTTTATGCTTTCGCCTAAAAAAGAAACCTTAATAGTTAACAAGGGAAACCGCAAAAATAGTCCATGAACTTTTTTTCTCTAATCGATGTGGGATAGCGCATATGATACTTATAACACCTCACTTCACCACACTTAGCATGATCTATTATTGGCCATGTCGGTTACCACAGTCCACCCCTTCTTAGAGGTCACACATTCCCCCGTGGGACTCAACCACCATCGTGTAGGGGATCCCGCTTTGATACCACTTGTAATATCCGGTCTCACCATCAAGATATTGGCCATGTTGGCCACTATAATATTTATATTTGAATCCCATGACAAGTAGCTTTTCACTTTTGGGTGGTGTCATATTTTGAGTCAATTTAGTCCGTAAAAATTATAAAATCTAATCAAGTGAGTAGTTTCATTATTATTATTCATTATTCTAAAATCAATTATTCATTATTCTAAAATCTCAGATAAATCAGGTGAGTAGTTTTAATTTTTTGTGAGATATACCAATTGAGAGGTCAAAGCTTGATTTATTAGGTTCTCTTATTTAGAGTTTTATTGTATCTTTTCTTGGGTTTCCCTTCTCATCTTCGTAGGTGTTTTGCCCTTCGGTATACATGAATTACTCAAAAGTTGTAAAACATGTAATAAAAATATAATGTAATGCTATTTGTATTATGAAAAATCCTCTCATGCTCAACTCTAGGAGAAAATATTTTGTATCATAATGATGTAATGTTATCATTGATATATCATATTAGAGCATCTCTAATAGGGTTCTTTATTCTGACTCAAATCTCTATTTTAGGGAAGTAATGCTATGCACATCAAATTTATATACTAAATCCGTTTTATCAAATGATGTAGACAACGTCACATTTATTAGATGTGTAATAAATGTTAGTGGATCCCATAAATATAACAACTCCGCATCATTTGGGGCCTCTTTGATATGTGAGTTTAGAGGGTTTTTGAACATGAGTTGGTGAATAAATTTTCTAAAATTCATGTTTGGCAAATACACATTTAGTTCAGAATTTGAAACTCAGCTTAGTTTAGGCCAAATCATGAAACCCAAGCTCATGGGTTTTATGAAATCTATAGGGGATGGGTTTCATATGTAGATTAATGAGTTTAACATCCAAATAATATTTATATCTCCATATATCCATACTAATGTTTGGATTAACTTGGTTAAAGGGCACAATAATAATTTATGTACGAATATATTATTATAATAATCATATACTCTTGCGCATACGAAACATGAGTATGAACATCATTGAATGTTAAATCTCATCTTTGAATACCATCTTTAGGTTTGGAAGAGTTTGGACAAGTCAAATCAAACTCCTCGAAAAAAATATATCAAACAGACCCTTAGTGCAAGAATTTGGCGCACATAATATTATTGATTTTAGAGAGTTAACCACCAAAAATCAAATTTCAATAAACTCTCTATTTAGACTAATTAAAAGAGAGATACATATGCATTATTCTATTGACTATAAGATTATTTTTCTATTAAAATAGAGTCTATTAAAGTTGTCTAAAATATTTAATTCTATTTTAAAATTTTATCAAAAATGTCATCGATTTTAAAAAAGATGCTACTTAAAATAAAAAATTACCATTAAAAATATTTGTATAACTCAATAACAAAGCACCACATGCCAGGCACACTAGTAGAGATAATGGGCGAGAAGAAAAAACCGATAAGCTTTAGTGGAATATAGTCCAACTTTGGACGGTTCAATGAATGAAACATGGCATTAGAATCATCTTATCTTTGCCACATAAATTTAATTAAGCACTAAATCTCACCTAAATTAGTTGTCAATAGACAACCTTCTATCATTCTTAGGGTCAATTCATGGTGTACCGTGTTCTTTTGTGTGGTGTTAAGTTTTAGTTATGTCAATATTCACATCAACACAACATATTTATTTTTTTGTAATTATTTTCTACTTCTAATTTCAATTAATCGAGTTTTGTTTGTATCTCACATAAATTTGACTCATTTATAATTAGTTTCTATCGGTCTTGTCATTTTCAATTTTCAATTATATCGTATTTGTGTTGAGGTCAATCCATCGTTGTCTCCCTAAGGTTATTTTTTTTTACTATAGTATTAATAATTATAAATTCTTTAAAATTTTAGAGCTAGTGATCTCTAAACTTGTTCAGAAATTTAACAATCTTTCTAATGAAGTGAAAAATAATTCGAATTCTAACTATCCTTCTAGATGTATTTCATCGCTGAACTAAAATTAAAATTGATCTTCGAGACCTTATGATGAGCCCAAATCTAATTGGGTCAGACCTAATTAATTAAGTAAGTCCAAATTAGTTACAAGGCATGTCAAGCTCAATTCATGAATTTGGCTTAGACCAAAATTCAAGAGTGTGGAATAATTATCGAGATAGTCACTTTCGAAGATCAAGACTATTTCTATTTGTACCTATTCTAGTTGTACTTACCCTCCCCGAAGGACTAGTGACATATCCATCTATTACAGTGCCTCAACCAATACTCTGTACCTATAAATTATAAGTCTTCTCCACATGAAAGGGACATCTCCTAATATCTCTCTTAGCTACCTAGAGTTTACATGTGTTCTCTCTCCCACTTTTTACTTAATTAATAAAGTAATAAAATTTTTCAGGCACCGTCGCTGTCTTCGAAATGGAAAAGGTCATTTCATTTTGACCAAACAATGATACATCTGTGTATTACCTGTGTTGATCCAATCTTTGTCTTCTGTTATTAATTATCTTATAAGCTCTCTCCAAATAAGAGAGACATCTCCTATCCACCATTTACACAACAATATCTCTCTTAGCTACCTAGAGTTTACTCGTGCGCTATCTCCCACCTTTTATTTTATTAATAAAGTAATAAAATTTTTCAATCACCGTCTCCGTTTTCTAAGTGGAGTAGGTCATTTCATGTAATCGTCTTCGAAGTGGAGTTGACCGAACAATGATACATTTATGTGTTACCTGTGTTGATCCAATCTTTGTCTTATGTTATAAATTGTCCTATTTATTGTTTCATTAATTTTACTAAATTATATATTCGACTGTTGATTGTACATAAATTCACTTTTATTAATCATCACTCCATGTAGTTCCATTTTCTCTTTTTTAAGTGATTATTTACTACGAAACAGTGCTTGTGAAGTTCAATTCAATCAAACTAATCATGAGTTTCCTATTAAGATAATATGAAAATCTATTTATTTAATAACAAATTCATTTAAGTTGGTTTTCATCATTGGATACCCTACCGTTGAAGGGTGCCCTTTCTTTTTTTTTTTTTTGCTGGTTGAAGGGTGCCTTTATGATTAGTGTGGCCTTGCCGTTGAGTTGGGTAAGTTGACAAGCCTTTCAAAAAACCCAAGAGGCAATAGACTGACTACATGACACAAAAAATAAATATAAAATGATATTAGATGGTGTTATATTTAATACCTTTTATATAAAATGATATTAGATGGTGTTATATTTAATACCATTTTATTAACATAAAATTTAGATTTTATCAACCACCTTAACGACACATCATTTCGTCCTTATTTTTTAAACCCATAATTTGTCAGTCTAGAAATACCCAGCACAAAGAATATGATTCACGTTCTAGCTTTTATTTATTTTATTAATTCGATCAACGAATTAAGATCTAATTCAATATTAGGGTTTCTTAACATTAACAATGTTATATATTCTTTTAAAAATCTATTTCGATACA
>CM042187.1:2948790-3019934 GCA_023539305.1 Ilex asprella | reverse complement strand
TTCAATTTTCTTGCAAGCGTAACAATTGGACTTTTTCATAAGAATCGACCATTTCACCTAACAAATTATTAGGTCAGCACATTAAATAAAATTTTTAAGCCCAAATAAAATTATACATTACAATATACTGCACTGCTCTCATATAAAGGTTGTGCATAGTTAGTCTAATAAAAAAACTCTCTATACCATTATTTTATGGCTTTAAAATGTTGGAAGTTGCAATATCTTGCATAACCTGAGCAAATGCCAATAATGCATTGATCAGGATCAAGACATTACCATCACTATACTATTTTTTTTTCATAGAAATTCATTACTGCTGATGTGGATTATATAACCCAACACTCAATTTGATATTCATATCCAATCTGCATTGAATTACTAAACAATCATTTATCATATTGAAGAGTATCAACTATTACAACCAAGAACAAACCGAGGAGCAAAAAAAAAATACCCACATAAGGTGAATTCAAATGAAAGAGCAAATAAGGGCTAGAGGACGAGGGACTGATGGTAACATCACTAGGAGAAGCGTCCGGTTCCAAGATATACTTGAAGACAGTACCTAGCGCCTACAAATTGTTTAAGGGAATTAGACCTTCACCACAGTTGCAGCTTTAAGATTTTCACCAAATTCCACCAACGACGCATAGTGAATGATATATGGTATTCATTGTCTCAACCGAAATATTAAGAAGAAAGTAAACATACTTTTGGCTACTACCCTATTCTTGCACAATAATACGTGCATCCAGACACTCAACCAATTCTCCAAGCTAAAGCAAATTTAGTTGCAGCTACTACATATAAAATTCAAGACATTCGAAAAATGAGGTGAAAAAGATCCAATCATCAAGCAAATACAAATGGGTTTGGTTTATGCTAGCTCTTTGTCCTTTAAGGATGTTGAATGGAATCTCAAATGAGAGAACAAAATTTAGGATGGAGGAGTGAAGGAGAGTTTTATAATGAAAAAATAATGAAATCTGTAGCCCAATAAGGGGACCAAGTGTAATTAAGTATGCAATATAATATCATCCACCTCCCTCCCCCTCTGGTGCTTATAAAGATGGTGATAATGCTTGCACTATCATGAGTTCAGATTATTACACGAAAACCCTCAAAAGATCAGAATGACAAGCTCTGGTTCTCCTTGTGGTGCTTGCAAGTTCTTGAGAAGAAAATGTATGAGGGGTTGTGTTTTTGCCCCTTATTTCTGCCATGAACAAGGAGCAACCCATTTTGCAGCCATACACAAAGTCTTTGGTGCTAGCAATGTGTCGAAGCTCCTGGCTCACCTGCCGGTGAGTGATCGCTGTGAAGCAGCAATCACGATTTCGTATGAAGCTCAAGCTAGGCTTCAAGATCCCATTTATGGCTGTGTTTCACATATCTTTGCTCTCCAGCAGCAGGTCTAGTACTTATTGATCTTGCACTGTAATTTCAGTTTGAAACCCTAATTTTACCTTTTAGGCCTCATCTTCACTGTACTTTTTGCTTCAATTTTGAAGGTTGTCAATCTTCAAGCACAACTGAATTCTCTCAAGGAACAAGCAGCTCAAAGCCTTCTGAATGCCTCTAGCAGTTCCAACCTTAATGACAGAATCTATGGAAAATGTCCTGCTTACCCTCAGGATGTTCAAAGTTGGTTCCAGTCTCAAAATTCTAGCTTCATCCCCCAATTTGATCCAAACTTAACCAGTAATATCGGAAACTTACCTTACTGTGAAAATGGGACCATGAATCTGGGAAACTATGAAAATTCAGCCCTCCTGGAAGATAACATCTCATTTGCTAGCTTTGAAGAGGGTTCTCATTCACTGGATTCTCTTCATGATGTGCAAAAAAACCACAAGCATTGGGATTTTCGAGACGACATGAATGATCTGCAATCTGTGGCCTTTGGGTATATTCAGCATTCATGAGGAACTGGGGACTCAGCAAAATAAATCATGGGTGAAGATTACTCTGTCAATTTTTGTACTCTTGCTATGCACTTCAGCTGCCATAAGCAAAACTAGAAACCCTAGAAATGTTCATACTATTGGATTCCATATAACATACCCTATGATTGTTTTCTTAGATTTTGTGTGAACCTTGGATATGTCTCCAACAAATCTGTTTTTTTTTTCTTTTGAGATAATGGAATCAGCTTTTTAGTGGACCTAGCCAGCTAGTTAAGATCTAAATCTTAGACCTAATCAAGACCTTAAACCCTAATTGTTTTTGTTATACTTTCCATTATTTACCTATAACGTTGGTCCAGTAAACATTAAAAGGACTCGAAGTTTCAAAAACTTGTAGGTTTTTGGACATCACACCATTGTGAAAATTTACTGAATAACCCTATCAATATTCCAAATTAATGGTCATGCCTTGGGTCAAGTTAATTCCGGATTCTTTGATTTCAAAGAGTTCATAGTGTAGACGTGTGCGAAGTGGAAATTGGTTTTTCCATGACTTCTTTGTGCAGCAATCTTCTTTATTTTAATTTTAATCGTCAATGAGAGTTTCATTGTGTTTGTAGGAGCAATGAGAATAATGTTTCAACATCTCTAGCTTTGCTTATCATCTTGGGGATCAATTGCTATTTATGTTATCACCAATCTCTTTTAACCTTTCCCTGTCAATAAGTTTGTGTCTGTAATAACTTTTGGTTAGCTAGTATAAGCTTGATCATATATCAGATTCAGAGGAATATTATAAGTGAGCATCTAAAAATGTATCTCATATACAATTGCAGAGATTCCTGAAAAAGATAATGTACTATGTTTCATAGAAAAACACAATGATCCCGAGGAACATAGATGTTTTTCTTACATTTGTTAATTCATGGGAAGTAGACCTAACTTCATTAAACACAATTTCTTTCACTAGCTGCTGGTTGATTTGATTGCCTTTTACATATCTCACAAAGTCTTGACACTCATCTTCTGGAACTTTGAAAAGCTGTTTTGTACTTGATCTCTTACCCGTTAGTCAGAACTATTAGGCCTGAGGTTGAATATAAAAATCTCTGTAACCATAAAGAACTACTCACCTAGTAAACCTAACTTGCTTCTCATCCTAATATATATTATACCATTCACTTCGCTTGTAGCTTAGGTTATTTCAATTCTGATTAACTCTCTCACTTTTGGAAAAAAGGTAACTTTTTTGAGAGTATAACTTGAAAGTCTTTGGACACTAAATTGCTAGTACCAAGTCTCGTTGCTTGAATACTTGCAACTCATGTGCAAAGCTTCTCCTCGGCAAGATTGTCTGGTCGGAGTGAGTCACTAAGCTGCATGCTAGCAACACCTTTAAGTTATATGTGTACACAAGAATTTAGGCTTTTCAGCGTCATCAAGATGGCTGAATGTTTGCTATAATGGAAGTGGTGTAAGAAGGAAAAACAGCGACTTAGCCAATAATGGTTTATCAGATTTAGTAATTAGTTGGTCTTATCGAGTTTACAGTTCTTATCATTATATTGCAAAGGTAGATGATAGCATTTTTAAGCATTTGAAAGAGTTACTGCTAGCATTTGAAGCATGCATTTGAACTATATTAAATATAGAGAGAGCTATACATCTTAGGTTTCATGGGGTATAAGAAAAGAAATGGTGAATCCTTGTGCTGTATTGGATTATGAACTTCATTAACTTTAGCTGCATATAGCCAGTCCTAAACTACAAACACTTTTGAATCTATCTTTTCCTGCTAGATACTTCGTTTTGCAACCACTCGCTTAGTGTGTAGATGACAATAATTTGTACTGCCATTTTCCAAGCAAATGATCTGTTGGTGCATAATATAACACTGAATTTCAAGTAACATAGCCCTCGTATGAGTGCTCTGAAAATGATAGTCATGATCAGTTTCTTGATAATTTTCGTTCAGGATGTAGACAAAACTAGATGTTCTTCAAAACTGCATACAGAAGTATGTGTTACTTTTCGTTGAGCTACTAGTTCAAAACTTATTTCCTTTTTGGTTGAGCTACCTTGATATTCGTATATCGTAGATCATGTCCCTTTTGTTTCCTACAAAGAAACTTCATTTAAATTCGAGTTATAACACAACAATTCATGGCAACATCGTAGTTAATGTAATCAAAGGTACGTTAAATATAAGCATTGTCAGAACTATTTATTACAGCAAATTAATTTTTACCAAATTTTTTACCGCAAATCTATATGAATAATTAGATCTATCAATCTGATTAACTTTTCCTAGACATATAATACTTGTAATGGTTCTTGGGCATTATACAAGACATTTGGTATAAAAATTTAGTGCATATATGATATAACTCTATTTAGTTTTCAGAACTTCCTTTTTTTTTTTTGGTTCTACGTTCACGCAAGTTATGCATACTTTGACTAATTCTCTCTTCGATTTGGTCAAAGACAAGTTATCCACGTCGAAACTAGTTTACAGTCAAGATTTGAACTTAGAGCATCTCAAGCCCTTATCTTTTTTTATACCCAAATTTAAATTTGAGTAAAAATATTCTAAAATGCTTCTCCAATGTAAGAATTATACCCAAATCAAATGAAGGGAGACCTTTTTTTAAACTCAAATTTTTAATTGTGATATTTCACCATCCTTTAAAGATCTAATGGTCATATTTTATCCTCATTTAAATTTAAGTTTATCTTCATTTAAATTTGAATTTTTCTTTATTTAAATTTTAGTATCTCCATTGGAGAGATCTATATCTAGTCAAACTTTTTTTTTATTACTCAAATTTGAATAAAAATTTAAGTTTTCATTGAAGACGATCTTAAAACGTTTAGAACTTTTTAAACCACTGGGTTTACTAATCTACAGGGAAGAGAGAGTTCGTTAGCCAGGCCTGAGACCTATAATTGTTGTTAGGAACCAAAACTTTTTTTTAAACCAAGTTCAGCCCATTTTTAGGTGGAGTGGAGGGTCACGACTCATATGGACTGGACTTAATTAAAGTTGAGGAGAATTATATTCAAATCCTTTAAAGTTTGTCTTTAAAACATTTGTATTCTCCGACATTTGAAATATAACGCACTAAGTATCATACGCTTACAAATTTTAAGAGGTTTGAATATAATTTACTAACAGACATTGACGTATACGCATACAAATTTTAAGGAATTTGTATGCAATATTTTTAAATATTAAGGAATATAAATGATTAAGTTATAAAACTCAAGGTATCTAAGTATAATTTTCCCTTAAAGTTAAGATAGTAATTTGCACACCTTGGGGGATGTGCCCACTTTTAAGTGTTTTGTCGCTTTCTAATTATTTTCAAGAGGAATTAAAACTTTTACTCAAATTTAAATAAAATAAATAAATAAAAACATTAATTTGATACCCGCCTCTACAACGAATTAAGTTATTTTTACACTCAATTTTTTTTCTTTCAAAAAGTTCAACTTATCATTAAGGATGAGCGTCAAAATATTAATTTCTATCCGATTAATTAGACTTAAATCAGATTCTAAACTTTTGTCTATTTTTATATCAAAGTATATAAGAACCTTAATCAGATCCGACGTAAGTCTAATCTATCTCCTAACAAATGAGGATCATACTACTTGGACTATGCACTCGGTGACTCATGAGTGATAGCTTTAAATTGTCAACTCTAAACTCATCACACATCCCTACTATAATATATCTTCCAAATGAAACTAGCCAAATTGTAAGTGGTCTTGTTTTATGGAAATTACGATTGACCCTTCGACTTTTATTGCCATTACAAAAGATTATTGGCCTAAAGTATTAAGATTTTCACTTTGACCCACTAAGTCACATAGACCTTGGCCACTCTTTTAGAATTAGGAGCTGGGTGAACAGAAAATCAATGCCCCTGTGAAACAAAGAACATGCTTTGGTCTCCTTTAAGAAGAAGACTTGGCAAAGAAAGAGACCACACTTTCTCTCTCCTTGAAACTCTTTTGTTCCCTTTGCCCCTCTTTGCCTTTGTGCTCATGAAGTTCACTTCTTTATCGTGTCTTCTTTTATTGAACATTGTTGTTTATGAAAGTACCATTTGTGGGAACTTTTTTCTATTGAACTAAAGCTCTCATTCACCACTCATTTACTTAATTAATGAGCCAAGGAACATAGTTTTCTCAGTGGAATTAATGTTGTCGTATGGTACATTGAACACCACGGCTAGCTTTATGAACAATAAGCTTTATTTTTCGACAACTTTTTTGTCCTCAGTGATTGTTCAGCGCCGAACTGAGGTTTTGAAAAATACTTAACGAGCGGCTTGACTACATTTGTTCTAATTTTCTATAGCTGGTCTTGGGCTCGAAGTGCATAAAATTTCAGTTAATCCAATACCATAGTTGATCCAGGAGAGAATTACTTAATACACACTTTTGTGTTTTGGGTGCATGTTGTTTTTTTAATATCTCCACTCCAATATAGCCATTCTTTAATAGCCCCTTTTCTTTTTCATATATATGTTATGTTGTTAATATATCTCCAGATTGCAATTGAAAACTTTTTTTAAGTTACAGTAGATGGTTCTTAAGGTAAATTCTGTGGAACTCTATTCTAGAAGTAGTGTGAAAAGGGAGTAAATATTGAATGCAACGGTGATACCATTGATGACATGGTATCACCAATCAATAATAAAACTTCAAATGAAAAAGGTGAACCCCATTTGAACTTACATGATAGGAGTATGGTAAGTTATTTGCTTAAATGACAGATTAGTAATTGATTTTTGTGGGTCAATGTACTTATTTGTTTTAATATTATTAGTTAGTGATACCACATCACTTTACCACGTGGTATCACCGTTGTAATGAATATTTTCTCGTGAAAAGGATACAAAGATCTCTTTTAGAGCACTCACTCATTTCAATGGGTCGCCCAATAATGCATCGTGGGATGTATATAGCATTGTGAGAGTTGAAGAGGATGATTGTTTCATTCTTAATTATATTCAAATCAAATGATAATGTAACATATGTAAACCATGAATCATCTAAATAACATATTGCTAGGGTTTAACTTGGCCCTTGTTTTGTCACATTGTGTGTATTAGAAAACAAATTTGAAGACTAATTGAAAATTAGTGGTTGGTATCCAATTTAAGAAATGCTTCAAATAATTAATGGGTTTATAAAGCAATTTGGTTAGCCTTATTGGATTTAGAGAACCAATAGGTACAATTTGCTTAATTGGGTCAACAGCAGTTGCTAAAACTGCTAAATCATGATGTAGCAGTGTGCAGTCAATCAAGGGGACATTTTGTCTATCTATCTGAGAACAAGGTCATATGATATACTCGCATTAAAATTATATTACGTACGAATTATGTTAGGTAAACCTACTTATTAGAACATAATCTTTAGGCAAGTGGGCCCCCAGACACTCCCTCAAACATTTATTTTTCTTGAACCACAATGATAACCTTCACTTATTCCCTAATCCCTATGGTCTGACTTATGAGTTTTTTTTTGGTTCAATAGATAGGGTGTTCGGGTCACCTTACGTATATTTTGATAAAAGTAGATCATCCACGTTGAGATTAAAGAATTCATGAAGGATAAATTCTCAAAGTTTGGTTTCAAGGGATTGTCAAAGTTTGAATTCGGAACGTCTACGTTTACAACTTTTATTTGTTACTACTTGAACTATCACTTAAGATCAGACCAAGTTTAGATTTACGGCTTGTCCTTAACTTATGAGGTTTTGTCAAAATAAAGCTGTCATGTTTGTTTGTTTTTTTCGAATTTATAGGTACAACCTAAATTACATATAATATATATATATATATATATATATATTTATATATATAGTAAGCAACAATTCACTCATAATCAATTAAATCGAAATTTATGCAATTAATGGAACTCAAATTCAAAAGATTAATTTTTCACCATTGAACTCACTATAAAATGGTAACATAGTTGAGATCAATTATATTTTACAGAAATAGGCAATATACATAGACATTAATGTTAAGCCTTTATCTTGGGATGTCTTCTATTACATGTTTGTTTCTTGATGTCTTCTATTATCAAATGAAAATTGGATGATAATCACGATGACTCTAGTTCCTAGGTACCTTTCAAAATGTCAAATGGAGCTGTAATTATTGATCGTTAGTAAAATCCGTTAGTCCAAGCATACATATTCATTTGGTAAGCAATTTTTGATAAATATTTTAGTATGCACATCATGATTCCATAACAAACCTCAATGTAAAATCTTAAAATGAGAGAGAGAGAGAGAGAGAGAGAGAGCCCTGTTTAGCTACATTAATGTTGTAACAATTTTTTGATGGAAAGGGAAAATGCCCAGTCTAACAATTTCTGCCACAGTCTCTGTATATATATCGTTCAATGTGTAGATCATCACTGTAACATCATAACCTAGCAATAAATATGGTGAGTGCCCTAAGTCAGTCCCTCATCATTCTGAAAGCCAGTGCTTGAAGCTCACCCAAGTCAGTTTGTGAAGGTCTCTTCTTAGCATAAGATTGGAATGATTGCTCATCTCTGCTTCGAATCTCTTGCATACCCTTTTCTCCATTGATGTGATCAAGTGAGCTCGGGGTTGAGATAGAGTTCAAGTAAGCCGGGCAATTCGGAAACGATGCCATTCCATCCATGTTTCCAGGCCATTGATTTTCTGCAATCTTTGAATCAATGAGGCTTTGTGCCAGTTGAGCCTTCATTTGCATCAGTTGGGCTTGCAAGCACGTCACCTATAGAAGAAAACAAAGACTTTCAACATTACTTCATTTGTATCTGGCATAGGCGACACCAATATCTTTAAAGAACTTACGAGATTAAAGGTTAATTGGTGGTGGAAACTGTTATTTGATAATGGGTTTGCGTTGCTAGTTCATATATGGAAAAGAATAGGGTTGCAACATACGAGAAGCCTATCAGCCTATGACCATCTACACAAATGCGCAAATTATTGATCCATATGTGTACAATTATGTGCATATCATATATACATATATATATAGAGAGAGAGAGATAGAGAGAGAGAAGGAGAAGAAGAAGAATTTGATAAATTTGAATGGTGAAAATTTTGGTGAACCTGCTGTTGTAAGGCGAAGATATGTGCGACACAGCCATAAACTGGATCTCTGATCCTTGCTTGAGCTTCATAAGCAATGGTCACAACCGCCTCACATCGATCCTCCACCGGGACATGCAGTAATAATTTGGAAACGTTACTGGCACCAAACACCTTATGAATGGCAGCAAATCTAGCCGGCCCTTGTTCCGAGCAGAAATAAGGTGCAAAAATACAATCCACGGCACACTTTCGCCGCAGAAATTTGCATGCACCACAAGGAGAGCCAGTCCCAGTTGCCATGTCGAAGATGAGAGAGAGAGAGAGAGTTGTTGGTCCTTTGTGAATAAAATTTAGGCGCACGAGCACACTAGAAAATGATGTAAAATGAAGCACTTGTGTTGATATATGGAGCTAGTGGGTGTTAAGGAGAGACCCTTATAACTTCTAAGAGTGTGAATGGGAGACATGGAAGGCCTGCGTGTAGGGTTCTAAGGGGACATTTTGTAATGGCTTATGTAGTATGAGCACACTTCTTTAATGTAAGATCGGCTTAGATGATTCAGAGTAGAGGGTATCCATTTACGAATGAATATGAGCTTGAATGTTTGAGAGATGAGCTCCCATCGCATATCTATTTTTAAAATAAGGAAGATTGAATTATTTTCTAAATACAAACAAAACAGCTATCTCCTCACGTTTCCTCTTTTTTTTTTTTTTTTTGGGGAGGGGGGGGGGCAAATCAAATCATTGTGAGAAAAATGTCATTTGAACTTCATTTAATAACTTGATTAATCCAATAACTATAACGAATTAAATTTTAAATTAAATTCTCAAATTAAATTTCTATAACACTGTTTTATAAGTAATAGTAATGACATTAGTATCCAAACAACACGAGAACACTTTGATTAAGAGGGTGATTTTGCAGAGTCATTAATTACTTGATTAGCAAATTAATTAATTTGATATATATAAGACAACAAAGTCACTTATTTATAATCTACATATAAATAATTCTCGGCTGATATTTATAATGTACTTGTACCCCTCCAAAAAGTGTGTGTGCGAGAGAGAGAGAGAGAGAGAGAGAGAGAGAGAATCCATATAATTCAACTCCGCCTACCTTAAAAAAAGGAAAATGGGCAGTTGAAATAGCATGAGAGGCAGCCCGTCAGCATAACAAAAGAAAATGGCATTTAGTGACAGACGCTATTACCCATGTTATCGTTCTCGCCTCAGTGACGCCATGACATAATATCTTAATTCGAATTACCATGACCCCACCAAGACTATCTCTCTTATCTACCGACATAGTCGATTTTATAGCCGCATGTATGCTCAAGATCTGGAAGAAATGCAATCAGACTACAATGTCTCTTAAAATTCATGGTTCAAACCTGCAGATCATACCGATCAGTTTATGTTTTGATTATGATCTCAAAATAGCAAATAGTCCAGCAAGTTAATGGTCAAAAACTGGGTTTTGGAGTCCAAGGCCAGGGAGTGAGGTTAGTTCATGCTAGTCCAGCTGCTGTATTTGACATACCTGACAAGAACACACCTGTTTCACCCAATTATTTGATTGCCTTCTATGATCAATGCTGTTGCAGAAGAAAGGCAGAGATATAAAATTTGAAGAGAAGGTTTGATCTCAACCATCAGTGAAGACCAATTGTGAGCCCTCACCCGTTTCAAGATGTTACATAATATCCACAACCAGGTCTTAGTTCACTCAAGTACAGCCCTTAGGGATGGCTTGTAACCATTTACTACTACATAACAACACTTCTTTTTTTTCTACATAACAACACCTACTCTTTGTAAATAACCATGAAACAACAAGCCATTCAATAAGCAATATGGGCAACCATTCTACGTAGTGGTTGATCTAAAAAAACACTGAATTAAGGATCGACCAAAACTAGGTGGAATTGATCTTGTTTCCATTACTTACAAAAACCAAATTCATAACCAGAACTGAGTAGTAACATCTCATGCAAAACCCAAAATGAGATGTCACAGAGACCAGTTCTTATAATATACACAAGATGAAGGATAAGTTTTAATCTTTGGTTGCACACTTGCCATGAAGTAGTCATTTGATTGACCAAGGAGATTGAACACCCAGACCAAAAACACCAATAAAACCCGCTTACATAACCTTAAATTAAAGAGATTCATTTACCTGCGGCACTTCACCTCTTGTGATGAAACCTTACCTTCAATAAGAACTGCATCTTGACCTGTCCAAGATATCAATCGGGAAATCCAGTTACATAGCACATTAAGATATTAGAATCAAGCTTGATGGAAGGAGAACAGTGTCAGAATTGAAGTGATTGGAAAAAGAAAAAAAAGGACACCCAGAAGAGGATTAGAAGCATCTTGTGTGACTAAGCATTTTGATTACATTTAAGTTTGATCAATCGGGAAATCCAACTTCCAATCAAATTAAATTGGTGTGGATAAAGCAGATGTATCTTACTATACAACAGCAGCCACTATAAGCATTTTGATTACATTTAAGTTTATTCTAGTTCCAGGGCAACAGCAAGTTATTTTTTTCCAACCCAGTAAATAAATACGAAGCCTCTCTAAAACTTCTGAATATGGAAATGTATTGAGCTTATCATCAAAAACTCATCTTAGTTTGAACCAACAAAAAGGGGTAATGACATAAGTTCGGTGCTGTTGATCGACGTTCTTGGGATAGAGAGACAGGGATCAATGTGACTGGCATCTCCAACTTCCAATCAAATTAAATTGCTGTCGATAAGACAGATGCACCATGCAATACAACAGCAGCCACTTTGGACATTTTGATTACATTTGAGTTCATTTTAGTTCAAGGGCTGCAGGAAGGTAACTTTTTCCAAAACACTAAACCAAAGTTTCTTTAGCACTTCTGAATCATGCAAATGTATTGAGGTTATCATCAAAAACCCATTTTAGTTTGAACAAACAAAAAAGGGGTCATTACCCAGTTTAGGTGATGTTGATCGAGGGTATTAGGATGGATAAATGGGGT
Organism: Ilex asprella; assembly: GCA_023539305.1. Classification (NCBI taxonomy): domain Eukaryota; kingdom Viridiplantae; phylum Streptophyta; class Magnoliopsida; order Aquifoliales; family Aquifoliaceae; genus Ilex; species Ilex asprella. The sequence continues at coordinate 3,007,879 of CM042187.1, read as the reverse complement.
ACAAATGCAATGATCACTTAGTTTGAACCAATACTATACACCAAACCTGAAATTGCAACATTGACCAGGTCAATTTGATAACACCAATCAAAGCACCAAGAGAAATAAGTAGCTCCTTTCTAGAGACAAAATATCATGGTGTTACATTCTTTGCAGTTGTAGACAGCTATCCAGCCAGGTTATCAGTCACAAATATCACAAATACCGTCCACTACTTAGCAAGATGATACATAATAATGTCAAAATGCAGATAAAAAACTTACTTGAGCTGTATTATAGACGATATACTCATTATACATCAGTTCTGTCGCCTTGACACTTGATGACACTGGTTTTCCACAAGGTACAACGATGTCATCTCTCCACTTCACATAGTCTGCTTCTTGAGGTACTTTCTTGCCAAGGCCTTTCGTAGAGTGCTTGCCTTCAGGAGGTTTGTCCATATACTAGCAGTTAAACAAGATCAGCAAAGAAATTTCAAAGGAGGTACAAAATGGAAGCACACGCGCAAGCACGTGCACACCTAAAACCCAACTGTCCCCCCTATCTGTGCATGAATACCTAATGTGTGACAAATTGTTGAACGCATTTTGAATGTTAATGAATCATAAGCAGCAAAAGAGTGCACGGTATGACAAATGTGGACTCACCTTAGGCTTCTTGAGTTCATAAACTTCTCCCAAGGCAACTTCACTTAAAAGCATTAAGCCCACGGGATTATTCTTGTCAGTGTAACAATACTGAGCACTTTTACTGACTAGGTCAGCAAAGTATACTCCTTTGCCAAACTATAAATAACAAATGCTTACTGTTGGTTAGTCTTGGGGAAAAGAAAAGTAAATGTATGAGGACATTCTTTTTCCTTTATCCAAGTTATAAATACAAAAGTGCTTCTAAGTTTTTGTGATGAGAAAGAGAATGAGGGAGGGAGAACCATATAGCCAGTAGCTGGGGCTTCAGGAGGAGCAATTCTCAGTCCTTGACTAAGTATGCCTACAAAGTTTGTCAACCGGGAACCTGTAGAGAACAAAAATTTTCATTCCAGCTATAGTCTTGCTTCTGCCCGTATGTTATTAGGCATTTCAACTTACCATGCCAAAGAAGCATTCTATTTTTAAGTCTCTCTCTGTGGGGAGCAAACTTGTCAATTTCCCCCACCCTTTCAAGTGAAAAGACTTCTTCCAATTCAAGAGCCCAATCCTGAGAATATTGCAGTATTCAGTAAATAGATTTTTTCAAAAAACTAAATACAATCATGGAACAAGAAACTAAGAATCATTTTTATGCTAGCACAATATGCTTTTAGTGCACAGAATATCAAAAAGTAGACCCACTGTATGTGTAGGGGCATGTGTGGCTTGAAGATATTTGTCAATCAGCTTATAATCTTCACTTTCATGGGGAAGTGGAGCAATATCACATTTCAACTTCATGTACTTCTCATCAAGGGATTCATCACTATCAACATCAAAACCTACTAATCTGGAAGCTATTTCAATGTCCTGGAGAGCTTCTAACATTTTCACCTGCCATAGAAATGTGAATTGATTACTTCATTCTACTTTGCACCTACTAAAAAAACCCAAAAATAAGCAATGAGAAAAATATGACTTTACTAAAACTGATACAAACAATTGTAATGTTTAACTATTTATCCTGTTGCATTTGCCTATAAAAGAATTGAATATTGGAATTATATATACAAGTAATCGACTAGCAATTGCATTTCCCTCTTAAAACAAGAGAGACAAAAGAGAACCACATTCATCACTAGCACTGGCCACCGGGTAGAAAACCCACAAAACTGTTGCTGCTAAAACTCACAAATGGTTTGATTTACTCAGCTGTGACCACAATCCTAACAGGTGGACCTGTTAGTTAGCTAGAAACCCTTGCACAGATATACAATATAACAGAACCAAAATCAAAGCCAAAACCTTAATAACCAAATGATAAATCATATCAGATATGAGTGAATTTTTATGTGTAGAACTTCCAACCTCTTCAGCAGAATTACTATGCTATTAGCAAGTAATTGTCTTGGTAACTTGGCATACGGATTTTTTAAAAAGACTATAACTTTAGATTTGTGAGTGTCAGTGAAGCATGTAGCATCATAAGTAGGATTGCCATCATCATCAACAAGACTCCTTATTACACAATAACCTTGTACCAGCCTATAATGAAGAAAGGATTTTTATTCTGTTGGGTGTCCCCCCCCCCCCCCAAAAAAAAAAAAAAGGCAAGAGACCTAGGGGGGAGGGGGAGGGTTTCTCACCCTGATGGACAGAGGCTGCATTATAGAATTACACCCCAACATAAATGCAGGAGACATCGCTGTAACACAAAATAAAAGTTGTAAGGGAAATTTAAGGGTAAAGCAAATATCATACCGGAGGGGGAAAGCATGTTCTTGGATGGTAATGTACTTTGTCAATTCATTATGAATAAAACACAAAGGATATAACTGAACCTGAAACTATGCATCCTATACCTTTGACTTAAAATCGTCCTCATCCTTAATCACATGAGGATGAATGGAAGGAATCATGGTGAAAAATCGATTGCTGGCATCAACGATCAGGCTTTCTTTGACAGAAGCATCATAAGCAGCACTAGTCAATAGATTCTGTATCTGAGTTAATGCCTCAAAACCTGGATAATATTAAGAAAAGTATTTTAGACTTTGTTAATTAAGTAGCCAATCGAAATTCTCCTCTAAAATATGTTCAAGTCCAAAAAAAACAAACTGTCAACATGTCAGATGAAGCATAGAAGAAGAATATATATAGATCAGAAACAAATACCTTTCTGGATATTGCTTTTGCTAAGTTTTCCTAGTGGCATTTCAGACATATTTATCTCAAATTCCATCATTGCAGCCCTGCAAAATTTCATTTCTCCCAGACATATTCTCGAAAGAATAATCATCAAGTAAGATGAACATTGATATATTTGACAAACCTGTATGTTTCCACATTAAAGAGCATCTTCATCAATTCAACTAACGGGGGAGCAAGTTTGCTGTTTGTATCATTCAGATTTTTCTTCTTAGGTGCCTCCTTATTAACCCCATAATCCTATCAAATCCAACACTGTAACATCAGGAAAAATAATAATAATTCAAGTGCACAAGGGATGAGCATTCACATTTCGGCAAAGCAATTTGAAAAAAAAAAAAGAGGCAGAGATCAGGAAAGGAAGGTTAGTGATACAATGTCCAATGGGAAGAATCTGCCAGGTTGCTTCTGAAAGTTTTTCTTCTGCAACCATGCCTCCAACGAGTTCCCAGTTTTTTCAAGAAATAGACGTTTGAATTCTTGTATCGCATCTGATTTAGACATCTCCTCTAGTTTGATTCCTCCAATTTTTTCGTTCCCAACACGACCCCATTTACGAAATACATAACAATCTGACCCTTTGTCATCTTGAATGATTTGAAGGACATAATAACTGCATACATGAAGACAAACAAAAGTTATGACTTAGTAAGACAAAAGGATTGGATCAAAAAAAAAAAGTAAGACAAAAGGTTAAAATGAAAAGAACTTTCAAATTAGAACTTTGATCTTCTAGTATTTCCATCATTCTTTTCATAAGGAAATTAAATGCATCATATTATAGTTAGAAAATAATAGGGGAAGTTAGCACTGTCCAGATTTTTAAAAAAAAAAAAAAAATCTATCAGCTTAAGGCAAACAGAACATCATACCATTATACTGACAAGAAGTAACTCCAAATTATTGCTTTGTGAAGAAAAATAACCAGGAAAATATAAAATTTTGGAGAAACAAAAGAATAGTCCACGTGAAAGCACGAGTACCACCTTTAGAGGACACTGCATATCTTGAGTGTAAAAGACGTTTAAAGTACGTCTTTGTGGATATATGACTTTTTTTGGTCATCATGATTGTAAAACTGTACTTGTATTAGTCTTGCATAAAATAAAAGATTAATCCAGAAAAAACAAAATACTAGCCAGTACAGTTTTAACCAACATTATTGAAGAGAGCCACCAATTACACTGAGGAGAATGTCGACACAATGCGTGCGTAGGCAACACAATACATTAACAGCAACTTTCAAAATTTATGCAGTCAGAATGATTCGCTTCATTGAAAACCATACGAAGGCCCACTAAATTAGCTGATTGCAAGAATAAGTTGACTACCAATAACCTTTGGAAATAAATCATAATTGGCAAATAGCATAGGCCCTTAAATTTGAGTTATCTCCCAAGTCCCAGGTATAAAGCAATAGCTAATGATAGGAAATCAACTGTAAGTGCAACAGTAGGAAAATAGGAAATTCTGCCGAGGTCAATGTGATAAAGCATTGATCTCAAAATGCTTCAAAAGAAATACTAGAGATATAAGATCCACCTGTTAACACCGGTTGAAAGGTCAGACATGTTCAAAGTTGTATTATAAATGATTTTCCCATCCTCAAGGATGTGTCCAGAATCTTGCAAGCCAGATGCTTCATGCACAGCACTTCGGCCTTTAACTTTGACAGTGATCATGCTACGTGCCTCTCCAATTGCTTCAATTTTGTACAATTCAAAAGGAAGTTTCTTCTGCTTTTTTATGCAGTCAACCAAATAATCTTCCCTAACAATAGGTCGTTTCATCCTTCTATCGACATGAAACCATCTCACATTAAGAAAATGACTAATGAAAAATGTACCTTAAGGAAGAAAATTAGGGCAGCTTTACCTTGCCTTCCTTATCTCAGCATCTTGATCATCCAACACTCCACTCACAACTAAACAATTTGTGTCTACAGTAAAAGTAAGGTAACATAAGACAACTCAATTCATAGTGAGACGAGAAAAGATGTAAATTCAAATTCAGCACATGGACCATACCTTTCTTAATCTTGGCATGAACCTGTCCACCTGCTTCCTTAATTTTGCTCTTCCATTCCTCCTGCAAAATGACCCTTTTAAGTCAGAAAATTTTGATTTCCCTAAGATATAACCATAAGTGCTGGTAAAAGCCAGTAACAAGTGCCTATAATTAAGTAGTCAAGAAGCTAGCAATAAGTGCATACAATAAACTTACACTCCAGAATCCAGATTGGAAATAAAAACACAAGAAGAATGAAATAAAAAAATTATACCATTGATTCCTTGGATACTCCAGCTAGAGCAACCCTCAGATCTCCTAATGTTTCTCCTTTAGATGACTGAGATGATCCCTTAGCAGCTTGACTTCCAGAAGGCAAACGTGTTGAAGGCGAAGGCAATAATCGAGCAGGTTTCTTTGCCTTTTGTGACTTAAACCACTGAGAATCATCAATCCAAAACCATGATCATTATTTGAATCATCAATCCAAAACCAAGATCATTATTTGAACCATCAATCCAAAACCATGATCATTATTTGTTGGACTCATATACCTAGCTTAAAGTTCATGTACCTTGCAAAGATATTCATTTTTTGTCTCTTCTGGAATTTTCCACTTTCCATTGACACGTTCAGGTTCAGTGGAAGAGTATGAACACTTGCTCCATGCTGATAGGTATCCATGGCATTTGTACATACCCCCAGAATAACGTAGACACCCAGAACAAAGTGGGCATTTACAAAGTGCTCCAAAAAGCATCCCATCAGCACTAAACAAGACACACAAAATATATGTCAAACACCAACAAAGAAGCAAAGTGTACACGATTAATTGTATGGAATACCAGAATTGAGAATTAAAAAATTGAAATACATATGCTAGTTATTGATCCAAAAAAAACTGCACATTTATGCCCACAAAATTCAAGATTATGTCATGACACAATAATTAATGGACACAAGAGCCAACGCCCAATGTGCTAAGGCGAGTACAAAGGAGTTCCAACTCATCCTAACAAATAAAGGATAGTATCAGATTAGATTAACTACAATTCCTAAGGAAACAGAGGAGTAGTAAGCACAGAAACACGTGTGTTCGTCATTCCAATAACAACATAGAAAATAACCAAGAGAATTAAATGCAAAAGAACTTACCAGTGCTCTCGCAAGTCGAGCTCCGACCCTGTTGAATCTTGACCATTGGCTTCAAGCATCTCTCGCATCTCCGCTGTTGACACCTTTTTTCTAAGATCATCTTTCAAAGCCCATAATTTTTTAGTCTGGGCCTCCAGTTGACTCTCCATGTTAGAGTCTCTTGAGAGTTCACCACCTAAGTTCTTGTCAGAAGCAATCTTGCTCGCACAAGTATCACCTTCAGCCCTGGCAAGTTTTGACTTCTGGCCACTGCTCACAACTCCTTTTCGTTTAGTACCACCTTTAGAAGCTTCTAAATCCTCTTGCGTCTCAACTTTTGTGCCTGAAAGAGAAAACACAAATGGTCAGATCAAAAGCGAGGAAACGTTACACAATGAACAAAACACACTTCATACGACCTTTTTCTGTAGAAGGAACCTTTTTAACTAGGGTAAGAACAGCTGCTTGATCAGAAGCTGAAAGGCTTTCCCATCCAAACAATTTATCTACTTCGATAGTTGGGGACAATTCCACAAAGCAATTAGCATGGTGCCAAGCCAAGCCTTTAGCACCTTGACCATCATTCTTGGCAGACACACGGACCTATGAGTCAAAGCTAGCCAGTTAGATGATCACTACTAAAAACAACAAATATATACAGAAACAAATTGATTGAACTACATTTTGGAATAAAACTTGTTAGCTTTTGCAACTAACAATTATTACCGAATTCTTACGGAACTGAATTTAGATTCAAAGCAAACATATGAAAACTCCCTATGGATACAAGAAGTACATAAATGTTTTATTTGTATACCCTGCATGTATTAATCCTAACAGATCACTTGAATGCAACTATAAGATTCTAAAACCAGCTACTACTATGTTGCTACGTCGCACCGGAATGACTAGACTCGAGGAGCAAGTATAGAGATGTGAAAGTCCTTTCCAAGAATCTAACCGTTACAAGATACAATCATAAGGAAATGGCATAGGAATGTGAGTTTTGACGAAGCACATCAAAATACGTCCTTTTGTGTATTACACAGGGTAGATGAACTCACAGGACGCTAAGACTGGCCTAATTCAACAAGCACTATGACCTGAAGGAAACTGAGAAGCTTACAAGCAGTTTTGCTATAGTGACACAACTTGAAAAACAAGGTACATTGCATCTTCTTGAATACAAATACTTTTCTAAGATCACTTAAAAATAATGACCCTCCACGCAAATAAATATTATGGCACAAAGATAGGACAAATAACACAACTTATGTGAAACAACTGGAAGACTGCTCATGCCAAAAGGCCAAAAGGCCAAAAAAAAAAGTTAAGTCAGCAGGTCAATAAAATAGACTCCATTCTCTAATCCTCTGTTGCCTAGTGTGCATTCAACACTCAAGTGAATACCTCTCTGTACAGAAAAAGATTATTTTAGAATATGTAACTGCACTAAGCATCCTTTGCTCCATTATCAGCATTGACCACAAGTGTCGCTAAACTTAGATCCGGTACTTCGCACCAGAACAGAGATCCCTCAGACAAGTTTAGCAGCCAAATTTCCAAACAATGATTTCAGAGTAATACATATCTTTAAAAACATATTAAGGCACCTCTCCTTTCATAATCTTTTGGTTGCATCGCCTGCAAGTAGCACGGGAAGTTTGCGAAACTTCTACAGCATATTCAGTCCCAGTGGAAGCACGAACATTTGAGGGCACGCTGCTCTCTACGTATTTCCTTATCTTCTGCTGATCTTCCCAACGAAGCAATTCCAAGCCCTCAACATCATCAAGGCTTAAAAAAACACAGAAGTCAGTACTTGAGCAAGAAAGAAATAATTCTTTCTTTTACTTCAGTAGAAAACATAATAAGAAGACAAAAACATAACGATACATACAATTTTATCTGATTTGCTTTCCTCAGTATACAGTCAGCATGGTTCCACATCTGATTTCAAAAACAAACATAAATTAGGTTATTTGCAGGAAAATGCAAACATGCAATGGGTGTGGTAAAAGGGAAACAAAAAAAATCAAGGACAAGAAGTAATCTCAAGTCCTCTTTGTTGGGCTTTCCCAAAAAATGCATCGAACCTACTTCACCACATGAATGAGGACAGCTAATTTACACATCAAGTTTCCCTGCAGCAGGACAGAAAACAGAAGCTACGTGTAGTTGAGAGTAATTCACAAATCAACATTTTTTTGATAAGTAGTTCACAAATCAACATTTTTTGATATGCAATTCACAAATAAACATTTTTTTGAGAAGTGTTTCACAAATCAACATTACTACCTGCACTAGACAAGCACAATCAATTTCATCTTCTATCATTCGGATATACAATACAAAATAATAAATTGACACAAAATTACAGGTGATTAAATTTGTGGCATAACCATAAGATGTTTATAGTTGACAATGGTGCCAATTTTAAGCAAAGTTCTTTCATAAGCAACAAACCAAAATGCAAAGAATGACTCCTGGTGTTTTATCTGAGAAGAATTCCAGTTTGAGCTTAGTAAAACACTGGGAGTCGTGCTAACCAAAATAAAAGGCATTAGTCCAGACTCCAAAACTAAAACCTAACACAAAACGCATTAATAAACTAGAATTGCAACCACCAAACTCACAGAAGGAACCACCTTCTACCTATATGAGATATGGATGAACAAAAAAACATTACAGAAACCCACACTCTGAGTGTAGGCTGTAAGCCTGTAACAATGTAGAACTGAAGAAAATATCACAATATCAGCCGAAGCAAAAACTAGAGAATTAATATTCCACAGATTGGCATTACATGTACACATGAGAACAAACATTAAATAACCAGCGCAACTGAATATTGAAGAGTTATATACACTGAAAGCCTTTATTGTCATCCAAACAACTTAAGAAAGTGACCTACCAAGAAGAAGGGAGGGAGAAGGAAACTACAGAAAGTGAAAAGATTGACTAATCAACCCAAGAAGGCCTCAAAACCCACAGTAAAATGCCAACATTATCAATTAACTAATACTCCACTAATAAAGCAAATTGATACCTACAGATTTGAAAAAAAAAAACTTGGTATCAATCATGTTATCACCCCAAATAATTGAATAAAAATGTAAACCTGAGATCAGTACGCATATTAAACACACGAAAACAAGCAAATAATAAACCAAGACAAAAATGTCAATTTTTTGGGAACACCGACATACAATATATACGACATACAAAGACTACTGAATCACTGGAGCAAACAATATGAACTTTTTAGATATATAATTGCTAAATAACTAAAGAAAGTGAAGAAAATAAGGAAGGGGGGAGGGGGAGGGTGTGACAGGAAGGCCAAGACAAAAGTGTAATTACTTTACAAGAATGTCAACATTCTTGGAACCTAAATTTCTTTATTAGACGAAGTACGTAACTGATTGCACGCAAAACCCACAAAAAAGATTGCAAAATATGTTCCTTACTCAAGAAAGAACAGCAAAAATTATCAAAGCAAACTGTGGAGCCGATCCTAAAGACCATAGAGAGATGAAAAATCAAGGGATTAAGTGGAAAAGGTACTGGAGGTGTATCACACACAGGCGTGAAGCCACCGAATTGCAAAATATCTGAAAGGTTGCAAGAACAACCCACATAAAGATCGCACCCAAAAAAAGAACAACAAAAATTATCAATGCAAAGAGTGGAACCCACTCTAAAAGACTGGAGCGAAACCCACATACAGATTGCAAAATATGCCCATTACGAGAAAGAACGAAGATCATCAATGCAAAGTGTGGAACCGAAACAAAAGACTAAATAAAGAATAAAAATCAACGGGTTAAGTGGAAAAGGACAGTGGCGATTATGTTACGCACAGGCATGAAGCCATCGAATTGGGTGGCTTGGACCATCTTGCCAAGCCTGAACTTCTCCTTTTCGATGTTGTTCTTGCAGGTCTTGCAAGAAGATCTCGCCGATTTCGCATACTCTGCCTTCCATGGCTTCGGAGGAGTGGCCATTCCCTCTTTCTCTTTCTCTCCGCACGGCTATTTCTCACTGGTTCTCTAGTCTATATCCACCCGAAGCATCCCAAGGAAGAGGAGAGACAGAGAATTCTGTCCTGTAGACGCTCGTGTGAGCTCATGAGCTTGGGTTCTTTTTAATGGTTCAAACTACTTATTTGGGCTTAAACCGACTTAGTTTGGGCCTCAAGAAACAAGGACTAGGATTAACCCAGTACATCCATGGTTAGTTGGTAATTTTGATTTAGGGCTTCCAAATTAGAAAAACAATGGGTGATTTAGAAGTCGGTATAATTTTTTAGACTTATTGAGGCAAAAGTACAACTCAAAATCTTATTTAGGATAAAGTGAATATTTTAAAAAAATGTCAATATTGTTATTCAGTAAATAATTGATGGGTTGAAACCATTTATATTTCTTTCATATATTTTGGTTACAATTAAACAATGAGAGATAAAATAAGGACATGTTTTTTTTCTCTCTCTCACACTCTCTTTCTCTTACTCTATTTATATTAATATTATAACAACACAATTACACTAATTACACCCATTAAAAAAAGTTACATCCATTAAAAAAATAGTTACACACATTAAAAAATAGTTACACATATTAAAAAAATAGTTACACCCATTAAAAAACAGTTACATCCATTAAAAAACAGTTACACTTATTAAAAAAACAAAGAAGTTTTTTTCCCTACATCCCAACAACGAACAATACACAATATCTAACAAAACATCTTAGTCAATTCTCTTTTTTTTTTTCAGTATTTATTCGCATATAATTTGTGACAATTTAATCAAATCCCATTTGTCATAGAATCATATTGTCGAAGAAGAAGGGTTTTGATCATTAATGACCCTATTTTACCTCTCATTAATATTGTTAGAGCAATGTTATTGGGACCTAATTTACTAACCTTGCTGATCTAATTCACTATGACCTTTGGATTGGCTGTGGGGGCCATCAAGCATTGAAACTTGGTGTTGATCCAATGGTTCTACTACATCCACATCATTATGTCAGCAAATTAAGTCAGTGTTTTAGGTTCAAATAGTATTACTCATATTGTTAATTTTTACATATTTGTTTTCCTCAAATAATTGTCAATGATAATTGCATAATTTAAGGAAGGGTGTTTAGGTAAAAAATAATTTTAATTCATTTGAATTTTGTATCTAAACACAAAATTTTTTATAAAAATTGTACTTAATGGAATAAACAATTTATCTATACACTTTTATCTAAATAAGTCTAAAAAATTATACCTGCACTTAAACAATCCAGCACAAAGCTCTTAAAATGTAAAACACAATAACAACGCAAATTACTTGCACCTACAATTTATATTTTAATTACAGTAAATATTTTAGTCACAATTTATATTTTAATTAGAATTAAAAAAAAAAAGAGTTGGAATAGAATCTCTAAATGGTTTAAGGATGGGGCCGCTTCCAACACATCTAATTTTATCTTACCCAATGTTATGCCAAAAATCACATCTAAGAGGGAAAATTTCGGTCACACCCCTCATAATTTATTATATATTCAAATACATCCCCTCTATTATTAAAAATATCACTACTAATTTATATTTAAACACCACTAATACCTCCTACCATTAAACTATCATTTCTAACAAAAAAAAAAAATCATCTAAAATACTAAAAATGCTCCTACATAAACCTCAAGTAATTTTTTTACACAAAATTTTATTAAAATTCGAGTCGATAAAAAATTATTTTTTTACATATTAAAATTTAAATCAATTAAAATTCGATTGAAGCTGATTAAATTTTAATTTTTTAACGTATTAAAATTCGAGTCTATTAAAATTTATTTTTTACGCATTAAAATTTGAGCCAATTTGAACCCTATCAGAGCTGTTAGTGCATATTAAAATTTGTTTTCGAGTCAATTAAAATTTATATTTTTTTATTTATTAAAAATTCATGTCAATTAAAATTTGATTTATTAAAATTTGAGTCAATTAAAATTTATATTTTTTATGTATTAAAAGTTGGGCTAATTAAAATTCAATGCGAGTTGATTAAAATTTGATTTGAGTCAATAAAAAATAATTTTTAATTGGCTAAAATAGAATTTTAATTAGCCCAAATTTTAATATAAATATAATTTTTAATCAACTCAAATTTTAATATATATAAAAAAAATTTTTAATTAACTTGAATTTAATTTTAATACGCAATAAAAAATTTAGAAAACAGAGGGAATCTCATTGAAGATATGCTTATCTAGAGAGAGTGTGAATAAAGTTTTTCCTCAAATATGTCATGGACAATTTAATAAAATTGCATTCTAATTAATATTTTTAATCTAATAGGGGTGTTAGTGAAGATTCAAAAAATAGAAAATATGTCCTTGAAGATATGGTAAACTAAAAGAGATGTGGTTGAAAATTTTCTTATCTAAGATTATTACCCTCTCGAATTATTACTCTTGTTTTACTTTGCATTCACAACTATAAAAAATTTCACATTACACCATAAAAAATTAATTTTATTTCATATCAATCTAATTGATAACTAATGTCAATTTTTTGACGGTAAATGAACATGTGAGTAATTTAATTTGTCAATAAGAAACTGTCTATTGTACATGTGTAGATCAAAAATAAAAAAAAAAATATCTATCAATGACTTTGTACTTCATAAACTCCAAATTTTCTTCTTTTGTCCGACCTTTTTTTTTTTTTTTTTTTTCTGGCAACTATTTGATTGTGAAAGAGGTAAAATAAAGTGGTATTAGACACTAAGCGGGAATCTCTTTGGATTTTTCCTCCTTATTTAAAAAGATTTTTAAATTTGTTGTTATCTATTAGAGTCATATAAAACAAAATTTATAATTTAAAGTGCAATGTGAGAAATTTTATAGTTAAAGGTTTAAAGTGAAATAAGTGTAATAGTTTAGGCTAGTAAAGTGTAAATTACTTTTATTAACTGCTACTAGGAAATCGGAAGAATATCCCACAAGGAATAGAGTGAAAAAAAAATGAGATTTGACCTTTCATCTGTTCGCATGCATAAGTTACCATGGTTAGTGAAGATAAGTTTGTAGGTTATTCTGTCGCTATGCGGTATGTTTTATAAGAAGGCATTTTAGATGTGCTTTTATTTCAATGTCTTAGTTCTTGACTCACAATAAATTTTTATTTTGCTCCTATGTGAATTGATGATATTATTGCCGCCACCCCCTCCCCCGGGGGCCGTACCACCACCACCCCTCCTCCAAAAAAAAAAAAAAAAAGAAAGCCTTTCTCCCCATATCCGTTGTCTTTCTTTCACGGCATAAAGCAAAACTCAACCTATGGTAGTAAACATCAGCAATGAATTTGTTGGTGGTGTTGAATGCAATAGGGTAGCATATTTAGGTCTGGAGATTATAAATGTGTAAATGTATATGTAAACCGAAAGTAAGGATGATCAACAATAAGTAAGATGGGGTTTACAGTTTAAATGGTGGTTGAGCCTGCCTGGCTCTTATTAGAAACATAAATAGGACCTATGATACACTCAACGTACAGTGCTGCACTTCTTCGATTGTAGATAAATTCTTATATTCAATATAAACTATTGAACAAGAAATAAAAAAAAAAAAAACCTCATTTAATCAGTATTACTACCATTTTCCCCAGCAGGCTCCTTAGTCTGTTTCAATGAAATGAAAGTGACATAAATCAACAGATGTTTCAAAAAACTCAAATCGCACACAGATACATTACAAGAAAGATGAACTTGCAAAATGGATTGGATCCATGTAAGCTCTGAAAATCTAAGTTCCAAACAAAAAGTTAAAAGGGTGGTTTCAGACTTTTCAAAAAGATAAGCTTAATAGATCAGACCAAGAAGATGAAGCCAAAATGAAAAGCAATCCAATTTCCAACAATTAAATTGTGGATATAGCAAGGAAAAAAGAAGGGATGCAATTCTATAACTGCTTCTGGTTCTGAATACATTACAAAATTTGCTGTATCAACAACACAAGCATGGTGTGATTACAATTGAGAGTTGAAAGGATAGTATTGACCTAGCTGTAAATTCCTAAAAATGTCCTGTCAGAAATTCCAATTAGATGGGGATAATTGGAAGACCCTGAGTTGAACAACAAAATGGTCAACTATAAAATAATTGGGAATGCATTAATTTTTGGCTGCCCCAACCACAAGAGTAAATTATCAGAAGCAGGTCATATAAGAAACCTTTCTTTCTTCATAATCCAGGATTGCTTTGATACTTTAAAAAAATTTACTTCCTGGACTTATGCCAGTTCAACAATCATTGTCACCAATAGAACCCAGAAGACCAAATATCGTTTTCATGTCTTAGTATACCTCATTATAATCTTCCTCCTAGTTAGCAAAGGAATTGACCTGTCCATAGAAGGACAATTGCAACAAACTCTCTAGCTTTTGTGACCATAATGAGCATTCCTTCTCCAGTATTCAGATGATTTCCAATTTCTTTCCATGGCCACAAAGGACTTCCGCCTTCAACTCATTAACTATATCATGATGAACAAATCCGATGTCTGGCACATAACCTAGTTCTCTCATTTGCTCATGTATAGAAGTCCACACCCCCTCGATTTGTGTGTTACCGTTAGTCCATTTATCCTCAGACCTGAATATATAAAAGTTCTTCTCAACTTCAATCGAGGCAAAACCAGCACTCTTATGAACTCCTTTGTCTCCAAATTCCATCCTTATCTTCTTCACCATATCCCACATCCCAAGATCAGCATAGATATTAGAAAGTAAAACATACACAGAAGAACTATCAGTCTCTAAGGGAAGGAGCCTCTTGGCCACTTCTTCTGCTAACTCAATTCGCTTATGAATTCTACATGCACTCAACAAAGCTCCCCATGCACTAGCTCCAGGATCCATGGGCATGTTACTTATGATGGACAAAGCTTCATCCATCTTTCCTGCCCTACCTAACAAATCTATAATGCAAGCAAAATGTTCCTCAGTTGGTGCAATTCCATAATCCCTACTCATTGATTTAAAATAGTTCCATCCTTCTTCAACCCTTCCAGAATGACTACAAGCTGACAGAACAGAAACAAACGTGACGGCATTGGGTACTTGATCTTCCGATATCATTTGGTTAAAAACAGCAATTGCTTCAGAGTACAGGCCATGCATTCCAAATCCATTGATCATTGCACTCCAAGAAAACACATTTTTCTTGGGCATCTGATTGAAAAATTTGTTAGCTGCTGCAATACAACCACATTTGGCATACATGTCGATGAAAGAAGTACAATTCACCATATCCAACTCAACCCCATTTCTTAACATGTACCCATGAACACTCTTTCCATGTTGCAAAGAACCCATGTGTGTGCAAGCAAGAAGAATGCCAGATAATGTGACTGAATTTGGAGTTGCAGAATCTTCAAACATCTGTTTGAACAAGCCAACAGCTTCCCAAGCTCTGCCATTTTTCGCACACCCAGCAACCATCACAGTCCACAAAACTACATCCTTCTCAGGTATTTCGATAAACAATTTTACCGCTAAATCAGCTAAACCACACTTCATATACATATCCACAAGTGATGCCTTCAAACACATGCTATAATCAATGAAATTTCGCTTTACACAAAACCCATGACAGGCTCTCCCTTCTTTACCAGCAGAAACATTCCCACATGCCCGAATCAAACTCTCGGACGTAAATGGATCCAATTCAAAACCGGAACTTCTCATTTCGGAAAACAACTCAAAAACTTTAAATTCATTTGAAAATTTCAAGTGCCCTTTCATCATGGCACCCCAAATAACAACATTCCTCTCAGGAACAGACTCAAACACTTTGTCTGCATCATCCAAACAACCCAACTCAGTATACATATTTATAAGCACAGGAACAATATACGGGTCTCTCTCAAACCCATGTTTAAAGACCAAGCAGTGAACTGATTTTCCATGTAGCAAAAGCGATAAACCAACGCAAGCTTTAATCGCAAACACTAAATTGAAGCTATCGACCCCATGGAACTCGTTTCGCATATGTCTGAACAGCTTTAGAACTTCATACGAATGTTTTTGCTTGGAATATCCGGAAATTATGGTGTTCCATGAATATGGGTTTTTGCGGGGGATTTGGTTAAAGGATTTGGAGGCCAATTGGAGGGAACCCATATCAATGTAGGCATTGGAGAGCTTGGATCCGAAGAGAACTGAACGGTGGAGTCCATTGATGATGATTTGGGCGTGTAGTTGCTGGGTGTGAGATAGGGTTTTGGAGAATTGGAAGAAAGAAAGAAACGTTTTGAATGGAGTTTGAGAAGGTATGGTGGGTATGAATTTCCCTCCACTGGGAAGCATTAACGATTGTTCAAACATAAAAAAGTACCAACAGTCGAGTGATGGAGTTCTATGATTCCGTGGGTTGGTGTTATTTGACGGGCATGAAGTCCATTATGCTCAATGGAGGTGTCCCAGTAGAATGCCGATGATTGAAACATTAAATTTGATCTCAAAATATTGCCAGACTAGCGTATCTAATTTTACACTAATTGCATTTAGAGGTGACAATTGCGCTGAACTTGACAAGTTTGAGTCGAGTTTAATTTTTTAAACAAGTTTAAAAAATGATTCAAGTTCGACTCGTTTAGAAAATGAGATTGAAACGAGTCTAAAACAAATTGAATCCAAAATAAGTCAATCCTGAATAATTTGACTATTTTACATATAAATGAGTTAAACTTTATCAGCTCGAGCTAAACTTTTTAAGCTCATTTTTTAAACGAGTCTAAAAAATAGTTTAAACTCAACTTAATTAGTTGCAGCCTGACAAAAACCATTAGGTCTCGAGTTTAGTACCACAATTCATAATTATATAGAAAAAATTGAATAGCAATTCATTTGAAAGTTAGAATACAATTGAAGGACAGTTATGTTTTTTTAATCACTGTAATTAAACATAAAGATTGAGATCGGTCCAAAAAATTACAACTTTTAAAGTTAAATTACAATTTTTAAAAGTCAATTTAGGGTAATGTAGACTTTCCCTAAATTTACTTAGAATATAATTGAGGGACAGTTATTTTTTTTTAATCACTGTAATTAAATATGACAGTTATGTCTCAAGGTAATCAAATTACAAATCAAATGAAAATTGAGATTAATCCCAATAATCTCATTTTACCAAATTTCAACAAATTAAGTTAGAACTTCGCTCTTATTTTATAATACAACAAAATAACTTCGGCTCCCCCACATGAAACCCAATGGCATCTACCATGCAAGTACCTAGTGCAAGTGGGATGGGGGTCTACATCCTATAAATTGCCCAGATGCCTTCTGGTTAGCTCAAAAAAAAGGAGGCCCGGCGCCCCCCCCCCCCCCCCGGGGGGGTTGGTGCTAATAATGAAGGCTTGTAAATGTAAACCTTTTTTCCAAGGTTTGTTTCTAGAGGCTAACTTCAAAATTGGACTGGATGAGCTTGTGTATTTCGTGGACACTAGACTTGATGCTTGCAAAATCTAGACCACACATCAGTATAGTGGCACACACAGTAGAGTTGAATATCTTGGAGCTCCAGAGAAGTGAAATGATTTAGCATGAGGCTTGCTGCAGCTGAGGTGTCTGCATGAAGAGGTACTGTACAGGATGCAGTGGTTAACCATCCATTCAGAAAAATATGTTCTCATATAAACAAAACATGTTTTTGCTTCTCTTGAATTACCTCAAATGATTTGCCAGATCTCTCAAATTCTAGCATGCTGAGAGCAACTTCACAGCTCTGGGACACAATAGGCTCAGGATCCTTTGCAAACTCCTCAAGAAGTGCTACACACCGGTCATCTGCAAAAAATAACAAGACAAAGCTTAAAAGGAAAACCAAAACTAGAGGGCTTGAGTATAAAAGGTTTTCACAGATGCACAAAAAATATGAAAGCAAAAGTAGGTTTAAGGTGATGATGGAAGCCTTACCAGTCCAAATGACAATGAAAAGTTGCCAAGCAAAAAAGATGCTAAAATTTGGCAACAATTTTGTGATATGCATATAGCCTGTACAGGCTCCAGGCACAACTAAATAAAATGACATGCGGATATAAAGAGGCTTCACAGATGCTCGTGTGAAATGCACTGGAAAATTAAATCTTGCAGAAACAAAATCTGTACTAAAAAATGGAAACAATTCCATTCATACTGTTGAAGGATGATGATTTCTTATGCAGTCACAGCTCATCTAAAATAAATATCATGCATTACTTGAACAAAATACAATTATATGACCGTCAAAGAAGAATGACACCAACAGAACCATCAACTGCATTTTATGCTTCTTTCGTAACTTTATTTTCAACTAAACCAAACTCAAAAGAAGTTTCAAATGTATTAAGCATACATGATTGCACAGACACTAACCTTCTAGTGAACCAATATTATTTTCAGTCAACAATGGCTGAAAAGCTTATTAGAATGCATCAAGTATATTAAAAGATGGTCAAACCTGCAATAGAACCAAGAGCTTCAGCTGCTTCATGTCTGACCATTGGGTGCTCATTCACATCCCTAAGTATCCTAGAAAGTGCATCTGATGCAGTTTTGTTTTGCAATTGGCCCAAGACATAAGCAACCTGCAAAGTCAGTTCAACAAAATCACATTCAGAGGTGGATGGAAAATAAAACGAGTGATCAAAGACATGTCTAATTAGGATTTGATAGCCTTCAAGAAATTGATTTCCAAGAACTAAGTCTTTTTTATATCAAGCTGGCACCAATTGGGACCTTGATTAAATAAAACCCACACACATGGATGGTATAAAGAGAATTTTTTATCTATTATAGTAGTGAAAATTTGTAGCAAGCATAGTTAGTCATTATAAGAAAACATCGCATGGGTGAAATTGACACACCTATTCTCACTTATCTAGCCTGTATGAGAACAATTATCCTTCTGAGGTTTCATATCACAATAACCCATTCTATGCACTAAAAAAATATATATATTTGCTCCAACCAGGTTGTACTTTTTCAGAATATAAACCAGCTGATTTTCGGTTTTTTCAATAAAGAAAGACCAAAATGAAAAAGAACGATGGCACAGTAAAATAATGCAAAGCATCTGAATATGACTCCCATAGAACATTAAAATTGCATCAAAATTATGGTGTCACACGGCTTGCATAATAATCGATTCATTATGCAGATTATCTGAATAAATTAAGAACAAAAGTGATTAGTGAAGAAACATGTTTCTTTTGTTTAACACAGAAAGCAATGCGAGTGTTACCACCATCCACCACCCAGATGAAGTGATTTTTGTCATCAATCCTTGTAATCTCATACTTTAACTTCACGAATATAAGAAAGACTCCTAAAAAAACTAAACCCCTCCAACAAAACACATCTTAGATGCAGATGGAAAGACCATGGTAGCCTCTGCACATAAATATTGCAACCATCCTGGCCATTATCAGATCTGGATACCCAAAAATAAAAAATTGACACACATGATGCAGGTATTCTCTAATAGTTTAATAGTATGTCAGCACCAATAAAACTTTAAGCCATGAGAGATTGCTTCTAAAAGTACTTCACAATTTATCATAGAATTTGAGTTGCTAGAGAAACATTTACAGATTGACGACCAGAGATTTCAAGTGCGTACATTGAATGAGAGTCTCGTATAAAAAAAAAAAGTCTCGTAAAGCATCAAGTATTAAAAAAAAAAAGTCAAAAACCTTACAACAGACCTCATGTTTCAGGAGAGCACTCTTTGAACCTAAAGATTGGATAATAGCAGTGGCAGCTTCATCTCCCCCTTGGTTTCGAAGTGCAAAAAGAGCTGCATACCGTTCATACATGCCCTTTTCTTCATTCAAAAGAACTTCCCTAAAAACAGGTGAAAATAGTCAACCGGAAAATAAAGCCTATTTAGTAAAGCTTGAGAAATGTTACCTTAACTTATAAACAGACAAACCTGAGTTCGTGAACAGAAGAACAAGAAGCAGGTGCAGCTGGATCAACCGACAAAAAGGGTGAAGAACCATCAATTTCTCCAACATTCTTAACCTCTTTGATTCGACTGAGAGCCAATTCACATGTTTCTCGCACTTCCTGAGCTGGATCTGAAACCAAAGTGTTCTTTAAAAGAGGAATATTACTCTCCACACCAATTGCACCAAGAGCTTCTGCAGCCTGTGCATTCAGAGGGAGAAAAAAATTAGCAAGAAGCATCAAAGAAAACAACAAAACAGTAAGTCTCAAAGCAATAAGAAGCTAAGAACATGTGACCTCATGGCGAACAATGGGATGCAAAGAAAGGTCCTTAAGAACCAATTCTAGAGCAGGGATAGCATCCACATCTTGCATTTGACCCAATGCAAATGCAGCCTCATGTGCTAGTAGATTTGAAGAATCCCTTGTTGCTGCAAGAGGTGAATCAACATGCAGTTGCAGGATTGACATAATTTATTCTTGATGAATCTATAACCAATTGCACAACAATAACAGAATCTAATTCAACACAGTAAACGAACCAGTGACAGTTTTGACACATTGGCTGAGAAAATTAGAGCTGCAAGTCAACAAAATGCATGCTTGGCTGAACTGGAACAGCTCAAGAAAGGGTTAGCTTTCATGACAGGGATGATATTAGTGTTACCACTGTAATAAGCTATGTCTCCTATATGAGATTTTCATTAGTAAATCAGATGGACTAGGAAGGTAATTTTAATTATTGGAGTCCAAGGTTAAATGCAAATGATACTAGGTTCCCTTACATGTAATGTATACAGACATAATTATGTTCAATAAATTTTTGTTTAAATGTTTTAGATGAACATCTCAACATACCGAAATAACTTCTTTATAATTTTTTTTCATTTTTTTGTATGTCCCTCCTCTGCTGATTAGAGATAAACCCTAATGAATACAAGTCTCAACCTTAGGGAAAAGGCTGCATTAACACCAAATGACAGAAGAGACTAAAAATCAAGACATTTGAGTTTGACATACAACAGAAAAAGTAAAATACAAAAAAATAATTTGCCTAACCAAACAAAGTATTAATATAGCCAATTTGTAAATGATGAGTTCCTGCACCAACTGGGTTTCGATATACACATCTTTGGAAGTGTAAGCAGTGGAAGATAAGCAATTTTCATTAGGCAAGTTACTTTTAAGTGTTATTTCGATTTAAACTGCTTTCACATCACTGCAACAAGTTACTTAGTCATCAACTAAGGAGAGAAAAAGAGAGTCACCAAGAATGAGAGCGTTGCGAGGAGCAGGGCCTCGGAGATTGCGGAGAGAGAAGAGGGCTCTAAAACGCTCCGAAATCGGTTGGTTTTGGTCCAACAATCTGTCACATAAGAATTTCTCTGTCTCATGAGAGACTTGGAATGAATTCTCAGAAGAAGCCATTTCAATTCGTTGCTATAACAATTGATATTCAACTGATTTCCGAGAGAGAGGATCAGATATCGAAACCACAAAACCCTAGCTTTTCATGGCAAGAGCTCCATTGTTCCCTCAAGATCAAAGCTAAATTAATACGCTAAAATTGACCCGACCTTGTATTTGATATTATTAACACATTTATAGATCCGAAATTGACCCATGGTTACACCCGACCTAATCCATTTAAGATGGGTATAACTATAAACCTTAATACCGGTTTTAAGATTGGGTATAAATTTACTCTGCTGAATTCTCGCCTCTCACATCTGCCCACTCGTATTTACCAAATTGGTTCTGCAATTCTCTCGCTCGCGCGATTCGGACCTCCCCCCCTCCTCTCTCTCTCCTGTGTTTCCTATCTCACCTGCCCCTTCTCTCACTTATCTCTGCAGAGAGGTTAGGCAAAGAACCGGCAGTGAATTGGAGTGGTTGGAGGTCTGAATCAAGCCATCTGATCCAGCGACCCCACAAGTTCTACGATGCGACTCAACATTTTTTTCTGAATCAAGGTGATTCGTCTGGCCCGTGCTGGTTATATAAAGCCTCTATTTGAAAATAGATTTCTCACAGCTTTCAAACGGAACCCACGCTGTTAAAAAATTAGTTTGACACATGGATTCTGAATTTAAAGAATTGGGTCTTGTAGTATGAACGAATGCATTGTATTTCTCACTTATATTTGCTTGTTCACTTTTGTGTAGTCTGGAGCTGTACCCAGCACTTCACCGGTACTGAGTGAGTGGCTTTTTGCTACTGAAAGCTCAGGAGATTGAATTTGAGTTTGTAAGGTTAAGTCCTCTGAACTATAATTGATTTTTTTTTTTTCAGATTATAGTTTTGATAGAAATAGTTATCTGGGTGATTTGGGAATTTGATTTGGATTATGAATTTGGTGAGACCTTGTAGGATTACAATTTTTTTTGGCTCTCTTTGCTTCTCCGTTATTAGAAGTTGATGAAATTGTTCCAAAATTTTCTATTTTTGGGGTTTGAATGTTTGATTTGTATCCTTCTATTTGAATTGGATCCGTGTTTGGTTATTGAAGGATTTTTGCTTTGGTTTTCTTGTTGATGGGCTGACGGCAATATGCGTAATGCATATGTATCCAATCGGTGACCTGTTTATTTAATGGGTTAAGACAGTCATGTTGGATTAATACTTTTACAAGCAGGCCATGTTTGTGTTAGGTGGTCGAATTGATTGGGTTGTGTTCCTGTTGAGTGAAATGAATCTGAAATGACACAACCCGAACAAGATACACAGCTATTGTCACCTCACTTTTTTTTGTTTGTAATAATGCGATGAGCAGTCTTATTAGAGGTCCTGCCCACAAACTTAAACAGAAAACAAAATTAAATTGCATATTCTGGTATGTGTGATATTTTTCATTCAAATATCTTTCTATCTTGGATGATCACAGCCCTACCTGTCGCATGAGGTTAGTTTTTTCATACCAAATTTAACTACTCTTCCAGAGATTGTGGTAGCTTGTAATCGTAATCTAGGTTAAAGTACTGTCTTGATCGCAAAATGCAAGTCTACTATAATTATACTTTTTCTATTTCTATAATACAAAGTTTTCTTCATGTCTCATTAATAATTATGACATCATCCCATAACAGTCACTTTGGATGTTATAATATAGTCAGAATAAAAATATTTCTTAAAATAGTTGCGCAAAACTAAACATCATCTTTTATGGTTTATCAACAAATAATAACCATGTGTTTTTCAGTAAAGAATAAATTTATTCATGAAGAATATGCTGGACTTGATGACTTGATGTGGAAAGTAGATATTTTGCCATCGTTGAAAAGAAAGAAAAGTTGGGTCAATTTTCCTCACTTGGTTGTCCAAAGTATTAAATTTGGATATGTGTGACCCAGATCCAAAGAGAGAAAAAAAGAAAACAAAAAAAGAGAGAGAAATAGTCGGAAGACACACATATCCAGCCTTCAAAGAGTCCACAAACACAAATGCGTGTGGACCCTCTTGAAACTCGCCAATAGGCTGTCCATGTTGCTTGACCCATTACATTTTATAGAACTCTACTGCTAAGCTGGAGGGAGAGAATTTTCCTCATGCGTGAATGGTGAACCCTCTTTTTGGTTACTAGAACCCCTTACTTCCAGAGGTATGGACAATTGTGTTTATTTGTTATATTTCCATTTCATGACGGAATTCCATCGTTTAGAGCAATATTTTGTTTTATCATTATTTTTGTGGAAATTTCTTCAATTTGCTTTCCGAGATTTCAAATTTCTAATTGTTTTATGATAAAATCCTAGACAATGACATTTCGACCTAGTTTATCAGTTAATTTGGGAACCCATTTTTGCTCATAAATAACTATACTAATTTGTTGTTCACCTTTAGATCTTAGTTAGTCCTGTGTCAGTTGACTTATGCAAAGTATTAGTGGCAATAGAGTATCTATTTTGTTGTTCTTAATGAAATTTCTTCATTTTTATTAGGGTTTTGTGATGGGTTTGAGTAAAACCGAAATCAACCTGAGGAGGTTGCTTGAAGCTGCTCCACTGCAACAAAATCAGTCAAAGCTTATACATGTATGTCTAGAGATCTTTCAGGTCACACTAAGAATTGGATAGCGGCACATACGCTTCCTCTCTTCTCGAAATTTATATTTATGGTTTTTAACAATTATGTTTCCGATTAGTAAAGATATTCAATTTACAGTCAATGAACCAAGAGGCATTGGTCTTACATTGTCAATGTGTCCTTCCATCATTTTTGCTTGGAAACCATTATGCAGCGGAGTTCATATCATACTCTTCTTCTTACATGTGTGAGTAGTTTTGCAGTATGTTGCTACTTTACGAGAACAATTAGAACAACTGGCTGAAGAGAGAACTCCAGATGGATTACCAAGGTTTGTGTGCAACTGTGCGTTCTCCCTTTTTGATGTATTAGATACTGGAAAGGTCATGATACACTATCATGCCTTCTCTACAATTAGTATTTATGGGACTCTTATGATGAAAACTATTCATGTGTTAAGGCATTCAAGAGTCCATAAGATGCTTAATTTTGTAACATTTGTACCTCTTGTTTTCGGTTGCTTTAGGATTTCAAAAGCTATGGTCAATGATTATTCTGAGAAAATTGAAGCGATCGCTGCCAAACTAGCTGTCCCTGCGCCTGCGGTGTGTATACCGTCCACTTCTGAATTTCACTTTTTCCATGTTTTGATTGTTTCTACTTTATAGTAGTAATGTCAATGTACAAGAACTAATTGTGAAATGAACATGCTCAGTCAGTAGTGGAATCTATCACATAACCTATAAAACAACAAATGGAAATTATGTTCACAATGGTTTTCCGCTTTCTATACCTTCAAGTTTAATTTTGTAGATGTTTTCATTCATATCAAGATTTGTTGTATTGTTTAATTTTAATTCCTAACAGATGGTTCTTCTAATGAGTTTTTCCTTTGAAAAATTCTAGTCTAATGACTCTAATATGCAAGTATCTTAGGAGCCTGTTGCTGGAACATCTGTCGGTGGAAGCCCTTCTAAAGCCGAAGCAGAAAGTATTCACCTTTCTCCTGGATTGAGGAGGCGATTTGTGTACGCAATATTTTGATGCATGCTTAAACTCATCCTAGTTCTTGATATATGCCTTCTTGTCCATTTATACTTATATTTATTTTTATTTTTTCAATATGAATGAAATAGACCTCCGTCAACGGTTGAAAATAGAGCTGGTGATACTGTTGAAGGCAATCAATCAACGCCAGTAAAATTGGATGCTGCAGCACAAACACATATTGAAAAGCATAGGTAGGTTGCACATGCATTCACATCATTATATTAACTGGAATAAAGACAGACAGTGATAGCCATTGCTTATAAAAATGCATATACATCTGTGTTGAACTCTTACATATACTGGTGTACATGTGTATGATCCATAAAGTTGTTACAGATCAAATATCTTCACCTATATCTCCTTTGGATTTAGTGATAATGGTATGTTGGAGTTTTGACCTTTTTGTCCTACGAATGCAGGTTGATTTGAATTGAAAGCTGCCTATTAGTTTGTGTCTTCTATTCTGTTACATATTGTTATTCATCCCACCCTATGTTACCGTGACCCCTTGTTTATCCCCACCCCATCCTATGTTACTATGACCCTACCTTTCTTTTTGACTGAACTTTGAGGAGACACCACCATTTGCAAGTGAGTGTCGCTTACATATTTTAAACTGCTTCAAACCTCTAGTCCACACAAGCCCAATCTTAATGCAAATTTAAATATTCATATGTTGAATTTGAATTTCTAGATTTATTGGTGTTTTATGTTACCACTTACAAAAATGTACACACATATTGCAATTGAATTGAAGAAGAAACATGTTTGTTTTGAAACCTTGGTGAATACAATTTTTGTTCCATTTCTACTGGTAAATGTTTGCGAAAATTTAAAAAGATCGTAAAGCTGAGTTTTATTCTAGAGTTGAGTCTTGGATGCAATATCGGTTCTTCATCATGTATTAAAAAATAGGTTGGAGATCCTGTCCTCCTACTTCTGCTTTTCTCTATTGAACGATCTTGATAAATTCTGTAAGTTTGAAGGCTAACCATCCTGCTGTTTGGCTTGATGTTGTATCAAGAGCGTGACTAGTTCACCTAGTCAGCACATCAATTGGCTAGTTAGTATTCACAGCCATCTTTGTTCTTTATTTTTGCAACTTTACTTGAGGTTTGAGGAAAGAATGCAAAATTAGAGAGGTAACTGAATAGACTATTAGTTATTTTTGCAGATGATTTGGTGTGTTGTTGCAGATTTCTTATTGCTTTTATTACCTTGAACAGAAAGCTTCAAGAAGACTTAACAGATGAAATGGTTAGCTTGGCACGCCAACTTAAAGAAAGCAGCCTTGTGATGAGTCAATCTCTCCAAAACACTGAGAAGGTAAGTCCCAAAATTTATTATGTAATTCCAAATTAGTTAAACACTTCTGGTTGTCTTAATGTATAGAACTCTCGAACTCTCAAACTTTCTGTTTATTTAAAGATAATATGGAATATGATTTGGGACTGGGATAACTACCAGGAGAAGGTTTGTGAATCCATATTATCCCTACCCATTCGCTTCATATGCTTTGGAGCCTCCTAAATTGCTCTATCTCTCATGACCCGGGGTACAGAATTTTAGTCGTGCATATTGTTTGCATCTTTTTCCGTTAATAGTAGTGTTTCAACTTTCAACTCGAGTCGATGATCACAGACGTTATAGTGTGGCTGTAATGTGTATGCAGATACTTGATTCAACAGAAAAAGCAGTTGAGCATAGCTTGGCAAGCACAGGGCATGCCAGTTCAAGGGCTGTGGATGTATACTCACAGAGTTTTAAGACTGCATGCTTCACATGGCTTATGATCTTTGTAATGACATGTATATTCATTATGGTTGTGCTTCTAATTCGTGTTACTTAGCTTATGTTTTGGGTGAGGAACAACCCTACCCCTCATCAGAGTTTTTGACTTCCTTCTTGATCGATGACAATTATAACATTGACATGGTATCGTATCCATTGTCACGTTTTCTCTTCTAAATCGATCTGTGTTTGCCATAGAATTGTCTTTATAGTTAAGAGTTTTGATTGCCGCTGCTGAATCAGCAAGCATTACATTGAGTTGTAATCACTTGTCATCATGGATTTGCAAGTGGAACCCATAAGATAACACTGGGACCCATATAAATCAATGGTGGAACTGGAAATCATTGAAGCCAGAAAAATGAGAACTAACCTCTCAATTTTTCATTGGTGACACCACTATCTATCATTTGCTGTTATACGAGTCTACCTGTAGTACATACATTAAAAATGTAGAATATACAAATGACTCGTGTATACATTTTTTTCCTCCAATTTATCACTGAGGGATCAATATTGTTTCAATATTGTTCATTTATAGGACGGGTTTAGCGTTGTGGAGATAAAATTGGAAAATTTTCTCTATTTTTTAAAATCTTTACCGATATTTTTTTAGTTTATATTTAACTATCACCGACACTTTTTGTCAATCAACCATCATTTTTAATAAAAAGAAATTATCTAAACTATCAAAATCGCCCTTGTCCCAAACAATCTTTTAGCATAAAATTTGAGTTCATTAAAATTTAATTTTTTACATATTAAAATTTGAATCAATTAAAATTTATTTTTTTACAGTAAAATATGAGTCGATTAAAATTAGATTCGAGCATATTAAGATTTATATTTTTACGTATTAAAATTCGAGTCTATGAAATTTTTTTTATGTATTAAAATTCGAATCGATTTAAACTCAATTTTGAGTTGTTAGCACCGATTAGAATTTATATTTTAACGACAATTTTGATAAGTCATTAGATTATGAATAAGTGATAATTTGTGTGATGAACCGAGGCTAGTCAAATGAGATGAGGTTCGAGTTGACTAGTGTTCAACACGAACTCATAAATGAACTTTTATGTTTATGTATAATATATATGTGTTTTTTATTAATTTTTGCATATTTTATGAAAAAAGTTAACAAAATATTAAATTATAGAATTTATTTTTGTCCATTAGATATATTTAACAGTTGACGATAAATTAAATTTCCCCAATCAATAGTAAACAGTTCGGACTCTTGATAGAGTCCCGAAAGTAAACACTCCCAAGAAGGTTATTTTAAAAAAAATAAAAAATTACTAATATCAAATTCAGAACCGACTCGGTGCTCATGCTCTATTCATATATCTCTACCTCCATAGTAGTATCAGTCGGTACTAGTCTATCAGCATGTTTCTCATCCTTTACTGTATTGCGTAACGTTCCAGCATTCCCTCCAAAGGTACGAGTAGCGCGCCCCCTCGATCTTTCCTAATTCTCTCATTCAGATCTGGATTTTCTCAGGTTTGATATTTTTCGTCAAAATTTTCGAGTTTCTTGACGAAAGTAAAGATCACTTACTTGTTGATGTGAAATTGCTTTAGTAAATTTTATATCTGACATGATAGATTGTGTTTCTTTAATACATAATTAGGATTCGGAAGTTGCGGCAAGTTTTCTGTTTGCAGAAAGGGATCTCCAGAAACTGTGATCTCGTTAGACATGAATGCCCGAAGGTTTGGACCCTGATTTTCTTGATTTGTGTTATTTGATTGTGTACACACATGTTCATATATCTATATATTCATCTCTGCCGCTAGATCAGTGTAATTACGACTGCATCAAGGTAAGAATATACTCTTGATTAAAACACAGAAACGGACACAATCTCTAAATCTTTTATTTATTGTTTGAAATTGTTCCTGTGATGCAATTTTCTTTTTTCTTTTCTTAATTCTATGAAATATGGTTACTTGGTGCATACATCTCAAGTCGGTTTTATGGTTTGTTCCAAGTGTGTTCAACTGCTGTTACTGGCTTCATTGTTGTTTGGATGGTGTCTAAAAGTTGAGCAAATAAAGAGTGTTGCGTGGCTGGTGGAAAGCTTGACGTGAAATAGGATTTTCAAATATTAAGATTACACCTGCCTTTTTTCCGTTGTCACAGGAATAAAGAATACAGATAAGCATATCTTTCTCAATCTTCACCATGAAACAGTTGACTGTTGAATTTAACTTGGTATTCGAGTTTATGGTGGAGGGGTTGGATTTGTTATTTAGCACCAGTGAAGATCATGTGCTTAGAAGTCCACTGTAGCTGGCAAATTTGAGATTATTAGAAAAAAAATTGGTCAAAATTAGCTAATTTTTCTGCGGGCGAGGCTTGATTTTCTACACTTATGGTACCTCCATTATTTGACTACACTTTACCAGACATAAAAGTTTTATAATGCTTTTCCTTATAGCTTGTTGGCTGAACCACATGCTTTCTGCAATATCTTATTAGTTTATGTCTATAGATTATGGTCCAATTTCATCTTGTTTCAACCATGCCAGAATTGATATTAGATGTATGGTTTCATGTTCAATTTTGTTGAAGATTTTTTTTTTATTTTCATTTTTTGTATGGCTTTAGTATATAATTACTTGGTTGCGGGCAAATATTATTATGTTACATCCTATCTGTTGGTTTTACATTTTTTCGCACAATTCTTGTGTGTGTGTGTTTTTTTTTTTTTTTTGGGGGGGGGGGAGCTATCTTTCTGGGGCTGTTGCAGTTATCTGCATCTTTAATGTTTCTTCTTTCATGTCTCATAAGTTGTTATCATTCTTGGACACAGGGAATACCGTGGCAATAGAGCTGCTCTTTTTGATGGAATTGAGGAGGGTGGTATTAGGGCATCCTCTTCTTACTCCTCACATGAAATTGATGAACAAGAAAATGAAAAAGCAATGGATGGGTTGCAGGATCGAGTTAATCTGCTGAAAAGAGTAAGTCTTGATAAGCAGGAAGTTGGACTGTTAACACAATTGTGGCAGGTTTTGACTGTTCCGCTTATGCTTAATTAGTTTGCTCAAAATGAAAGAGTACCTTGAGTTCTTTTCTTCGTTGCAGTATATGCTAGATGTTTACGGAGAAGTTGAAAAAAGTCAATATATGGACTCCTATAACTGTTCTTAGCAGGGGATGGCTCTCTTAAACATTTAACATTCGGTTTAATTCCCCATTTACTTGATTTTTGAGTTTTCTAGCTTTTCATCACAGAGCAGATGGGAGCTGCTATGATTTTTCTCGTTCTATGTAGAGCTGCTCCCCTCAAGGGAACATATCTAGTGAGGGTGATATGACTTAAAACTCTTCTGAAAAGATGAAAAGATGATAGCTGTCGCAAATGTATTGAATCTGGCTGAGGGGTAATTGAACAAAACTTCTCTTAGTGTGTGAAGTGATAGCATCTTCACTTTAGTGGCTCCTTTTCAAAATCTTGATGTTGGGTGGGAGGAGTCTGGTGAGGGAGCTGAGGGTGGGTGCTTGTTTGTAATTTGTTGCAATGATATGATTGCTTCTCAGATAGGGGCCAATTGGTTTTTGGGTGAACTTTATCATAGTAAATTGCTTGGCCTGTGGTTGCACCGATTCTTAAGCTAAATGTATAATCTGGTTTTCCCTGGGAAATGAAGTTCAGGACCCCTGGGCCTCCGACTTCCACATGGCATTGCTTCGGCAGGCTTTCTCCCACTGCTGCCTCCCTTAGGCATTCTGTTGATGTGTCACTGCACATATTCCAAAAGCTGCGAACATGGTTGTCTTAGATAGAAGAGTTGATGATTTGACATTTATTTAATGAATACTAATGCACTATCTATTGATATATCTGGTCATTTTGTATACTTCCTGCACTTGTTTCTCTGCTGTATAATCCTAAAGTTTCTCCGTGCTAGTATTAATGTACGTGGTGTCAACAGTTGTCAGGTGATATACATGAGGAGGTGGATGGTCATAATCGTATGCTGGACAGAATGGTCTGTTTTCTGTACTCATAAGTCAATGTCCTCTGGTTTATTGCCACGGTTTTATCTGTCTCATTGGTGTTTTCATTTTACATCCATTGCTTTTTTGTCATTCAGGGCAACGATATGGATGCTTCAAGGGGAATTCTATCTGGAACTATGGATAAATTCAAGATGGT
Source organism: Ilex asprella (assembly GCA_023539305.1). Classification (NCBI taxonomy): domain Eukaryota; kingdom Viridiplantae; phylum Streptophyta; class Magnoliopsida; order Aquifoliales; family Aquifoliaceae; genus Ilex; species Ilex asprella. The sequence goes on along the minus strand of CM042187.1, from coordinate 2,976,871 downwards.
ATGTGAACCACTTGACCTTTATAAAATACTATAATTTTCAATTTCGCCTTCTATTGACTTTTCTTTTTTGCTATTGGCCTTTGTGTTCTTTTTTTATCAGGTATTTGAGACCAAATCAAGCCGGAAAATGTTCACACTTGTGGCATCTTTCGTGGTCATTTTTCTGATTATATACTATCTCACCAGGTAATTGGTGATGGATTGAAGCCTCTGCTAAGTTTTGTTCAGGCATGGGATTACTCCATTCATTTTGTTGCCATAGTCAGTGTTAGTGTCTGCCTGTCAGATTTCATTGTGAGTTCGTGTAAAGGTACTTGATGCAACAGACATTTGAATGTGTGGAATGGATAGCAATTGCTATGTCATTTGCATTTTACCTATCACTGTGGAAAGATCTTTCCACCTCCATGCTGTTTAAACTCATCGAGTAGATTTTGGTAGAGCTTTTACAGACCGTTGCCTTCTTCTGGTTGAAACTTGCTTGAGCCATTTACCGGGCGTGATGTGTTAAGAGAACATGTATCCTATATTGAATATTAGGGCTATCAAAATTGGTTTATATACTTGAGGGGCCACTTCATCCAGAACCAGTTGATATTGATTTTGGGTTAGATGTTCTAACATAGTATCAGAGCTAGGCCTTGGGTGGTTGGTAGGCAATTAAGTCATTAAGTCATGTTTGTTTTTTTGTTGATCCCACGTGCGAGTCCGGGTTTCACATGAGGAGAAGGTTTTAAAAGAAATTACATGCCACGTCGAATAATTAGGATCGCTAGTGTCCGTTTACATATTTGAAAGGGTCACTCTACTCATTGTCAATTAGTTTGATTTGGTTTGGATACTCATTCCAATATGGTATTAGAATGAGCCTCGAGCGGTTAGTGGACAAAGCATCTTACTCATTTAAATTTCTATGTATTCAATGGTTGCTTACTTGTTTGTTGATAGTTGCAATGGCATGAGCTTCTTCCTCGGGAATCATGCTTTTTTGTATGGTCTTCGCGGAGTTTGTTAGCTAGCTAAACACAATGGTTAACGAATATTAGTCGTGTTGCAGGTTTGATTATACCAAGAAGCTCCATGATTTGAAACCATTTCCCTTATAGGAAAGCTCAAACAAGGATAGGAAAAACATAAAAACATCTGGGGGCTTTTCTTTTCATCTGGGTGGAGTTTGTAGGGTTTTTTTTTGTGTTGAGGTTGTGGGGTGGGGGCGAAGGATGAAAATAATGAAACCTTTGGGCATGCTCAGGCAGGATTTTTTTTGTGGCCGAACAGTTAAGGGTGTCTTTATGCGTACCTTGATTAATCTTTTCTCCTGTTTGTTCAAAGATTAGTCTTCTCCCCGGTTTGGTCAAATGGGATTAGAGTATTCATGAAGAATAAATTTTTCATGGTTTAACCTAAAAAAATTGTTAAATCGATTAATCTCCTCTTCAGTTTGGTCAAAAATATATCATTTATGCCGGGATTATGATATTCATGAAAAATAATTTTTTCATGGTCTGACCTAAAAAAATTGCCAAAATTTGAATTGAGGATTTATGAGTTTATAGTTGGAGCGGGATTTCATTTGCCTATAGCCCATGTAAAACACTGGGCATTGTATATTCGTTTGGTTCAGTGCTCTGATTCTCTCTCTCAGGGAGTCCGGAGCCAGTGGGAGATCGAGCTGCTTCCAAATTTAACCCTAATCTCAGGATTCTCAGCTCCCAAAATATTAAGGCAACGGAAGCAGTTTTGCTTGCACTTAAAGAATAACTAAGGACCTTACATGGACGAATCTCATGGTTATTATATTCTCTGAAGCAAAATTTGGGTTCCGTTATTCGTTTAAAATTCTTTTGTTTTTCAAAGAATTTGAAATACAACATTCAGAATACCTTGAGATTATTTAAATTAGCTAATGAACATCAGAGCGCAACGTCACCATCTGGTGCCTCAAAGTGTATGATATCTTTCCTATCTCAGTGAAACATAGAAAGTTTATGAGGCTCAATTCTAAATGCTTTGTGGAGGATGGAATATGTAATCCGGGATGACAGTTGAACTGTGTCGAATTTTAAGTAATTTTAATTATATTTATTTAATTAATTATTAGATTGTTACACTTCACTCAAGGACAAAAAATCTAAAGGTTGAAGTTGTGCACTCATAGGAGTGATTTAGATGTGTATAGTCACTACTGATTTGGGATGGTTCAGTAGGGTATCGAACGAATTTCTCATTCTAAGGTTGAAAATACGAGTATTAGAATTCACATTGATCTATCTAAGTTCGTTTTTGAAAAGAGTATCAAACGTGATAAAAAATCTCATGATCTCACCAGTAAAAATCTATCAAAATTATCTCTTATCGTTCTTCTTTGCTCCACTCTTTTTTTTCACAAGCAAGAAAAAAAAATGTGTGGGAGTCGGTCAACTGTTTCTCTAGATGAGTCCAGGAAGATTATTTGGCGCATGCCACGTGGATGCTTGTGTAATACTCTCTCATTCATATTCATGAGCTGCTGTCATATAATTAAGTCTCGCAGGCCGAACAGAAAACAGGCAAAAGATAAAGAGAGAGAGAGATTAAAAAATAGAATTGCACCAGCCGGGAATCGAACCCGGGTCTGTACCGTGGCAGGGTACTATTCTACCACTAGACCACTGGTGCTTTGTTGATACGATAAGTGATTATATTATAAATCTCATAAAATGTGGATGAACCCCTTCTTCATTTTTCATATTCTGATGGTCAGCTTGGTTTGAACTTCTAAGAACCACCACATTGTCAACCTTTTAGTTTTAGAGATGGTTCAAGGTTATGGTGTTTTCACCGAGTTGGATAGTACAAAAATACATTGATCACTACGCATAAAATGGTTTTAAACGGAACGCACAAAATACTAAAAGAGCACAACGTAATATTCAAGCCATATATGGCCTCACGGAACATTATCAATCAATTTGGTGATGATACTTAGGATTAACTCGGAGATGTCTCAGTATCAAGCTGTGTGGGACTCATGATATTGTGCGAGACTTGTGATTTATATGGAAGGTTGAACAGTAACAGATTGGAAGATGATGTGTTGATCGATATTGTGAGACATGCTTTAGTGGGCTTGAGCGGTTGATCTGGCTAGCAGCATATAATGAAGTCACTGCGAGGTACATGGTAACTAGGAATTGAAGTGCACACAAGTGACGGCACGTAAGAAAGACCAGTGGCTAGTGAAGTTTAATTAAGAGGGACAGGGAAAGGGAAATCAATGAACACTAACAATTTATTGTCGAACAAAACTATGTATTCCAAATTTGCATCCCAAATCAAAAAGAATCATTAGATCAGTGAGTCCTATTTTAAAAGGTTGATGAATCCACTCATCCAATGGTTCTCCTTCATTTGAGATGCAAAATTGAGTTACAAATTTTGAATACATAATAATATCCTTTATTGTCTCTAGAGAGAGAGAGAGAAACTCCAGAACTTCTGGAAATGAATTAATGGCCCTGGCACTTTTCATGAGAGAGAGATAATTGGGGTGATTAGATGAAAACTGGCATGTCTCAAACTGGACAACCAGTTCTGTAAGCACCTGGCCAAAACCTGGCAATGAGCAACCACTTGTTGTAATGGCTGAGTTTTTCATTCACTACCCCGACGGCTGCTAATCTTTCTAGGCTAGACTTCCTAAGGAATGTAGCACCTTAATTACACAGATTATCTCTCTCTTTTTGGGTTTGTTTTACCATTGTCGGGTGATCTTGTGCTTGTCACAGTCTCTATTTGTTCACTTTCTCTTTTATGTGTTGTTGATTAGGTGGTGCAATATTAGGCTTCTGTAATCCGTCAATGGTGTCTATTCAAATTACATATTTCAATCAAAATCAGTCACAATATTCGTCTAGGTATATTGACTTCTCTCAACAGTTTTTACCATCTGTATCAACTTGAAATTCCAAAAGAAAGTAACAACAGTATGGTATATCCATGGATTTGGACTTGCCAGGGACATATATGAAAAAGAATAAGGATGATAGATGAAGGCAAGCAAGGTCTGACCAAGCCTGTTTCTGGAGAGTATAAATAAGCCATTGCAGGCCAAAAGAAACATGTCCTGCCTAATGTTCTTTGGCCAATGGTATAAGAACAAGTCAAGGTTTGGCCGCACGAATCAAAAAATTATTCTTGGATAGTGGAATTTTTCATTCCAAACACTTTTGATTATTAGTAGAGGAGGATTACATATTAGAAGACCTCATGGCTCTGGGTTTTGAAACCTTTGTTTCAGTTTTATGTCACTATACATATAATGTTCCTTTGTTTTAGAAAATTATTTTGAAACCCCAAGAAAAAGTGTCCAAGACTCTCATACCTGTGCTAGCTGATCTCCCACACTTAAAAGTCCTTAAAGGTTTCTTGAGAAGGGGGCAAATAGCTAGGCACCACTTAATCCACAGGGTCACTGATGCACACATTAGGGTCACAAGTCTTCAGTATCATTGTTTTAAAAAGTCCAATAACATGACCTTCAAGCGCACACATACACACACAAATGCACAAACAAAACTAAAAGTGCAATTGCATTGTCAAATTCTCCGAATGCCCTCATTTTGCTTTCAAGTCATGCAAACAAGCTTTAAATCATATCTCCTTTTGAGTCGTATTAGTTCAACACTCGCAAGAAAAATTCATTGCAACATATTAAGTGGATATATTTGGTGTTGAGGAACCAAGTGAATTTCAAACTAAGATTATCAAACAAGCTGTCAAAGACTGGCTCTTGTCTACTAAGTTCAAGAAATCCCCTCAGAATCTTAGGATGCTGCAGTTATGGGAGCTCCCACACAGCTTCTTAACATGATCTATCTTCATTTGTATACTGCTTTTTTCTTTTGGTAACTCAGGACATGAATTCTTTGGGAAGTACTGACGATAATCTATACTTCCCACTGAATTCTGTTCCTAGTTCTTTTTCCTTTCTAGATGGACAACATTTGTGGGTTGTTTCTTCCATTTTGCTCTAGTAAAGCAACTTTATCAGTACATTTTTACCTTTTGGAATTTCGAACTGAGTAGAAGATTCATAGCCTACTAAGACCTTTGATATCGTACAAATCGTCCACAACAAAGCTGGATGCTCCCTTTTTTCTTTTTATGTTTTATTTGGAAGAAGATACTGAATAAGAAGAATTACATTGCTTCTGGCTATTCTTATGGATCTAGTACTTTTCTTTGTTGAGAGTTTTTTCCCCCAGAAAAACAGACCGACCCTTAATGACAATTTAGTGTGTAAGAAAAGCAAGAACTTCCCCTCCTTCCTAAAAAACAATGTAATCTTCTTATTTTTGAACCGAAAGATACATCTCCCAATGCTTGAACCATTGGCTTAAAATGACTCCCAATACAAAACCCAAATAAGTCTTAAGCTGAAATGACTTAAAACTACAACCTAGAACTATTTCCCTTCATTTTCTGAACTTTTACACCTATTTTCCCAAGATCTACTCATTTATTTGGTAATCTCATTTAAGACATTCTCTCAATTCGATTACTGGATTAACAATTTTTGCAATGCATGTCCCATGTTTCATTTGCTAAAGTAGGGATTTTCCTAGCTTACATATGGGATTACTAGAATTACCTTCTAAAGCAGGCAATGATCTTTCTAACCTTGTCATTCAAACCACTGACATTTGCGTATTGTAAACAAACTTTTATTCCACAATTAATTACTATAAATTTATATTTTCTTTAGATCAAGAGAAGCAGAACTTACACTTGAAAGGAAACACATAGAAGTAGATCCATCAACTAGGGTTACATACTTATTAGGAGGGGAACTACATGTCTACCTAAAAAATCTCTCACTGGATCGCAAGTCCTTGTTGAAATGGCAACCTTCGGACATGTCTTTCGCCATCCCCTCAATGCCTTCGAAAGAGAATTGCCACAAAAAGAGGCCTAAGCAAAAAGTACCATTTTATAAGAGGCTTGTAAAATGGTGTTTTTGCATCAGAATTTCTATATTTTGTAGAAGTACACACTGCTGTACAACATCAGAAGAGAAACTATAGGTAACTCTATTTAGTATATATGCTTCGAATAAAGTTCTACGGATTGTGGCCAAGCCGAAGCTCCAAATCCAATTCATCTTCTGCACTTCCACCTCGTATCTTCTTCTCCATATCTTCTGCATATGCTGAACCAAACCTCAAGCTCAGGCTCATGCGACAATCCTCTCCAAATGGTAAGCGCTGTGGGCCGCAATCATGAAAATTACTACAATGGTTTTCATACAAGGGCGTTGTATTTGATGTAGATGCTGGGAAATATGTTCGATAATTCATCAGTGCTTCCTGAGCTGCCGAATGACGAGGAAGGCAGCTTGAAATTGACTGGTAGAACAAAGGACTTGTGTAATTCTCTTCATGTCTTTTTAAATTGATGGAAGTAGGCCTATTCTTTGCTCTATCTTTTCTATGGATATTCATATGGCCACCTAAGGCCTGTGCTGTTGTGAAACCTCTCTTACAAAACACACACTCGTAGGATCGGCCTGCACCTGCATCGTAGTTTTCTTGCTCCGGCTGATCAATTTCTTCGCTTGAGTTTATTGAATCTTCCTTAAGATTGGACTCCATACCTGTAGTGACTGTACTTGAGGTGAAACTTCCGATTGACAGTTATGTTTTAAGATAGAAACTTGTTACAGAGAGGGAGATGAGAAGAGGGTGAGAGGCAAGAGAGAATTAAAAGGGCATAGCCGATGCCATTGTGAACTCATGAGGGAAGGTGTGAGAAGGGAGACAGCTCAGACAATGTCTTAAGACTTTATAGACTCATTCCATTAGCCGGCTCTTGTGGATCCCTCTTTATCAAACACATAAAATAATACCTTATTTTCCTACTAATTTGTCTCTCATTAGATCATATGTAGTTTTCATTGAGGTTTTGTTAACACGGCCCTGGATTTGTCTCCCCTCCTGCCTCTTTGTCTATTAATGTTTGTTTTTGTGTTAGGTCACCCATGCCAGGCAAGTCTTTCCTTACTTGGCTCCTCTCATGTCAATCTGACCGCCAATCATTGCGTGTCACGTTCTTGTTGGCTCCCTTGTGGCAGCGAAAAAGGTCTTAACGCGTTTCAATTTTATACAATTTTCAATATTTTGACTAAGATCAACCATATTACACATTTTTCAGTTTTTAAATTTTATCAGCACTTGATAGAGAAATATCCTAAGATACCCATTGAATGTAGAACCATATGTTTGTAGAGTGATCACGATTCATCTATTTCAAACGCAAAGACTTAGTATATATAATTAACTTGAAAACAAAAGGTTGCATATATGAATCATTTATTGCATCTACAACCAAGGGCTACCTAATTAACACTACGGATAAAGATAGGAACTTTCCTACAAAGAGATGGAAAATTAGCAGAAATATTTTCGAATTTTGCAGCTTATACTTGTCTTTAAGTAAACCTAACGTTTTGTTTGCATCCGGTCTAATGGTTATACACATCACAATCCGCATGCTGTAAATATCATCATCATACCTAGGTGTCACAAAAAATAAATAATGAATTTAATTTACTTGAAAAATACTATTATCCGGCCCAATGGCTTAAGAGAAGGAAAATATAAAAACCAACTCTTATCTTCTTATATATATGATACAGAAGCTATGATCTCAGATGCATCAAAATCAATTTCCATGTCGCAATCTCACTGGCAATAAAGAATATATAAAGAGAAAGTGTGTATCTATTAATCATACAGTATCCATGGCTTTGCTGTATTTGAAATGTTGAATGTGTGGGATCAAACGGTTGATGAGATAATCCTTTTCACCCTCTCTTGGCAGTTGCTTACCAACATTATCTGTGAAAGACGAAGAAATTGTATTTTAGAGGTAGGTGACGACAGGCAATATCAGGCTTACGCATTTCAGGACATTGCACTTGGAACCCTGAAATACACAATTTCATGGTGCAATATATAGGGAGGGGCATGCACTATTGAAAGGGTCTTCCATCCATTTATCAAGCTCTTAGGTCTTAGCTTCAAATCCATGACTCTCTCTCTCTCTCTCTCTCTCTTGCAGGCCAAGTTTATTTCTAAAGCAGCAGGCTATTGACTCTATACACAGAATTTCAAAGAGGAAAAAAAAAACTGAATTTTATTTCCAATTTCAGCACACTACCTTTTGAATCTAAACCTAGATGCAATAGTGTAGCTTGAACAGCAAAAAGTGCTAGCAGGGAATTAAAAACATACAATTACGGCCAGCTGAAAATTGTTATTGTAGTGCCAGTGTAGGGAAAAAGATGATCTTTCTCAATCTGCAAATATGAAGTTCATGAAGATATCTCATTGATAAGGTAGACTAAATGCTAAAAATGTGGGCTCCAATTTTCTTTCTATAGAATATTTGTGGATAAACTACGTTGACACCCCTTGACTTATGAATTTATTACACGGCTTTGTAACGATATTTTTCAAATAACATGGAGAGTTGGGGACCCAATTGGAACGTTTAGAGAGAGAGAGAGGGGGAGAGGGGTGTTTTAGGGTTTTTCTTTCTTCACAATTTGACCTTTTACCTAAATGAAGTGAGGTCAAACTTGTCACTCTACTAATTCTATTAAGGCCGGCCAATTCTTTACATTTGATTGTAGGAGTGCAAATCGGGTGGGCTGGATAAATTAAAGGGTCAACCCAAAATATGAAACTTTCTATATGACCCCCAACTCAACTTGACTTCAACACGAGTAACTCTAGCCCGAGACGTTCAAGATTAAATTTTTGAACTCATGTTGAGCTTGCATTACACAATTCTTGTTAAACTTGGGTTGATTCGAGTTTTTCATTAAAATAAGGTTCAATTTTATGTTCAACACGCCCTAACATTATTTGTGTGTGATTTTTTTTTTTTTTTTGAAATTTTGAGTTGAATTTGATTTCATAAATTTGGATTCAATTCGAGTTGAACTTGTCGACCCAAAGTTTTAATCCGAGTATTGCCCGAATTCAATTAAGATTAAAAAACATTATGGGTTAGGTTAGGATTGAGTTTGGGCATAGGATTACCACTCCAATATTTAAAAATATCAAAGGTGACTAAGTGACTGCTAATACATACACCCATTTATTACGGAGTATTCACATGATTTGTTCATTACTTGACAATTTTATAATATTATTCCAAAACCATGGGGGGCGACAAAAAGGGCGAAATCGAAGCAGTTGAAAAGAATGAGAAGAGAAGATCAAAAAATTATTATCCTAATGTGATTAGTTATTTGGATTATTTTGTCTGGAAGTCGGCCTTAATGCTTTATGATGTAAGAAACTGGTACTAAAGTGTAATTATACCATCTCATGTTCGGTTTTGACAAAGTCTATGTGAGGTAAGAATTGTAAGAAGAATGGTTTGGCCTTTTAGTTAAGGACAATCAAAAGATTAACCATCTACGATAACAACGGGACTGCTTCAACTACTACCCCCTTCTACCAAATCACAAAGGTTTTGTGTCAAAGATTGGAGAAAATATTTATTACAACGGTGATATTACGTGGCAAGGTGATATGGTATCACCAACTAATAATAATAAAACAAATAAACACATAGATCCCATAAAAATTAATAACTAACCTATCATGTAAGCAAATAACTTTCCACTCTCCTACCATGTAAGTCAAAGTGGGGTTTATTTTTTTTATTTATGATTTTATTATTAGTTGGTGATACCATGTCATCAATTGTGATATGGTACCACTATTGTATTCAATATTTACTCCAAAGATTAATGGTGCAAGAAAACAGTGAGTGAAAGGGGGGTTTGTGTATTGGATAGTTGTATGTGTGTGTCACTTGTGAAATCAACTATACGATAAAGAAAATAGATAGTAGTGTGAGTGATTCATCAAACTAAATAATTAGGTTAGTCCAATGTCAAGAGATCACTTACTCTTGTGTTTGTTGTATTGCTTTTAGGAGAAAGAGGAAGGAAATTACAAAAAGTTGGGATCAATACCCTTTTTGTAGGGTAGATTTTTATCTTCTTTCTTGAGGGTTTGGTCACCTCGATCCGTTAGAATCATTAAAGAATATGTAGTCGTTACAGACAATCATATCTACAGGACACGTAAGCTTCTAGAAGCAATGAAATGGCATACTTGAGACGATAACTTGCTACCCAAGACGAGGTTGCTTTGTCAAGCTCTTCCTTTTCTCCCTGTAGCTAGGTATGAGCTGACTTGAGGGATGTGGAGCTGCTTTGGAATTACTTGGTGATTTGGAATTGGTTAGTTGGCGTTGGATGGACCAAGTCAAGTCCATGTGGTTAAGGCCCATATCGATAGCCCTTGGTGAAATGGGATCAAGCATAATTTATGGTATCATCAAAGATAAAAATAGTCAAAGATTTCTTTCTTTAATTCTTTTTCTCACTGACAAAAAAACTCTTATTGGAACAAAATCCTTGATGGGGTCGGCCCAAAATTACAAATCAGACCCAAAAATGCAAACTAGGCCTACACTACGGATGTGAACCAACAAAGGCTTAATTAGAATTTCAGTTGGACCAAATCCCACCTTCTTGAGAAATCTAGTCCGTCACCAATATGCATAGAAGTCTCCATCCTAGATGAGAGAATCTATAGGGACACAATCATCAGGAACATATTGTTAGTCTGACAAGATCATCTCGCCCATTATGTGATAGGGCAAGCTTCAAGGAACCACCCCGTTATCACCTCATTCGTTGCAAGGATAACGTGAACTTCATGAAAACACCACACTTCCTGTTACGAGGATGGTGCCCCATCAGAGCCCTTTGGTACTAACTTCACTTACCTATCAATAGTAAGTTCGTCTACACATAGGGAGTATCACACATATCTCAACATACTACACCTGTCAAATAAAAAGTTTCTCTGGCCGTCGTAGCCATTTATAGTGGAATTGGTCATCCAAACCAAATCACCTAATTTTTGTGTTTGTTTGTGTTAAATCCTCTTTACTTCATCCTTAATTATTTTTGCTTAAACTTACTTTTGTGCATCATCAATCCTCGTCAACCATGACTAGTTCTATCACAACTAATTCTAGTTAAATAGATGATAATTCATTGAAAGAAGACAATTATTTCAAATTTCAATATAGTTATTTATTTGGGAAAATTGTGAAAAAGTACACTTTTTAGAACTTATTTGTGGAAAAGTACTTCAATATAAAACATATGTGTATAAGTACATTTGTGTGTAAATGTTTGGTCAAAAGCTACACTTTTGCTGAGTTGTATTTTTTTGTCTTACAGAAATGCCTTTTTTCTTTTTTAATGGGAGACAAATATGGTAGTTATATTAGGGATTCAGTTTTCTAAATTTATGGAATAATATTTTTGAATTTTAAATTATATCTTTCTCTTTCATTAAACTTAAGTTATTCAAACATTCATAACTTTTTCATATTTATATAATTTTTTTTTATAAATTGTAATAATCAAGATGATAATTCTGATTCGGAAGATGATTTGCTATCTCGCACGATAATGTCATAGTGTTACAAGAAAATGTCACACTGGTACTAGAAAATGTCATACTGTTACAAACCAAATTTACACTACTACAATGTCGTCCATATGTTTTTTTTTTATTAAATCGTTACAGACTCTTTACGATAATTATGTTCATGTGAGGATAAATGTCAATGATGATGACTCAAATAGGGATGATCGTAATAATCAAGATGATGATTCTTATTCTTATTCAGAGGATGATTTGCTGTCTTGCACGATAATGTCACAATACTACAAAATAATCTCACACTGGTACTAAAATTGTTACACTGCTACAAATCAATATCACACTACTGCAAGTCAATGTCACACTGCATACATTAACATGACGCATGTCACAATATATATGACCTCTTTGTTTTTTTTTTTTTTGCAAATGATCGAACACTTGATGTGCATGGAATACCAACCACCAGAAATAGAAAGGTAATTGGAAAATGATCCAAATCAGAATCATCATCTTGATTATTACGATTTATAAAAAAAAATTATACAAATATGGAAAAGATATGAATGTTTGAATAATTTAAGTTAAATGAAAGAGAAAGATATAATTTAAAATTAAGAAATGCTATTCCATAAATTTAGGAAACTTAATCCCTAATATGGATATTTTAGAAATTTGTTAGGGGTCGTGTACTTTTTGACTTATGTTTTTAAAAGTGATATTTTTTGCCCTATAATTTTTAAAAAGGATATCGGCCCCTTAAAACCCTATTTATTTCTTAACTGGGCCTCATATTTATACAAGCACATGCCACGTGTTTCCAAGGGCCACCTTCACAGTCCCGTTAAGACTCTCTTAATGGGTCAGCCCAGAGTTCTAAGGTGGCCCAAAATAATTTGGTGGTTTATAATATTTTGTGCCCCTAAACTATGACATTTGTCTTACTTTGCTTCTTGAATTTATTTAATATCTCAAATTGCACCCTCAACTATTTGAATTGGTTTCGCATTACCCTAAAAACAAACATGATTGAGACAATATGAAACTAATAATCATAATTAAATATGCAATATAAAAAATATAATAATTGAGAAAGCAAAATAACAAACCCCTCTTTATATTTTGAAGGAACAAATTAAGTGTAGCTTACCCATAATGTGGACTTGTATTCAATTCGTGTTTAAATAGTTTATATACAGACGGATCGTTAAGTTTTTGACAGAATGATCACATGTTGATCACGTGATACCATCTAAAAGAATAATACGTAATTACTCCCGTAAAAAAAAAACAAATTATATAAATAGGAACTAAAGTGATTCAAATTAAAATTTTAAGGACTAAATTAATAAACTTATTATAATGAGAACCAAACTAATAAAATAGAAATATTTTAGGGACTAAATATTTCTTATTCTTTTGTCCACCTCTCCACGTTTTGAGTAAAGGATCATAGGTGAGGGTGCGAACGTGAGAACTTGTGATAACAGATGAATGACAGGATATGAAATAGCAGAATCAATGATATATTTAAGCTGATTTCTTATTATAAGGCATACAACAAACTACCATTGTCAAATGGCATTACTCAGCTTAATTAAATTAAGAACCCGATTTCAAATACCACCCTAGCCTCTTCTTCTCATTCTCCCTTCAATCAGAGTAGTGTAACTGAGGACTAAAATGAAGGTTGAGAGCAAAAATTGTCCGAACATATCATCAAAACCCCCATTAACGATGATTCTCCAAGCTCCACCGATGAAACAAACCAGGTTCCACAAGACAAGACTAACCAAAGGAACCATGAAAAGTCCAGCACCTTGGAAATCAAAAGTTCCCTTTTCATATTTCTCCATCTTCTCTTTGTCAATCGCTTTGTTCGTCAGCCTGAAAACTGTTGCTGTGATGCCAATCTTTTTCATAACAGCGTCAAGACATCCAAATAAGCTTCCTGTCACTGTCTTTATGATCCAAATTCGTTGTTCATAGCACCATGTCCTCCACGGGTCTCCACCGGACACCACCTCGTGTAAGTGTTGCAGAAGTGAAGACACCCATATAATTGCAAATACCGCAAACCATGGACTTGTAACCTGATACAATAACGAATAAGGTAAGGTTATAAAGCCCCTCTTCAGTAGCTCATATGAATCTGGTGACTACTGGTATGTTTAATCAGGAGGCGGCTATTAGGACACCTATTTTTAGTTATGGACAAACAAGGTCAAAACATGTGTACTGGGTGTGCGACCCATCAACCTACTAGCAATGGGGGAGAAAATATAGCATGTTGCAACAAATTAAACTTCTAAAGCTCTTTTTCGAATGAGAAAGCTTGTTTGTCTCTAATGCAAATGAGGAATATGTAAGATAACACAGTCGTTTCCACTCAAGGGTCCATTGCAAAGAAGATGATGCTATATTTCACTGTAACATGTGGACACCTAATATTATGTGATAACTACTTTTTGCACATAACGGCTCATTAGTGGATTGTAATTCAACTTGTCATTGATAACGCGTTATCACATTTACTCCAATAACGAGGAGAATAGAAACATTATTACATACCTTAGGATAGAGAATGATGCCTTTGTAGAAGCAAAATTGGGGAACAGTGCCAAGTATGAGAAATGGGAGGGTGGCGAGAGGCTGGAATGTGAGGTACCCATAACACATAGTTTGTAGAATAGACATCTTGGGCATTGCATAAGAGAGAGGACAGAATTTCGAGAGAGTGACTTGGAGGAGAGCAGAATTAAACTTTCTCAGTTGAACCATAGCGTCCTTCACATCAATGGCGGTGCAGCCCAAGAAAGATGGTCTCTTAGGGTAATTGTATACAGAAGTCCACCCCTTACAGTGTATAAGATAGCCAGTGAATGTACTCTCCAACATGAAGTCATATGAGAAGCCAATCTGTTTTAAAAAAGAAAAACAAATCATCATTTCAGAAACTGAATCGTCAAGCATTCCAAAACATTTTCGTAATTTTCCGTTAGAAAAAAGGTTAATTGTTTTTTATCTTCACGTAGTTTCGGATGCAAATACCTTACCTACTTAACCTTTAAAATGATGTACATTACCCCCCTTCTAGTTATATGCCAAAATGAAGTAGTTACTTTTGTTATCAAAGTTAATGTAAAATATGTTTCATGCACTCAAAACATATTGTGGACTTTGTTTTCATTATTTCCTTCCCAAAAAATATTATCTAAATACTTAAAATACATTTTATAATATATGGTATAATAACCAAATAGATAGAACATCGGTTCTAGATCAAAAAGATGTAAGAAAAATATAAGTGATTTTCGGTCATGGATCAACATTTTTGATTGAAATGGATTAGTTTGTTGTCATGTTCCATTAGTTTTATGGTCAAGAGAATCAGACGAATAGTTTCATTTTAAAACATGAGTATTATAATATTTTTTTAATTCTGTTAACGACGTCAATTACTTCATTTTTGTACATAACTACAAAAGGATCACGTGTATATTTTTAAATGTCAAATAAGTAAATTACTTTCAGCCGAAATCACATGAGGGTAAAAAATAATTAACCTTTAGAAAAATAACGATGAGACTCATTGATGCAACCATTCACTTGATTTGAAATGCGAAATTTGAGAAATATTATATAAAGTGTAGCAGTGCTGTTATTAATGTAGTAGCTATAACATATTTAAAGGATTAGGGCTTGCCTCAGAGCCCCATTTGGTGCCCTTCTCGAAGGTACAAGTTGCCAAAAACTGAGCTTCTTTTACTAACTCTTCTGATGATTCTCCCTTGTTGCCACGCTCCTCATTGTTACTACGTAGTGAATCAATGAACATGTCCGAGTGGCCAAAGTCCAGCGTGGGTTGATGGTGAGAGAATTCTGAATAAGAAGCTTGAGAAATAGTATTCAAAGAAACTTACACTTTGATCCTCTCAACTATGGCTATGATCTCAATTGGTCCCCTCAACCATGTAGAGAAACTTTGTCTTCTGTATTATTTTAATTGTTTTCACATTAACTTAAAATTGAACGTATGACTTCATTTTGATTGAAAATGTCTGAATATAAAGTGAAAAACACATTTTTCAATAATTATGATTGAGATAATATGAAAACAATAACTATAGTTAAAAAGTGCAATGTTATAAATGTAAGAGTTGAAAGGGAACTGAGATGATAGACATGGTTGAGTTAAAGCTTGGGTGGGGTCTATTGACCAACTACATGGATAAATCAAGGTCCCAAATGCTCTATTTAGTGCCAAATAGCTTATGTATTAGAGTTGGAAATGTGGAACCTTTTTGCTTTGGGCTTCCATACAAGGAAATCCTCTTGATGTAGTATCCAGTGCCGGACAAAACAGGTCCGTTCAAGCCATCCATGCCTTGCCACTTAGTCTGGGATTCAACTTAAAATCTCATTATACGATTCTATAGGTTGAAGTATTCATTGCATGCAAGAACGTAAAAGCATGTACCTTGTACGCAGATCTTGATTGGCCATCGTAGATGTCATTCTTGCTAACGTTGTAGAATATTTGAGGGAATTGAACGAATGCTAATGAAGGAGACATCTTAGGATCGAGATGGAAACACATTGCTTGTCGAGCTGAGGTTGGATCGTTGCAGTACATATCGCAATCCAAAACCAGCAGGTAAGGGGCGTTGCTAATGATCCCAGACACTCGAAGCTGCATGGCAACAAGATATCACATTTAGTGTTTTTAATGTGCTTTATTTTATTTTATTTTTTTCAAGAGAGGAGAGACATACAAGGGTGTTGAGAGCTCCGGCCTTGAAGCGATGAGGATATAAAGGTCTTTTTTCACGAGAAACATAGACAAGGAGTGGCAGCTTCACCTTATTGTTGTCTTCATTCCCTCTCTTGTCTATAATTATCTGTGATAATGGAAAGTAAAGTTTACATGATCACTGGTTTCAAGTTTAACCAGGAAATTAATTCAAAAAAAAAAAAATTAATGGGGAAAAAAAACAGCGGTGTTTGAATCTTAATCACTAAAAAGACAGAAAGACAACTGGATTAATGGGTCCTGTTAAAAAAAAATTGACTATACCCACTTATCCAATGTTCCCAAGCTCCTACCTCATTGTTTTAATGCAACTGCACTATGCAAGTTTCAAGGTCTTAAAGTGAGCTGAAACCTAGGCTAGCCGCACACCATGATCGGACCGAATTTCAAACTTTTGATTAAATGCACAGTTATCAAACATAAGTTTAAAAAAATTTATTTCTCGGCCCTTATTTCAAACCCTCTCCCAAACCCTCGTACCAAACAGTCTTTATAAGTCTGATTACAAAATGCGCATATGAAAGGGACAAGCACGAAGGATAGTATAAAGAATAATTGCATACTTACTAAATTATTTATTAAAAATTTTATATATTAAAAATCTTTGAAAATTGTGTGTCCGCGGACTCACCCCTTATATTGTATATTTGGATCGATCACAAATTATTACAAAAACAATAAAAACACCCACAAAAAATTTTAAATCATCAAAATGACTTTATAAAAGTTATACAAATATCAATTAAAATTATAAAATTTGAAAATATCCCAAAACTTTTTTTGGGTATAGTAATCTTCTGCCAAGTTGAATTTCAGGCCATCGCAATTGGTGATGGAATGGTGTTGGGTCACTTTTAAGGCAGTGAAAAAGACAGCAAATGACTGAGGGGTATGAACTTATAAGTTCAACAATTACGCAGCCCAATAATTTTAGAAGGTAGGCCCCATCCAGTTGAATTTCAGCCCATCAGAATTGCTTTTTTTTTTTTACCCTTTTTGTTGAATGGTACACATAGAAGCAGTGAAAAAAAGAGCAAATGCCCGACTGTTACAAACATGACGAGTAAAAAACGCCCGCATTTAATTAATTATAATTTTTTGAGTTGTAAGTTAAGGTATAAAATTGATCGCAAAATATTATAATTAATTATGAAAATTATAGCTAAAATGTGTAGTTACACTTTTGGAGTTGTCTATAGTACTGAAAAATAAATTTCCATACTGTAATAACTTTTATTATATTTATGGATATATATTTTTTTATATTTGTGATTGTATTTATTACTCTTGTGGTACAAAAAAAAGTAATAAAAATAATTACCATAATAGTGATAAAAACACCCACAAATACAATAAATTATCCATAAAAATAATTTTTTTTTGGGTATAAAAGAAAATTATTAAAAATAATTACCACGACAGTGATAAAAACATCAACAAATATAATAAATTACTCACCAAAAGTGATTTTTTTTTTTTGTAAAATGACTCACAAAAATTATAAAAACATTTGTTAAAGTAGTAAATTTTTGAGTTATAGTACCAAATTTTTTTCGATTGGTATCGTAGTCAAATCCTACACTTTTACCATTACAATTAATAGAGATAAGTTATAATTAATTGATACTATTCATAACATTTTATGATCGATCATAAAAAATTTAATTAATTATAATTTTATTTAAAAAATGTAACTTTTTTATTAAAAAAATAATAATTTTAAATTCGATACTGAATCTTTTTATTTGCTAACATTTTCATCAAGTTGAATTTCTTACCATCATAATTTATATTGATGTTTGAATGCTTGATATGACCCAAAAAAAAAACATTTATAAGATTAGAGAGTTTAATGGGATAAAAAAAACAAAAACTTATAGTTTACCTGAACAAATGGGGCACGACCTTCACCCGTGGTGGTGTTAACATCTTCAACGGCAGTGCTGGAGCCGCTGCCACTTTTGACAAAGTTTTTCAAATGCCCGTATTTTGACTGCACGAAATATATTCGCATGCAAAAATGAATAAAAATTATTACTTTTGATTATGGTACCCAAAAAAAAAAAAAAAATTGCCAACTCTAAGGGTTGGGCAAGTAAATCTATCAAACCCAAAAGTTAATGCACAAACCCTTGTTTATTCTTCTCGACTATCTTTCCTTCTTTTGTTTCTATTTTTTTTTTTTTTTTTGCTTTTCTATTTTGGTTTAACGGTGAAAAGTGTTCGAGTAGTAACTTAGGCGCACTTCTACTGATCATTTTTTTGGTCATGTCAAAGAGTCATCTTTACATCTTATTTATTATTCAAAAATAATTTTAGTAACCTTCTATATCTTGTGAATAGATATCTCATCAGTCTTTTATGGTGTAAAAATCTGTATTTTATAAACATGTTACACAATGAACTGAGTTAATTATTTTTTAATTTATATTCCACTAAAGCAATTTCTTAGTTGCTGAGAACCTAGCAGACTTAAACATTATGTGAATCGATGAAAAGCCTACCATACCCCTAAAGCAACTGAGACCCATGAGATTCAGTGCCTTGGTGCATCTCCGATACAACTTGTAAAACTTTAAAATAGCTAAAATTTAGTTATTAAAGACAAAAAATATACTTCAATAGAAGATGTTCAGAGTAAGTAAAATATATTTTTGCTAGATTGAAGCTCTATATTTAGAGTATCACTTTAACATTATGTATAAATACTTTATAATAGGGATGATAGTGGACCGGATAAAAATGGGTATTCGTTCTAACCTGCCCCGTTTAGATCGGGGAAAGACTATACGTATTGAACGGTGGACGTATACGAGTATACTCATATAAACTCGTATGGAGATGAAAACGGAGATGAACTGACACTTACCCCCATCCCGCCCCTCTTTACCTGTTATTATTATATATGTTGCTATGAATACAAATCTATATATTATTGAATAATTTTTTTATTGAAAATTATTTTTTTTTAATTTTTTTTCTTGTTTTTGATTTGTAAAAGTGTAGATCTTTGTGTTTTTATGATGGATTATGTTATATTACATTATGTTGTGTTGCATGATGTTGTGTTGAATTTACATGGAAGACAAACTTTTAATTATATTATGTTATAGATGACAAACTTTTAATTATGTTATGATATTTTATAATTATGTTGGATTATTTAGGACTAGTCATTGCCCGTGTCTAAAGACACTAAGTAACAAACCAAAAAATCTTAAACAATTGCTCAAATTCAAAAGGAATGACATAAAAATATTCATACTAATTCTTTTTCTAAAATGACCTGAAATAACAAGTTGACCATACCCTCTATATTAATGAGATTGTCATAAAAATATATAAAAATTATTCAAAACAACATCATATATACAAATGTCTTTGAAAAAAAAAATAGTAACATAACCCATTAAAATTTATAATCTTTAAGCATTAAATAAAATTTTTCTCATTTATAAGACTCACGAATTTATCGCTTCTACCACCACTCAATCCAATAACAAAATATAATTATAATTTCAACTATCATATTTCCAATTCACCATATTCTCTATGTAATAAATACCTCAAGAAAAAAAAACTAATAGAACACAATTAAATTCATAATTTTAAAACAATAAATAAAATAAACCAAATTGTGCTAATTTATAAAACTCACGAATTTATCACAACTATCACTATTCAACAAAAAATGACACAATATAATTATAAATTTAATTATCAAATGTCAGAGCCTCCACATATAAATATACATAAAAACACACTCTCACGCATTTCTTTTTTAGCTACCAACCAACTTTTTTATTAAAAATATAATAATTCAAAATTTTAAGATAAAATAATAATAAATTAATATCTAATTAATAAATAGGGTAAAAAATACGGACATCCCCTGCGTTTTGACAATATTATATGAATACCCTTGACATTTTATAAATAACACGAAAATTCCTTAAAGTTTGAAATTTATTGCACAGAGACCCCCCGTCTCCCTTCCCCTAATGTTGCTAACGAAAAGTGATGATTTCATCCTAAATTTTTTTATTATTTTTACAATTGTCTTTCTCCAACTTTAGTACACAAAAAAATTAAAAAATTAATAAAACGAAATAAGATATGATTTAGTACCCAAAAAATTGATAAAATTTAGTACCCCAAAAATTGATTAACTAAATTTTAATATTAATTTGACAACAATAAAAATTAATTTGATATTAATTCAACAAAGTTGAATATAAATTGAACAAAATTAAATGTCAATTTTTGATAAAATTATATATTAATTTACAATCTAAGGTTCATTTCGTGTTGAATACTATTTGATATTGATTAAATCAACATGAAATTGACCTTAAATTATAAATTTTTTTGTTGTATATAAACTTAAAAATTTATATTTTTACTCATAAAATTTAAATACATATTTTTTTATAGCATAACGTCTTCCGTCCTACTATATTATTTTATAAATTTTCTTTTGGTCAAGATTCAATCACACATACTTGAATAAAACCAATTATTCACCCCCACTTTTTTTTTAAAGAGAATCGCTCACCTCTAATTGATAAACTCAAAAATCTCTAGTTCACATAAAAAAACGTGAAAATAAATTAAAAAGTTGACAAAACAAACTGAAAAATTTGATAATTAGAAAAAAACTAAAAAATTTAGTACCAAAAAAATTGATAATATTGTCAAAAATATAATCTAAGGATAATTTTGTGTTTATTTGATCAATAATAAATGATATTTAATTTTTTCAAATTAATATTCAAAATTTTCAAATTAATTTTTATTGTTATCGAATTAATATTGAAATTCATTTAATCAATTTTTTGGGGTACTAAATTATATCAAATTTTAGGTACTAAATCAAATTTTGTTTGATTTTATTAAAATTTAATTTAATATTAATTTTTTTGATACTAAATTATGAAAATAATAAAAAAAATTGGGATAAAATCATCACTTTCCGTTAACAATATTGACAGAAAGGAGATAGAGGGCATCTTCGTGCAATGAGTTTCAAACATCAAGAGGTCTCCGTGTTATTTACAAAATGTTAGAGAGTATCCATGTAGGTTGCCAAAATTCATGGGTATCCGTATTTTTTTTCCTAAAAAATAATGTGAGAAAATGGTCAAAATGGCTTAAAAATCTTATCTAGTGAAGCTTCTAGAAGTATAAAAATCCGCCCACACAATTCTAAAAGATAATAAAAAAATATCAAATTTTACACCACGATCATCACCTACTCACAGCCACACCTACACCCACAAAAGAGAAGAATAAAAACACATAAAATATTACAAATAGAGCAAACGTTAAAAAAAAAACTATAAAAATAATCTATATAAAAATCATTGTTAATGAAAATTCTATCGGAATTTAAGCCCTAAATCAATTAAAACCTAATTTCAGGCAAATATGTGAAACTCAGATAAAAAAGTCATTAAATCGTAAAAAGTGTATGCTATTTTGTATTTACATTAAGTGTTATTTACAAATAAAAAGTAAGTAACAAAATACATGTCATTAGATATATAAAAATTTTGAATTAATTTCATGAAATAAATAATAGCAAAAAAACTATGGAGAAAAATCATAAAAAATAAAAATTGATCAAAAAAAAAATCATAAAAAATAAAACAGGAAAAACAAAAAAAATAAGATAATTGTATGTGAGTGAGAGAGAGAGAGTATAAGATAGATACATAGAGAGACTTACATGAGAGAAAGGAGTCTTAGAAAAATTTGTATGAGGATTATCGAATCAATAATCGTCAAGCGATCTGAGCCGCGAAAAGTTCAAGACAAATTTTTTTAGCTACTTTATTATATAAATATATATATATAGAGAGAGAGAGAGAGAGAGGAGAGGAGAGGAGATAATGTATGTTTAAAAGTTCTAAAAGATAGGAGAGAATGAGAGTTATATAAGAGATAAGAGTGTTACAGTTAAGCTTAATTATGATCATCGGATCAAAAGCCTAAAAGTGACCTGTGCCGCGAATAGCTCAAGACAAACCAATCTAACTATTTTATTATATAGATGTTAGATTTATTTAGAATTTTGAATAATATTGGCTAGAACTTGAGCTGGGGCGGATAAGGTGAACGGGGGCGAGGGTGGGAGCGGAGATTATAAATTTATCCGCAGACGAGAATAAAGATAAAAGCTATACTCATTAACGGGGTGGATTGGGGATGAATAATTTTTTTTTAAGCAAGTACAGGGAATGAAGACTACACCCCCACCCTTACTTTAGTCTATTACCATTCCTAGTTTATAATATATTCTCTTTCCTCTTGTCATTTCTCACCTCTCTTGTCCACTCTTTTTTTTTCCCTTCATTTTTTCTTTCTCTCCCTTTAATTGTTCCGAGAAAGGTACAAGATATAAGAAATAATATTTAAAAATAATAATTAAAATATAAAAAAATTTAAAAAGTGAATAACTAAAATAAAAAAAAATGCAGTTTTCAATAGTTAAAATACAAAACCCTGATAAGGATGTTCTTATTCGACTAAAATTTAGGAAAAATATTATAATTAATCTCTAAATTTTATAGCTTATTTTAAAATAGGTGTTGAACTTTCAAATCTCTAAATTTAATTTCTTAACTATTAATTTCGTATAAATAAAATCTTTTCATCAGCGTCGCTCATTATAACAAATGGGAACACTTGACATGTATGACCCTATAATAAATAGAGAGTAGTGGGCTTGCCTCTATTTTTTTTAAGAGTAAATTTTGCATCTCAAATGAAGCGATCATTAGATCAGTGAATTCTATTTAAAAAAATTGTTGGAACTCACTTATCCAATAATTTTATTTTATTTGAGATATAAATTTGAATTACAAATTTGACATACATAATATTTTCTTTTTTCTAATCAATAAAATAAAAGAGCAATGATATGTAACTCAAATTTGCATCCCAAATGAAAGTGAACAATTGGATCAGTGAGTTACATTTAAAAAAATTGATGGGACTCACTCATCCAATTATCCTCATTCATTTCGGATGCAATTTTGAATTACAAATTTGATTTACCTACTATTTTCTAAAATAAAAAGTAAAAATTTATTGACACAAAATTAATAATTAAAGAACTAAATTAAAATAATAAAAAGTTCAAAGGTGATTTTAAAATAACAGACAAAGTTTAAAGGCTATTTGTGATAATTAGCTTTGAGAAATCAACCCAAAAAAAGGGGGAAAATAATCAATGGGACTGGTGTTACCTTCTAGTCTAACAATTTCAATATAGATATACCTTGATGTTTTCTTCTTCGGCCTTGAATTCATCGCTGCAGATAGTCCGGTCATCTTGGCCGGCGTAACCCGAGAAGTAAGCCTCCGGACACCGACTCTTCATACCGTACTTCCGGCAAAATGGAACCCACGAACTTGCAAACACTGCAGCTTCTTTTATGGAGTTCAAGGTAACCTTAGCGCCACCATCATCAGAAAGATAAACAGCAAGCTTCTCCGGCGGGTAGTCCAGGGCCATGGCTGATATAACTGTGTTCATCACCTCTAGGGTCGGCTCTTTTTTCGGGTCAGCAGTGCATATAAACACGTCTATCGCCGGCAACGTTTTGTCTGCGGGAAGTCTTTCAGGGAACGCCGAGCGAGTCACTGGTCTCCATCGGAACGACTGAGCCAAGATCCAGATAAAGGAGAGGGTGAGCTCAGAAACAAGAATGAGAATCCATGAAGTGAGAGAAAAGTTCTCCTCGGTGGTGGAATGGAGGAGAGGGGAGATACGATAGTATAACAAGAGGAGGATGAAAATGAAGTGAAAGAACATGTGAGCTCTGTTAATGGTTGCTCGGCGTTGGTGTACAGTGGCGGTGTGAAGAAGAGAGGTCTTGGTGTTGGTGGCCATGGCCATCTCTCTAGATTATGTGCGTGTGTGTGAGAGAGATTCAAGCTTCTATTTAAAGACCCTTTTGGACGAAAGGGTTAACGGGGATTAAATATTTAATTAGTAATGATACCTGATCAAAATTATGGACAAAAAATAGTAATTAAATGACATGATTATTGATGTGAAGTCTAATCAGACTTTCACATTAACCATCATATCATTTGATCATTTCTTTTGGCCCATGATTTTTATTAATATAACATTATTGAACCAAAATTAGGGCTAAAAAAAAGTGGATGACTGATTAAATTTCACGTCAACCGTCATATCATTTGACCACCTTTTTTTATTTTTAATTGTGGTCAATATAAAATTACTGATATTTAAAAAGATATTTTTTCTGCACAATTCAAACTCATCTAATTAACATTTCGATATGGTATAAATTGATATATTTAATATTTTTTATTGTTTGAGTAAATTATACATTTCTAAATAAAAAAAATACACTTTTATACCTATTTTTTTAACAACTCATTCAAATATAGAATAAATATTTTTAAATATATTATAACCATAAAAATACACCCTATCAACCATTCAAGTTAACAACATAAAATATTTAAAAAATTAAATAAAGGGATCTCCCCAACTAAGGGTAGACATATTTATAAATTGCATTACATATATTGCCTGACAAAAAAAAATTATCTGAGTCCCCCCTTAAGTTTCTTTTAACCTATATATGTGGGTTAAAATTGACTTTTTAATATGAGTTGGGATAAAATTTAAATAGAATTTTCTATGCATTTTGTATTTGCAAAAAGCGAGACATACGAGCCACACATGTTTTTTTATCTTATTCTACCATAAGTATTCATCTTTAACTCATAATCCAAACATATCTTCAATACATAACTTATGTATCAACCGAGTAAACATTGAGTATAATAGTTATACTAAGTTAATAATATTGATGTGATATAATTATTTAATTAAAAAAATTATAAAATGCGGCCCCTTTTGTGGTTATGTATTATTACATGGTTAGATGATTTTGAACTTTTATGAGACTCAATTGCAAACTTGTTTATTTATTAGCGGACGGTTACACGTGTTCTAACGATTACACCCAATATATTTTTTGTTTCAACCTATATGTTTTTTCTTTAAATTACACTTTTTGGAATTTGGACCTACACTTTTTTTTTTTAAATTGACAGAATTACTTCTAATAATAATTTCTTTAAAAAATATTAAGCTATGTGCACAAGTTATGTATTCCATAGTTATACACTAAACAATTTTTTTTAGTAACCCTCACGCCGTAGTCTTTTTAAAATATAATTACTTATCAACCACCAACAGCATAATAATATTAATCGTATTGATGTGCTAATAGTTAGATCCACACAACCAAACAAAGAAAGAAAAAGTAACCATTATTGTCCTTTCGAGCCACCCAAAACGACTAAACACTTCAATAATTAAAACAGTAAAAAAAATAAAAAAAATTATAGTTAGTGCATGTGTAGATCAACTTAGATGATCTTCAATAAAAATTTAAATTTTTACCCAAATTTGGGTAAAAAAATTGATTTGGTATAGACATCTCAAATAGAGAAACTCAAATTTTAAGAAAAAAAAATTCAAATTTAAAACAAAATAAAATATAACCATTGGATCTTTAAAAGAGAGTAAAATCTCATCATTAAAAATTTGAGTATAAATTTGAATCTATCTTGATTTGAGTTAAAAAAATGAGTCTCTCTTAGTCTGATATAGGTATTGGTTTAACGTTAGGGAAAATTTTCAAAAAAAAAAATTACCCAAATTTTAATTTTAATTTTAAAAAGGATAAGGATTGAACATGCTTCTAATCACTACTTCTTTCTCGTTGGCCAATGAAACCAAAGGTATAGACAAAAGTATGCATACTCCACATACCGAAACAACCCACCCTCGCCCCTTTCCCCCTCTTCCCTCCTAATATATTATTTCTTTAAAATTTACGAAGTGATATGCGTTTGTATTTATATTAAGAGTAATATTATTAAAATTTAAAATTTTAATCAAATTTATAGACTTAATGATATAATTTTATTGTAATTATTACACTAATATGAAGTTCTAATATTTGATGAAATTCATAATCTCATTTGTACTATGAATCGAATCCAAGCCATCAGGTGGCGGGCCAGACTTGTTGGATCCATACTATTCTACAGCATGGCAACCTGCCATTGCATTGAGTCAAAGCCATCAGGTGGTGGGGCAGCCCAAGTCGATCTCATTAAGGATCCTTACAACTATGTAATTTAAAAAGTTTTTGAAATAAAGCCACTCTCGAAAAATCTAATTATTAAAAAAAAATGGCTGACTTTCTATATGTCATTATCAATATGTTTTTTTTATTATTATTATACTAAAGCCCAAATAGGATTCGACCCATTCTTGTACAAACAAAGATTCTATACAAAAACTCATTACTACTTCATTTGAAGCAACTTAGTGGACAATTTGCATCATCCTTTTAAGGAAGAAATTTGTAATATTTAACCAGAATACAGAGATACCTGTAAGCAATAGCTGCAATTGCCTAAACATGAGGACCCAGTTCTCCAAATGTTGCTCCCTTGTATTGTTCCCCTGTCTGATGAGCATCATAGAACTCAGGCAGATTGTCGAATACATTAACGGCGATAAGAATAGCTCCAGTATACTTCTGCCATAAATGTCGAGAGTATGATATAATGTTATGGCAGAGTTCACAGAACTGCTGTAATTCATTGCTTTCTTTCACAGGTGATCAGCAGTTAAGTAAACATATAAATTTACGGTAAAAATTATGGAAATAGATTGCACTGAGTTAATATGGAATCACCAAACTCTGCAAAACTCCGGCCTCATCCAAATATGATAGTTTGGTCATGCCATCAACTCCACCAGCAGGAGCTCCTACGTTCCAATAAATTGCTGGCCAACTTGTGACAACCTGACAAAAGTGGAAGAAAGAAAACTTGCAATTAACAGGGAAATGAATATCCTATATCGTCCTCAGCATTGAAAGTGGAAAAGTGAAAGAAGTTGCCAAATCAAAAAGGACTCAGCTTGACAAAGATACTACATTTTTTCTTTTTTCATATCGACAAGTAGCATAGAGAATCAATAATTAACATGTAAACCAACAATACATCTGAGTAGATCTGTTTTCTGATCATTAACAAAGAACAGGCACTCTTGAATCTTATTTTCAATTATCAAAAAAAAAACAAAGGACAAGCACATTAATTTTCCCAGAATATCATAGCACTATATCAGCCAGTAAGCTTTTTTTCCACTTTTTTTATTAGCCAGTAAGAAAAGAAGGTGAAGAATAAAGAGAAAAAAAATGAGAACACTAAGAAACTAAGGAATGTATCAGCTCTGCTGCTTTTTCTTCAATCATCAACCAGGATAGGAACATGAACTATTACTGTATTACATATTGATTTGTGAAATTGACTGTTATCAAATGGAAAATACTGTAACATACAGCACATATTTCTTTTCTTTGATAGGACAAACAGCATGTATTATGCTAGCAATGCAAAGACACAATTAACTTCCAGACGTAAAAACTAAAAAGTGACAGGTAGACATTTTCCCCTTTTATGAGGAAAAACTTTTAAGAACATAAGCTGCTTATTTTGATATTCAGTGAATATCAAAAAAATAAAGATAAGAAGAGGAAAAAACAAGAACTAGAACAAGCTAAAAGAACAGAAAGAAGTGACTAATTTACAGATATAAAAGCTGACTGATTAATTTCCAGAAAAGACATGTAAAACAGGTTAATTTCCCCCCCCCCCAAAAAAAAAAAAT
>CM042187.1:2930169-2948690 GCA_023539305.1 Ilex asprella | reverse complement strand
GGGGGTAAGTGTCAGTCCATCTCCCGTGCAGGTTTATACGGGTATCCCCGTATACATTCACCATCTAATATATATTGTTCATCCCCAATCCAAACCAGGTGAGTTTGGATGAATACCTATTTTTTTACCGTTCGCTACCATCCCTACACTGGACATCTGAGTTGGGTCTGATCTATAATTTTAGACTGGGCCTCTGAGTTGGGCATAGTCTGGGCGGAGCCCGTCAAGTGCATGACATAATTTAATAATCTAATTCATTTTATTCTTTTGATTGACTGTGAGTCCCATAAAATATTAAAATTTAATGTTAATTAAACGATTACGATAACATTATATTACTAGATCAACAAATTAAATTAAACTTTTTGGTCTAAAAAATATTAAACAATAAAAAAAAATGCATTTGAGAAGTGATAGGGATCAAATGTGGACCGGAGCAATCTGGTTGGTCAGGTGGCCGTTGTCAATCATCACTCTCGAATGCCACTCGATGGCCGTCGGCCGACCAGCTATGCCAATGAAAGTTACACTTGGAATTAATTAAGTCTATGAATGGATCCAGAATCCGATCCAAATCCAAAAAAGGTTAGTGAGTATACATTCAGAATTTTTTATTGATCCAAATATGAGTCTATTTTATATTATATCTCACGAATTTAAATTTTGAACGTACCCGAGTTAGATAAAATTGAGTTGGAATCTATAAGTAATTTGTTATAATTTAGCATAGATAGTGTTATTCAAATTAGGCCACGCCACTTAATTGGATTTTTTATTTAAACATATTTGAATGTGAACTTTAAAAAATAAAATTCTTGTTTGAATAAGAGTCTAATAATATGTTTGTTTCATGGTTTTAGGTGGAATTCATAGAGTGAATTTATCACCTCATTCATTGTTTTGTTGCAGATTTCAAGCATGGAATATCTGAATCTCAACCCACAAGTAAAACCCATAAATAAGAGTTTCAACAAACCCATGGAGCAGGTGGGTAATTTCATGGGTTTGAGTGCGTTTAGGCAATTACATAGTAAATATGTGGCGATATTTGTTATTAATTTGTGTTATTGTTCAATTCCATGAATAAAACTTAAAAGTTCAATTTGAAAGAATTTCATAAATTTAATCAAATTCAATTCATATCTTTAAAATAATTGAAACAGCCCCCTAAAAGTTTGATTTTAATATGAATTGATCAAAATCTGAAAAATTATATACCTACTTGGAACCCACAAGAAAAAAGGGGACAGTGGCGAGCAGTTAAGAGGTGTAGGTGTCACTCCTTTTACCAGTAAAATGATTGTGGAAAAGGCCTTTGATGGGTGGTAAGTATTTGCTTTAAAAAGGGAAGATTGGTATGGTAGAGAGATGATGGGAAGATAAGAAGCATTTTCCTCTCCCCCACATCATGTTGTTTGCCATAAATATAGACTACCTCCAAACCCCACTCATTAGCTTCGTAGTCTTGGAAACCATAAATATAAACAGAAATCAAGTCTCTTTTTCTTCTCGGCCTAAGGCCTTGTCCTTTTTTTTGAGTCTGCCTCTGCCTCTGCCTCCATGTCTGTCTCTTCATACTCCATATTTGATATTACTGCTGAGTGCTGAGGGTTGTGCTTGTTATTCTTGGTTATAATTAGGGGTGTAAGGGTCGTTAAAAAAAGTGGTTAAGTGACAAATTATCAATAGTGACGGGCTGATTTTGTAATTTAAGAAATTGGAAGGACAATAACGCAAAACTGCACATGATGATGGCGGCGCGAGTGGATTGGAAAAAAGGGGTGCACACTGCGCATCCTGTGTAGAGTATAAAGCTTAGTGCCAATGTTCAGTTCAGACTCAAATAGCCATTTACTTAGCGTTCCCTCTTCCCAGAATTAACGGCAAATGTTGGTGCTCTCTCAATCTCTCTCCAAGACTCGAGCTGTCTTTGCAAATCTTTAAGCTATCTTGAAGCTATGGCGTCCAATGCAGTTGAGAGGTGCGAGTTTCTTGGTGATTTCGATGACTGCAAGTCTGAGCTGCCAAAAAGGTTCTCTCTCCACAAACTTTACTTTTAACAAGAAGAGAGTGAAAATAGTCTAGTTTCTTTGTATTTTCCATTCTCGAATTGGGTGAACTTGGTTTTTAGTTGTTGAATCTTGATCTCCAGAAATTATTCAGTGCCTGAATTCTTCCAAATTAGCATATGAGTGATTCGAGCCATCAATGTCGTCCGATATAAGCTAAATTTTTCATTATTGGGTCCTGGGTTTTTCAGACTTCTCTTAAAGGGTTTTTTTTTCTTCTTTTGAAAATTCTTGAAGTTGAAGAAAAAATCACAATTATTGACGACTATGGAGAAATTCTTGAGCAAGTTCGTGTATGAAAAGATTCTCGTGCTTGCTTTATTTGGGTTGAGACTTCTCTTTTCTTGGTGAGTGATTTCAAGATTGTAGATTGATTTTGGGATTAGGGCGTTGGTTTTTGGGATCAGGATGGTGATGGACAGTTTGCTGCTTCCGACGGTAGGACCACCAATAAAGCGACGAGCGGGGTTGAGAAGGAAGCAGGCTGGAAGAGGTTCTTACAGAGGCAGTTAGGGTTTGTAATTTGGGAAAAAATTAGGGTTTTCGATTCTGAGGGGTCTAACTGGTTAACCCGGTGGTGAGATTTTAGTTGGGGGGGTTAGAATTTATTTTTTTCGAACTGGGGGAAGAGATGGGTAGTCCACTGCATCAAGCACTCAGGAGTCTGTGTTCCAACACCGAGTGGAAGTATTCCATCTTTTGGAAGCTTA
This sequence comes from Ilex asprella, assembly GCA_023539305.1. NCBI lineage: Eukaryota > Viridiplantae > Streptophyta > Magnoliopsida > Aquifoliales > Aquifoliaceae > Ilex > Ilex asprella. Next base: position 2,945,911 of record CM042187.1, on the reverse strand, counting down.
AACACCGGGCCCGAATGTAAGTTCTACTGCTCCGCTTGTTAGTAATTCTCTTTGTTCTTGTTTTAATTCCTCTGTCGTTTTCATGTATTAGGTCTACATTTGCTTAGTTTGTTTGAGTATCTTAATTCATACACTGACAAATCCATGTCATGTAGGTCTAGAGTAGGAGATGGATTCCAATATCATATAGCAATCTTATTTCTTAAAAATTTGTATTGATAAGGTTTGCCGTAGCAGATGCGTCTTCAAATTGGATCTTTTAAAATTTGGGTATTCCTAATTTGAACCGCAAAATTTCAAAGTGATGGGAAATATGTTCAACAAACAGTAGGTTTTTATTTATCTTGCTGGGTTTTTGTGTCTTCTCTTAAAATTATGCCTTCTCTCATTGGGATTTCTTTCCTGTGTCTTATTAATATTTCAAAGCTCTTGGTTCTTAATTTTCCTTTTGTTTCTATCCGTTTTTTCTTTACTTCTTTTTTTTAGTTGGTTTACAACGGTTGAATAAAATCTGAAAGAGTTTGGCAATCATTGTGCTATCTTATGATCTATAACTATGACTTTGCGATAAAAGGGATGCAAAAAATGTGTGCTTTGCCATCTCTTGTGATTTCTGTGACAAGTGTTAGTTTTTGGAGAAGGAGATTTGAATTCATAAACATCTGCTTTACTTTAGGTATCTATGTGTGGTGCTCTTATATTATATGGCTAAGAGTAGCTTTGTGGATTGGTCTTTAATCCTTTTTAAGATATAAGCATAATGCATGTTCACTTCATTGTCATCTAAGGTATGGAACTTCTTGTAGGATGTTGACTTGGGAGGATGCTTACTATGACAACCATGGGCAACATGATCCTTCCGAGAACAAGTGGTTCAGTGAGATGGTGGGCAACTTTCATGATGGGCATTATTCTCATGACCCTCTTGGGTTAGCTGTGGCAAAGATGACGTATCATGTATATTCTCTTGGAGAAGGGTATGAATGCTGTGATATATGTCCAGTGAAATATCTTGTAGATCCTGGAGTATTCTTAAAATGTTACCTCATTACTTGTCTTCTGGTTCTGTTTTCACTTTATGCAAGTTGGCCTTAGCTATGCAAACATGGAACTTCTGAATGCTTTCACTGTATAGCTAATGCTTGTGCGAGCAATCTTTTTTGTCCTATATGTCCAAATTTCAAAAATAAACAATGAAGTGAATATGGATGGCATTTTTGTTGGCAGGATTGTTGGACAGGTGGCAGTTACCGGTAAGCATCTATGGATTTTAGCAGATAAACATGCAACTGATTCCACCTTGGCCTCTGAGGTGAGACTTTCCTTTCATATGCACTAATTCTACAAGACATAAATGACCTATGATATGGAGTTGACCACCTATTGTAATTGTTTCTGGCATGCTTCAATATTTATCTATACCTTGTCTTACTATTCATTGTTATTCTCTGATTTTGTTGGTTTCCAGCACTGTGATGGATGGCAAAGTCAGTTCTCTGCTGGGATTAGGGTATGCTTGCTTTCCTCTTGTATAAATTTTGCATATCCTATTGTTATTATTGCTGTAATGCCTATATACACCCACAAATATATAAGTTAGGGGCTAACTTGATTTAGAAACGATTGTGGCCTCTGCATCTGCAGTATACTTGTATCATTGTTTAATTACTGGATCACTATTGTTCCTATCTCTCACTTGGTCACAGTAAAGGTAATCTTTTTGCTGGATGTGAACTTTGTGTATGACTTGCATAATTTCAAGTAATGTTACACTACCTAGAAAATAACTAGCTTGGTGACTCAAAACTTGGAGGCTTTCTGCTGTAAGTTTTAGCATACGACTCAGTTACTCATAGCTTGCATCTTACTGGTTTGTGCATTAACAATCATGGTCCCATCGAGTTTGTCGTATTCCAATTTGTTCTATAGGTGCAGTGGCATGGGAAAATGATGAATGAATTCTATGAATTAATGCAAATCATACTCACTGGTGATGTCTTTGTGCTTGATTTTTCGTTGTTTTTTCTTCTCTCTTCTTGCCTGCTAGAGTTGCTTCTGGATTCATCTAATATATTCAGCTTGAAAAACATTCATTTTTTTTTGCTGGCATCCTTGTTATATTGCAAAGTGTACATGACTTTTACCCTTGAGATAGCTGCCTTCTAAATACATATTTATACCAACATCAACTAATTTCTGTCTGCTGGATGGTTCGATAATATCTAGATGAAGTTTATGGTTGATAAAACATTGTTCAGTTAAGCATAATTGCTTGAAATTGCTTTGTTCGGGTTACAAAATCCCATGCCCAAGGTTGTGAGACTTCACTGTTACCAATATTTATATGCAAATATATGCTTCAGCTTTGAATTTGTTTGTTCCTCTCCATAGCTGACTTAATTCTAAGACATAAATTTATAGCAAAGATATCTTTTGCATCATTGGTTTCTTTCCTAGAAAATAGGAGGTAGGCTTAAGTTCTACATTTATCTTGCAAATTCAGTTTGCGCCATCATGGGGTACTTCTATCTACATAATATTTATATTCTTAGAATCTTTTCTGATTTCACAAACGATTTCTGTTATTGATTTTTGTTTTTGGGGTTATGCAGACCATTGCTGTTGTGGCTGTTGGTCCACATGGAGTAGTACAGCTTGGCTCTTTAAATAAGGTAAGATGATGTGTACTCCATTTGCTTTTAGTTTCGTGTGTGATTTTTGTTCAAATTTAATGTCATTGATTTGTTTTAGATGCCATGAGAATTTCAATGTTTTCTTCTTGTATATTGTAAGACTAAGAGGTAAATTTCTATCTTAGCTTATGTAGTTTCATATCTGTTTGTATATAGTGGTTAACAGATTGGGTGACTTGTTTTGTATTTGTAATTATAATCCTTTCTACAATGGTTTTCAAAGTGTTTGTGCCATGTCATTTTCAAAAACCAAAAAAAGAAAGAAGCAGCCTATACAAATTAATGTATTACAGAAATGCCTTTGACTCTCATGTCCTTTGTAATGTTTTCAGCAAAGCAAAGATTTTAATGAATATCTGCTTACTTTCTATTAAGTTGAGCAGGAAAATTGCAAATTCAAAATAAATAATACCATCAATATTCAAATTTAGGGATTTGAATAACTGATTTTTCAATCATTGAAAATTTGAGATGTGATATTGTCACCAAGTTGAATGAAATTGTGCTTAAAAGTGTTAGGGAGATGCATACTGATAAAGGGCCAACCTCAGATTCTTTGAAAGAGAATAAGAATCGAGAAAGAGAAGAGAGTCAGGGAAGAAGGGAAAGAGAGGACAGAAGAGGGAGAATAAGAGAGAAACTTGTGGGAGAGAGAGAAATAGAGAGACCCGAGGGAGTTAGGGAGAAAATGAATGATATTCCAATTTTCAATAATCAGCCAATAAACCTTAAAAAAAAATCCTGATTTTATGAAATTTCATAACTCAATATTTGAATTAGGCTGAAATTTAATCATATTCTAATCTTATGACTACACCTGATACAAGTGTGAATCTCTTTTCTGGCTTTCACGGAATCCCCAGCCCTCACATGCATTTGATGACTTCCATAGGCCAGAAGATGGAATTACCATGACATAGGTGAGACCGTGAGAAGCTTTGATGGAAAGGGACTCATAACTTCCAATGGGAGATCATTAGAAATATTACCTAACTTTTAGATCCATTATACTTTATTTGACTTGGCTTTGGTCATCGCTTGGAATTTGATGCTAGCTGCCATTATTCAATCTCTCAATGCTCAGTTCGTTCTATGTTCTGTATGCCGCTTTAAGCACATTTATGACCCATATATCTGTTATATACCGCTGCCCCAGGTTTTTTATTTTTTAGAATTTTCCAAGTATGTTGTTGATCATTAGTACTCTTCCTACTTTTTAATCTACTCATACATGATATTTTCTGATAATTTGTGGATCTCTAGTTACAGACTACCTATCAATGACTTGCATCTAGGGTACACCATTCACTCTCTTTGCTTGTGTGTCAAGTGACCACTGGTGAAATGTTTATCACACATTTACTTTTTTGAGTCGCTACCCAGTAATTATTTATTCCAGTATTGCATTTTTTGTTTTTTCTTCATTTGGGAGGAGCAGATTGGAGAGGATTTGAAACTGGTGACCCACGTAAGAGAGATCTTTTCTAAGCTTCAGGATTCATTATTGGGGCATATTCCTTGTGCCGTACAATATAGTGTGGAGAGTTCCTCTTGTCTGGTATCTCTCTCTCTCACACAAACATGCACTCCCCCCCCCCAAAAAAAAAAACCACCACCACGACCACCCAAAAAAAAAATTCAGAAAAAATTGACCATGCAATGTGATAAATGATTTTATGTATGCATCTAATAGTGCTCAGTTTTAGTCCCAATCAGATATACCCACAAGGAGTTCAGGTTCAGCAATTTTTCATGATTGCACGATCAAAGACAGGAAATGTATTTGGTTGTCCAAGTTTCCATCTCCCGGAAAACATGGTGATCATTGTTTTGTTGTTCCACGACCTGAAGAATATCCAAAAAGGACATTAGAAATGATACATACGCATGGAGGACTTGACCACTCAATGTCAGGTTTCGGTGAAAGCGTAACCTTGCCTCAATCTACTTCTGAAATTTTTGATTTGGAGTGGCAGAACGTAGAACAGACGAAATTGGCTACTGATGGGAAGTGTGAAGGGGAGATTAGGGGTTTTAGGGATCAAAGGGTGGGTTTAGAAGGTAACGAAGCTCCATTTTCTCATGTTTACTACAGTACAAAAATTGGTTTATGTAATGTTACATTTTCTGCTGATAATTCTCTGATGGATATGTCATACTTTCCTTCAGATCTTCTTGACCATAAGCAGAATGGGATGTTTTGTGAATCAGAACCTTTAAACATGGGAATCCAAAAAGAATTGGAGAAGAACTGGGAGTTCCAAACTGATATCAATTTTGTGGACACACCAAATACATCTTTCCGGTTTTCTGCTGGCTGTGAGCTGTTTGAAGCATTAGGACCAGCTTATCTAAAACAGAGTACCTATTGTGATCTGGGCCATCTGGCAGACAATACTAACACTGAAACAACCGTTGAGATGCCAGAGGGAATGGAAGGCGGTAGTCTGTTGACATCAAACTGTGGCTCAGAGCACCTTCTAGAAGCAGTGGTGGCTAATGTTTGCCCCAGCAATAGTTCTGCTAAAAGTGAAAAATCATTTTGTAAAGATGTACACTCCCTCTTGACTGCTGAAAAAATGTCGGAGCCTCCTCCCAGTGATGTACATACCACTGGTTCAGTAGGTTATTCTTTTGATCGGTCCTCTATTGTAGAAGAAGACACGTCACACTGCTTGAACTCCTCAGGGGCATGCGGTTTTAGGTCTTCAAAAGGTTATTCATCATCAAGTCCTTCCAGATTTAGTGAACAGTTGGAGAGACCACAAGAACCAGGAAAAATGAACAAAAAGAGGGCTAGAACAGGTGAAAATTCTAGGCCCAGGCCAAGGGACAGACAATTGATTCAAGACCGCATTAAGGAGCTGCGAGAGCTTGTTCCCAATGGATCAAAGGTAATTTTCATGGTCCATTCCCCGTGTTTGGCATTGTTCTTTAAAATAATCATTGTGCCTGAAATTTCTGTGAAAAAAATGCAGTGCAGCATTGATTCACTTTTGGAGCGTACAATCAAGCACATGCTCTTTATGCAAAGCATGACTAAGCATGCCGAAAAGCTAAACAAATGCACCAAATCTAAGGTAAGGCTTTGTCATTCATTTTCTTTGTTGTGTTATTTACCTTGAATAGGGTGTTTAGTTGGTGGATAATTAACCTATTCAAGCCCCATCTTGTTTAATGAAGCTGTTTTTTTTACTTACCTTTTTTAGTGTGGAAGGGTTGTGGTGTGGTCTGCTACTCGAGGATTTGATGAGTTTAGAGACCAACCAAAGCCCAATCTGTGAGAAGTAACTATACCCATGCCAACCCAACCTAACCCTCGATCCAAGCTGACCAGCCTTAGACCAACCTGCTGGGTTGAAGATCTGTTAGTTCGGGTTGTTCTGCTGAAGTTGACTGTGCTACTTTGTCTATTACATGTTGAGATGATAATATAATCGTCAAGTGTGCCTAGAATCTAACTCACAGCTTCATCGGAAGGAATAGGAGTTAACCCATAAGTTATTCACCAAAATGTATGATGATATGTCAATGTACCTAATCAAAATTGAGTATTGTTTCATTGTTGAAAAGTACATCTGCCAAAGCTTGCTCGAAGTTGGGGACAGCCATTCTGATTTTTTGTCTGTTAACAGCCAAATATAACTGCAGTCATATATGGAATGTGTTTAATATCTCATTTTCTTGTTTAAATAATGACATCTATGGTAGGACACCCTTTCCTGGAAATAGAATTTCATCATATAATTTTGGCTTTCTTAAACCAACTAATGACCAGGTTTACCGACTTCATTTATGATTTTTTCAGTAATTTCCCTATGTTGCTGATTCTGCAGTTGCTTGACAAGGAAACAGGTGTACGGGCATCCTCCAGTAATGAGCAGGGTTCAAGCTGGGCAGTAGAAGTGGGAAGTCCCCTGAAAGTTTGTCCAATAATGGTAGAGAATATTAACATGAATGGGCTAATGCTAATAGAGGTATAACTTTGTCTGGCATACAAATGTTCTGTAGTGGAGAAATGCAAATAAGTTTGCATTCATTGATGGAAACTAAAATCTATTTAAAAGTATGAGATAATTCAGTTAATATGCCTTAATTCTCTGTAGTTTCGGTTTGATGAACACAGATGTTGTGCGAGGAATGCAGCCATTTTCTCGAGATAACAGAAGCCATCAAGAGCTTAGGTCTGACAATTTTGAGAGGTGTAACAGAAGCCTACGGAGAGAAAACCTGGATGTGTTTTGTGATTGAGGTAAATCCTAATTCCATGAGGGATATCTCTGTCAACTAGAGCTAAAATTTACTTCTTTTGATCCTAGTTTTGGAAGAGATATCTGGAGAAATGAGGAGCGGAATGGATTTTCAATTGTCGTCTTACCTCTTTCCTTGCATAATCTTAATATTGCATTTTTGTGTTCTGTTTGAATGCAGCTACTTTAAATGTTGAAAAATTTAAATGTCACGGAATTATGGTTTTATATTTTCTGTGCTTGTTATGCTTTAGATAAATGGATGATACTGCAAATGTACTTGAACAGCTCTTATTAGTTTTGTGGAAAAAAATATAGTTGGGAATATATGCCCAATCAATTTCTGTTTATTTTGTGCAACGAAAATATATTACTCTTCTCAATACTATGATGTATGTTTGACTTGATACCGAGAACAATGTGGAGCTGAACTATGCCTGTGGCAGTTACATAAATCATTCTTATCTACTTTTGTGAGTCTGTGACCCTAGGGGTCTGACGACTCTGACCTAGAGCAATGGAAAGTACTCATCCGCCCAAGTGATATGTCGTGGGTTTGAGTCAGAAATAGCCTTTCTAAGATGGTGGTACAGCTGCCTACTACTTGTTGCCACTACCTGGTAGAGGTGAGAGCTGTGTGCACTGAGTACAACCTTTAGTTGTGACCCTGGTTTTATGTAATGTTTCATTGATTTTTAGTTGAGAATGTCTGGAGTTGTTTTAAACTGTTGCTTCAAAAATAACTGCAATAGGGTTTAACTGAAAATAGAGAAACTTCTTCAAAAGTAAGGCAGATGGTCCACTCCTTTGTAAAAGAACTTTGATCTTTAGTTAGATGGTCGAAATTTTGGATCTTCAGTTGCAATGTTCTAAACTGAATTAATTTAGTGATACTATTCTCATAGTATGACCTCATATACATACTGGCCTCCATTTGAAGAGTATACTTCTGAACTTTGCATTTCTTCCACCATGGTGGTAAATTTTTTATGCTTGCTGTTTGTTTGACTTAAATAAGGTTTGCTTCGGTAAACTTTGCAGGGTCAGAACAACAGAAGCATGCATCGGATGGATGTATTATGGTCACTCATTCAGATATTGCAATCTGGGAATAAGATTTAATTTTTGCTATAGCTCTTTTGCGTGCCATGAAGGCATCTTAATGAAAAATCAGTTCTACAGGGCAATGGCTGTGGTTGTTGGACTCTTGGTATCTGTTGTGGGGCCTTCCTAATATTTGTGAGTCAATTGTGATCTTTAGTTGATTTTATGGTTTATGCTCCACTTTGCAAACAAATGTTGCTGTAAAAGGAGTTCTTCTCTCTCCTTTGCCCGTGTTTCCTCTGCTACAAGTGTGCGGAGATGGGATGTTGTTGTTTTTTTGTGTGTGATTTGGGTTACTTATTCTTACACATTTTTTCCTGCTTGTAATCTTTATTGATGTTTGGCTTGGCACTTGGTTAGAAGTCTGACAATTTCAACAATTTATGGTGCCTGTACCAGCTATTTATTGTTTGTCTCCCATATAATCCCTCTCTTGATACGAGGTATTTATTGTTTGTTTGTCCATAATAATCCCTCTTTTGATTTTTCATTTTGTGGAACTTCTACAAATTCTTAGTGCTGCTAGAAAACAAACTTTATTGAGGAATTAAACTAGACCTGAACAGCAATGGCATAACAATGTAGACTACATTGTACTAGAACTGACTAGCAGTTGTTTTTAAACATTGTCAGGTGCCAATTGAGCAGCATTGTAATTTCTGATATATGTATTACAAAGTATTTGTTTCTTGTAGCTTGAAGTGGGGAAGGGAAGAGGGACCATCTAGTTTTTGTGACCTGTAGTAAGCTAGGTATTCTCTGAGGTGAGTTTCCCTGTATATTGGTGGATTATTGTCAGATTGAAATTCCTTAATTGGTCCGTATGGTTTGGATTTATTGGCGGTACTTGGGAAGAAGAAACATGCTGCCAGATTGAAATTCCTTAATTGGTGGATTGTTGTCAGATTGAAATTCCTTAATTGGTCCGTATGGTTTGGATTTATTGGCGGTACTTGGGAAGAAGAAACATGCTGCTGATATCCTGGGGCCAATTCGTCCCCTCTGTGCTCTGTGCTCCACACTTTTTAACTTGTCATTGGTTATAAGCTATATAAATTGAGGAAGAAAAATTAGATCTCAATTTTGAAAAATGCAAAACAATTAGCACTGCATATTCTGAAACTTCACCTGCATGAGATCTCCCATGTTTGCTATTAGGGCTCCTTTGACTGGGTGCACATCAACCCAGTGATTTTGGTGAAAGACTTGGAGGCCCCCAGTGTTATCTTGCAGGAGAATAGTCATGAAAGATGGGTCTGAATGCCTGGCTGTGCCTAGAGTCAAGTGTGGCTCGGGGGTAAAGGGTTAGTAGTGGCACAGTAGTTCTGCGGTTTTCATGCAACCAATGCTTTCTAGGAAGCCACTGTTCAGCCCTAGTGCTTCTGAAAGTAAGGTAGATAGCTTATCCTTTAGCTTAATGATGCATCCCATGTAATTACTTATTTCTTTCCTGCAAGTTTTATTAAGAAGATAAATAACTGGTACTAACAAATTATGGAATGCATAGCAGGTGAGTAGGTTTGGGTTTTGCAAGTTATCTGCAAATGAGAGGTAACTCACCAGAGTCCAGTACACCTTCGTTATACTCACAAGCTATTGAATCTCTCCAGTTCACAGCTTTGGACTTGTGAAGATCTCTTCTGCAGAAATGCCTTACTCTTTGCTCAAGATCCCCAGAGTACCACTCCATCTTCACCTCCTGGGGTTGCTCGTGGAAACTCCTTTTGCCTTCTATCAAGTCGTTTATAACACTAATGGGAATACCATGATTGACCATTTGAAAGAAGCCCCATGTTACCGATGCTCTGCATATTTCGTCGATTATTTCCACTCGTCTTCCACTTTCAAGGCCTTCCAGATTTATGGTTGGAACCTGGAAATAGATACTGCTAGTGTCAGGTGATGGCTTTTGGAGGTTTTTGGGTGGTGGTGTGGTGATTCTGGAGCCTTTGGCCACACCAGAATCTAAGAGTCCTTTAACTCCAGCTTTTGTTTCGTCGAACTCCACTTCTGTTGCTCTATCGTGCTTGAACCCGTCACTGGCCACTTCTGTAGTGTAAGCCATGACTCAGGGAGAGACTGATTTGCAGCAGCCTAAAGAGGTGTGATTAACTTGAGGTACTTATTGGTGGCTTTGGAGAAGAAGAGTACAGGATGCTTATATTGAAGGAGAGAGATGCTGGAGGTGATGTAGGGACTCATTGATATGCGAGTGCGGACAGATTAGAATTGTTTGCTAGAGAGCTGATTAAAGAAAGCAAGAAAGGACAGAAACTAAAGTTGTTTGGTTTGCATTTTAAAAAACAGTATTTGAAAATTAATTTTGAGAAGAGTTTTAAGAAATATTTTTAAAAAATTTTAGATTGCAAAACATGTTTGAGTATTGTATGTTTTTGAAAATAGTTTTAAAGAACAAAATTTATAAAATCCGTTTGGACAATAATTTTTATTTCCCACCTGTTGCATCAACTCTCTGTCCCTCTCTCTCTCTCTCTTTCAGTGTGCATCAAGAATTGCTTGAATAAGTTACTGTGCATCAAGATCCACAGCCACCATCGAAGGCAACAATTGTTGGGTAACAACCACAACAGAGAGAGAGAGAGAGAAAGAGAGAGAGAGAGAGAGAGAGAGAGAGAACGACCGAGACAGAGATAGTGAGAATGGTAGAGAGAAATACCTAAGTGATAGAAGTATTTCAAGTCTTCAATTGGAGCCTCGACTTCAACTGTGACAGAGAGAGAGAGAAACAGATAGGGAGGCGGATGAGAGGGAGGATTGATTATGTTTGAGAGAAACAGGGAGAGGAAGGAAAAAAAGGGGGGGAAGCCTATACTAGTTTTGCTACTAAAAGGACTCGAAGAACTGATCTCATTAAATGGTTTTATTCTTCGTGTTTTCATAATTTCCAAGATAAAAACTCAAAAAATAAGTCGGTCTTGTTTTCTATTTATTTGCTCTAAATCTCATTTTTTTCTCGAAAATTTGAGAACAAAAATGCTAACCAAATGAGTTTCGAGTGTTTTTTAGATTTTGAGAATAAAAAACAGTTTTGTAAACACAAACCAAACACCCTCTAGTATTTTGCAAACTATGATCTTAGAACAGATATCACCGTATCTTATAAAAAATAATTTGACAGAACTTTCTCAATCCTTTTATTGATGTTACTTGGGATAATGTGACTTGTTTAGGTGAATTTACTCAATATGCATTGCATCCACTATTAGATATTTCTGCTTTATAAGTTGTATGTATATCTTCACACAGGAATAGAACCAGTATTTGATATCAAACAATGGTATAGATAAAAAAATTATTAACTCGATAAACAATTATAAAAAATTTATTAGAATTAACTTTCATAAAATACAATTATAAAATTAGTTCGAGCCATAAAATTCAAAGACGAGTTCTTACTTTCTTAAAACTAAGTTTGTTGTAGTGTCATAATCTTTTCAATTTCACATTATAATATCATGTAATTACTTGAAAATAATTTATCCTCACAAATAATAATTTCACACAACTAGATAAAATTAATTTGTGAATCAATATATTATTTTTGAAATAAGTGACATTTATAATCTATTTCCACAAAAATTTCACACTTTTTTGAATTTTTTTTATCAACAAACTCGTCCAACCTAATATCTTCAGTTATAAAATTATCATTTATTCATGTGTTATATCCTCTATTTGGTTATTAAATATCAATTCATTGGTTTTTTCAAATACCCTAAGTAAATTGTCTTTGCATAAATTTTCTTAGAACTAAAGGAGAAACATAAAATGTTTCTAAGACTTATGGGGTGTTAAAGAAATTTTTTAAAATGTGAGGGGCCCAATGGCCCCGTAGGCCCCTTATTAGTCCTTATCCCCAAAATGCCATCCTTGTGAAATGAATTTACGGTTATACCATTTGAAAGTCCGTGTGTCAAAAGTAATCAAACCGGGATTTGTAAAGACGTCATACTAAAACTTGGGTTCGGGTTTAACCCGTATGGGTACTTGGCCCATACATAGGGCTGATAATTTTAGATACAACTTATGCAACCGACACAAACCCGATACAGATTAAATGAATTTAGGTGTAATTCTAATAAGTTCGGGTAATTAACGAATTAACTCAATAGACCCGTGAAATAAACAAACCAGTTTCGTGTTTAACTTATAAATTCGTTTCAACTCATTTAACCCGTTAAGAATAGTACAATAATTTTTTTAAAAACAAGTTAAATCTATCAACCTCTATCTCATCTCACACCTCTTATCTCTCAGAATCATTCAAATTTAATAATCATTTAATATTTATTTTTTGTTTTTATTGTTTTGTTCAATCATGATTTATTGTCAATCATGTATAATGTGTGACGAATTAATAATTTTTCATGTGGACTCGAAATTATCTAACCTATTCTCTTATTTAAAGGGTGACACAGAGGTTATATCGGACAACTCCTCAAATAAACAATTCGTGTATAAGTGTGATAGTTGGACTCGTTTATATAAACGAATAGAGTATGAATGAAGTGTTTTTTGACACAAACTCGTTCCACCTGACACGAAACCGTTTCACTCGACACGATTGTCAGGCCTACCCATACATGAGTTTTGATTGGAACAAAAAAATTTAAAACAGGACACCTTTAAATCTTAAGATAAATATATCAAATATGGTTATATTTTATGGGAAATTTATCTGGAAATAAAAGTTTAATTGACAAATTTGTATCATAAAAAAATGAAAATGATAAATTTCCCATAAAATATAACCACATATATATTAGTTATTACCCGTGCTTAAAGACATTGCCGGGCGGAAAAAAAAATCAAGTAAAGAAAATGAGGATTAGCAAAGAAAAAAACACTAGTCGATACACCATAATAATCGAACAATAAAATCATTTCATTTTCCCACTCAATATGTCATAAGAGATGCATGACTTATTAGTAATATAAACTACCCTGAACCTAGCTTTAACAATCTGCTAGGTAGATCACCTTCATTTTCAGCATCAATCAAAGTCATTCTCTAAGCAACAATGGGGAAATCTTTTCCTCAATGACTTAACAAAAGAATCATCGATAGGAATTAAAATGTACTCATTATGGAATTTCGACGCAAACATATGATGGTTAACATTAGTAAAATACATTAAAGATCCAAGAGGTCTTCAATTCTTTAAACAAACAATATACAAAAGCCCAAATGTAATAAAGCAGTCTAAACTACAAAATATTCGGTCGAATTAAGATGTTTTTAATAAGGAAAAGCAGAGCATGCATCAACAAACAAAAAATACATGACAAAAGAAAAGGTCTAAAATTTGCATAAACCATATTTAACTAGTGATGCACACAACATTTTTCAAAGGTATCTTAATACGCGAAAAAAAAATAGAACACTTTCAAGACACCAACAGAGGCTTACACATTCCTGTGAACTCAATTTATGATTAGAAACCAAACAATTAAACAACAATTTATGAAGTTTGTCAATCAGTGTGTGTATGTTTGTGAAAAACAGAGGGTGAAGGTGTTGAGGTTATGGCATAAAAATGGGTGATTATGTACATATCCATTCGCACCCCAATTCACGTGTTACCAACTCAAATTTATTTTTCCCAAAATCACCACAATAAACCTAAACACCAAGCAACCTTCAAAGGACAAAAAACACCTCTTTTAAATTAAAAGGTTTTGGAACCCAACCTTTGACCCATTGAAACTTCACCCACCATAACCATCTCCACTGAAGCCATAATGTGAAAGAACTAAACACGTTATGAAACATCAAAATCTCATAAATTTGAATCCAAAATTCGTAGTATCCATATCCAATTCAAGCTTGAAAATAATCTTTCAACTAAACACATTATGAAGCATCAAAATCTCATAAATTTGAACCCCATCAAAATCTCAACAACACAAAATTAAATCCAATTGAGTCGAATCCAAACAAAGCATCATAACATTTATGTGTATAATTTAAGTGAGAACTTTCATCGAGCAGTTGATGGGCTTACGTGATTTCATCAAGCAGTTGAGGAGTTGGGGCCGTGTGGTCCCATGTTGATGGCTCTTGGTTATGTGACAGGGGGGAGTTGAACAGCAGGGAAGGTGGACATATCAGGCGGTGGAGTTGGGTGAACAAAGTAACACAGTGAGGGGGAGAGAGAAAGACAGATGAAGGCATACCTGCTTCCTAGTCGCTGGTCGTTGAATTAGGGCTAAAATTGCACCCAAAAATAAGATCGATAGAGAGAGATCGAGTAGTGAAAAAGGGGGGAGAGAGAGAGAGGGGACTTGCAGATTAACAGAAGCAAGGAGAAGGATGAGACCGATTGCCTTGGGTTTAACTTCGAGACTTCGATTTCCTAGCCTGAATTCACTAGAGAAGATAAGACTGAAGAGGTTTCGTTGATTTAGGGCTAAAACTGCCTAAGTTGAGTAACCGAATCTGTCTAATTTCACTGGAGAGAGGGCGAGAGATGAAAAGCTTGTAGCAGGGAGAGTGAGAGAATGAGATAACATAAATGAACTCGCCGGAGTCTCCGAAGTTGCCTGAAGATGTCACCGCCTGAAATGTCGCCGAATCTACTGGTTCACGTGAGAGAAAAGGGGGAGAGGGAGGGAAGAGAGAGCTTTGCCCAATGATGTAAGAGAGAGAGAGAGTCAAGTATTTAAAGGAGACTAAGGCGAGAAATTTGGCGGGAAAAACATTTTCTGGACGAAATTCCAACCATTGGATTAGATCTAAATAAATTTAGATAAATCTGAACTGTCAAAAACAAAAATTATTTTGTTTCTCTTTTGATATTTGAATTGAATTGTATTGTAGTTTATTATATAAACTATTTATTTTTCATATCTGAAGACACTAAGTAATAAAAAAATGATCAACAATAAACATATTTGTATTCACTCTTAAAATCAAATTACAAAGATAAAAGATAAAATCAAATTACAAAGATAAAAAAAAGAGATGGATTTAAGCACCGGTTACAGAGGGGGCGAGCGGTGGTAATAGCGGTGGTGAGAAACGGTGATAACTATGATGGGGAGATGACGATCGATTGTGATGGTGACAGTCGTGAATGACAATGTTAGTGACGGTAGCAGTGATAGTGGTGATGGTGGAACAATGACGGTGGTGGTAAAATAGTGGCAGCGATAGTAGTGGGGATGGTAGTGGTGAGGCACTGGTGGGGTTATAGTGGTGGTGGTGGGGGGTGGGGGTAGTGGACTGGTGGTGGGGTGATAGTAATGGTGGTGGTAAAGTGGCAGTAGAGATGATGATAGTGGTGACAGGGGTGGCGACAGTGGTAACAGGGGTGGCGACAGTGGTGATAATGATTGTTGTGGCAGAGACGGTAGTGGTGGTGGTAGTGGTATTGGTGGTGGTGGTGGAGTGACGGTAGTTGTGGTAATAGTGCTGTAGCTCCCAACACTAATTTTTTTTTAAAATACTTATGAAATGCTATAAGTTATAGAATTATTTTTAAAAAGTTATCTCCAACACACTATTAGAGATCCTATTTTTCTTATTAAATTTGGAATGTTAATATTAGCGATGAGATTAATTTTAAAGTAAAATTTAAAGAGATCTCCACCGCGAAAAATAAAAATTATTTTGTTTATATTTTAAATTTTGAATTTTATTATACTTTATTTTATATATATATATATATATAT
>CM042187.1:2911485-2925169 GCA_023539305.1 Ilex asprella | reverse complement strand
GTCTGTGTCTGTGGTTGCTGAAAGGTAAATATAATTTTCAGAACTAGGGTTTGATTTAAATTACATATAAGGATTTTTTGATCTCCAGAATGTTAGTATTTTTGCTGAATTTAATTGGGCTAGGGTTGTTTTTGGATAACTGAAAATGGGGTGTTATCTTATCATGTTGGAATTTCTTTGAATAACCATTGAATGGTAATACTGTTGGGTTTTAATATTTCTGGTTAAATTTTAATAAGACCAGGAAGAAGAATAAAAAGTTTAATCAAATTCCCTCTTACAATGGAAACACTCTATTGATACAATTCAATAGAAAGTTAATTCCAATTTTATGTGTGAAACAGATGGAATAGTTGGAATTTATGTGCCTTTGAATCGGTGAAAGATCATCAAAGACAGGTATTTTTTGAAGTTTGGTGAGATTGATCAGCTTGATAATAAAGGTCTCTACCAGCATTGTGTTACCATTGCCAAAGCTAATTTTTTGTGTTACCTTCTTTACTATGTAAACTGTGGAAGTGCATATTTTGGTTTAATTGTTTCTTGATTGACTGAGATTGAAATTGTCTGGGTAGATGAATTTATTGAAATTGGTGCTTAATTTTGACATTTTAGATGCCAGTATGTTGAAAGGTATAGTTTGGATTTTGTGCTTATTGCATCATCAAGCCAATGTTAAATAAGTGGAATTTCTTACATGGACCTAATGAAATGCAATAGGATTGGAGATGAAATTTGTCAAAGTTTTTAGTGCAGTTTCATTGGAATTAAATATTTTTTGAAAACTGAAATTGAAATGGTGAAGTTGTGTATTGCATAATAGGTTAATTGTTTGTACCCTGAATGATTGATTGACAAGAAAGAGGAATCGTTAGTCATTTGATTAACTGTTTTACTTAATGGAATTTTTAGTCATACAAAATTGAGGTGAGCATCGAAATTAGATGAAACATTGATGAGATAATTATCTTTCGTTGTAGGAGAGGTAGATGTAGATATTACTATTAGTAATTTATTGGGACTTTTTTGGGTATTTTTTTATTTCATGGTACCTTCTAACACGTACATTTAATGTACAAACTCTTTTGCAGTTATATTGAGCTTTTTTCATACATGGCTTCGCAGATGTTTGATGACAAATATGCTGTTTTGATATTTTTCTTGCTCTATCATTCTTTGTTTTTTTATTCAGCCAATGAGACAGCATGGAAGTTTCTAATAGTTTGATTAGTAAGATCCACAGTTCGTTTTCTGGTGGCTTACATTTTGCAACACCAATATTTTCCTTGAGGACCAATGAAGTAGACCTAGTATGCTAACTTCTCGGTGTAGTTGACCATTATAATTAGTCCGTTGTCTTAAGCTGATATATTTCAACACAATAATCATTTTTTATAACACTTTTAGGCTTCAGGTGCGAGGTGTGTTACAAATTTTACAAGGGTTATCCAGTTCTTTGTTCTATTGGGACAATATTGGACAGAGGTTCTGTCTCATAAGTAGGATTTAATTAACTCATCCTATTTACCTATTCTACGAAAAACCCAATTCCAATGTCTTAGCAGATGGTATTGTTGTGATGTTTTAAACATTGTTTTTTTTTTTTCGGTAAGTAATGTTTTAAACATTGTTGTTGGTTCCTTTTTACACTTTTTTCTTTTAAATGTTTTAGTGATTGGTTTTCATGAACGATTCTATATAAGATTCTACTTCGTTGTTGCTGGTGCTTTTTTTTTTAAGGATTCTACTTTGTTACACTTTTTTCTTTTAATGTTTTAGGGATTGGTTTTCATGAACAATTCTACATAGAATTCTACTTAGTTGCTGCTGGTGTTTTTTTCTGAAGGATTCTACTTTGTAGCTTCTTAAACAAATTTTTACAATAAGTTTGATGGTAGTTCAAGAGATTACTACATAATTCCCTTGATTAGAATTGTTAGTCATATATGGTCAAAAAAAAGAGTCGATAGTCATACTTTCTCGTTAGGGATTTCCTTATATTTTCCATATGCGTATCTCCCTCTATATAGGTGTTTATGGATTTATTTTAGTTGTGTATGATTTTTTTTATTTCAGTTGGACGTTAATTATTGGGGTAATGTAAAACTAATGATATAGTTAAGGGTGCAATTTGAGAAATCTGGTAGTTGAGGGGGCAAAGTGAAAAAAATGTGATAGTTTAGGGAGTATAAGTGTAGTTTACCCTTTATTAAGTATGTTACATGAGTGATGCTCTGATTATCAGTGTTATAAGCGAATTATATTTGTATCAGATCATTTTTACATGATTAACTAGATAGCAAGTGTAGTTTACCCTTTATTATCTATGTTACATGAGTGATGCTCTGATTATCAGTGTTATGAGCGAATTATATTTGTATCAGGTCATTTTTACATGATTAACTAGATAGTTCATGTTAGGTTTGAGTGATTTTTGACATGAATCCAAGATAACACAACGCAGTTTGATTGTCATCCCTATTTCAGGCATTACGAATGTTGAATTTTTTACAAATGGATTTTTAATTTTCTTAATGATATTTTTTGAGTTATATAGTGCCTTCAGGCACGGGCAATTGTTAGTATATATATATACACCTAACCTATATATGAATGTAGATAGATAAGAGAGAATTTTTTTTTAAAATTAGTCAAACTCTTAACCTATATATGGATATAGATAAATATGAGAGAGAAAATATTTTAATATTAGTCAAACTCCTAAGATTTAGGAGTTTTTAATTTTTAGTTTTATTTCACTTCTAAAGCAAAGAGATAGTATAGTAAAATTGACAAAAAATAGACTTCATAACAAATCAGTTTCCTTGACAGACTTAAGTCCAAATAAGTTCATATAGGGACGCCGACCTCTAAATTTCCCATTTTTTTTTTGGTCATTTCAATGGGCTAATTGGAAACTTCTTTTTGCTGTTGAATCAGTTTCTAATTCTTGCTGAGAGACTTTACAAACAAGCAGAGACAGAGAGAGAAAAATGTGTGGGTTTTAAGTTTATTGGGCCTTCTTTTTGCAGCTGAAATATTTATCTTGGCCCAGATTTCAATCAAGTCCAGGACTATGTAGTGGGCCAATATCTATTTGGGCCACAAAAACTTTATTTCATACAAAAAATTACACTCAAACCTCTTAAAATTTATTACTTAATCCCTAGACCGTATAATATTCTATATAATAAAATAAAAGTGTGATTAAATTTTATCTCAGTCATATTTTTCCTCTCAAAACCATAATCAATCACTTTAAATCGCATCATTCATTTTTATCACATATTTAATCATTTATATTTTTTCTTCCTAAAAATATCACATCATTCATTTCTATCAAATATTTAATATTTAATTAATTTGTAGTTAATATATTTTAAAATAATTTAATATAATAAAATCAATTTTTTAGACGTTCGAATTTTATATTTTATAGTGCCTTCAAACACGAATTATGACTAGTCTGAAATATTACACATAAACTCATGAGGAGATTTGTATTTCCATGTTGTCAATATCATTTAGCATATTTGTTAGTAAATTACACCCAGATTCTCTAAAATTTATATAGGTATAATATACTTAAACTTTTTTAGTTCAAAATATTATATTTAGACTAAAAATACTTCAATTAAAGATAAAATATTAAATATTTTAAAATTTATAACTAAAATGCATATTTTATTATATCATTTATTAAAATAAAATATTTTTTTTAAAAAAATCATAATTAATATATAATTATATTTTAAGTCCATACCATTCTCCCGTTGAAATGATATAGTTTTGGCACGTTGTTTTAAGTAATTAATAACCCCACTTCTGTTAACCAGTAGTATCATCCAAACAGAATGATCATATCATCCTCAAAACACAATATAAATACAACTTTTTTTTTTTGATCGGAATATAAATACAACTTGAAATCATACTAAAAGAGCACAATAAACTTTACCATTCTTAAAATACTGAAAATTAATCAAAAGTAGAACAAAATAATAATTTACGAGTTATAAAAGGAGAATGATCAGGTAGAGCTAATACACGATAAGACGACGCCATCATATCGGCTATCAAACCAATAGGGAATCGAATACCTTCATCATCATCTCATTCTCTTTTACAACCCCAAATTTCAAACCATATATGCACATAACATAAAAATCTGCAAGGAAGCAACAATACGCATAAGAAAATTCAAGTAAATCTAGTTTCTACACGTTATTTGATCCGTGTACTATGCCTGTAGAGAGAGAAACAGAGAGATAGAGAAAGTTTGTAAACAAGGGCACCAGTGAATGAGTAGGCAACAGCGGCGACTAACTCGACCCGATGGGGCTAGGGTTTAAGTGTCTGTGCGGTGGTGAGTCTGTGACCTAGAGAATATATATATATATATAGAGAGAGAGAGAGAGAGAGAGAGAGGAAGGAAGAATTGTTGTGAAAAAATAGGAAATTGCAGAAAAGGCCTGGAGGTTTGTTGTAATTATATTGACCGCGCCATCTGTTATTAAAATTTTCGTTGGAAAGAAGACATTAATTACAGTCCAATCCAATGGGTTGCATCTCCCTTTGCTTTATGTCAACTTTAGTCCGGTACTGTATATAGATTCGGGGGCCTCCCTAGACAATTCGGGCATAAAGCAATAAATATGAATGCCATTTTTTATTTTTTAATTTTAATAAAATATCCTTTAAAATGTGTTTTTTTTTTGTTTTTTATGACGTAAAAGTATTACTTAGACTTTTACATAGGGTAAATTACAATGTTAGTACATGAGGGTTGTCACTTGTTATACTTTCATACATTAAACAAAATTTGGGTAACTCTTGACAAAAAAATGTATAATATAGGCGACTTTTGACAAAAATTTGGATAACTCATGATTAAAACTGTACAATTTAGGTAGCTATTTAACTAAAATTTAAGTAAAAATTTGATCAAAAGTTATTCAATCTATTTTTTTATTCATATATAAGTATCACATGACAAGTTTATGATAAAAAAATCTTTAACAATCTGGACAATATCTGTTTAAAGGACCAAATCGAAACATATTTAATAATTCATGGACCAAAATAATGCAATTGAAACATTAAAAATCAAAATGAGACAAATTTTATGTTTTTGGGACCTCGAGTACAATTAACCCTTAATTATATAAGAATAGATTGAGGTCCATCCATGTTTTGAATAGATTTGTTTGACAAAAGAATTAAATATATAATTACAAAAGAATTAAAAATAAGTTTCTTTTAGCCGAGCTATATATTATTTGTAAAATAAATTTAAATTTAATTAAATTTATCATTTTAATTTAATTGAAAAAAATCGAATCGGATCCAAACCAAGCTCGAACCGGCCCAAAATAAAAATGGGCCTAATAATTCTAATTTCCACCTCCAATCTAAGCCAAAGCCCCACCGCCACTCTGTTGGGGGACTTTTCACCGCAGTGCGAACGAACGGCCTCCGGGCATGACTGTGTTCCACTCGTCGCCCAGTTTCAAGTTCTGACATCAGTCTCGTTGCTCGAATACAATCTAGCCATCCCTACGCCACAACCGAGCTTTCTCTCCACATATTTGTATATTGATTCTCTCTTACTTTTTGCGCTGTCGATATCATAAATGGTTAATCACGCCATGAAGCGTTTGGTCCACAGCATAGGTAAAGTTTATGCTTGAGTTAGAATTTGTTCCTGCAATTTTTTGTGTTAAAAGGCAACAATTTTTATCTTAATTTATTTTTGATATGCAGATGTTGGTATAAAATTGTTAAAGAAACACGACTCGTACGAAAGAATTCTGTATAATGTTCTTAGTAGGTATCAATCACAATGGTCGAAGGTAGAAAAGGTGGAAACTGATGATTTATCAAAGGACGGAAAGAATACAACAATTCAAGCACCTGTAAGGCCTAAAGCGCATCAGAACACAGACTACAAATCCAGGATTAGCAAATACAGTTCTGATGAAGATGATTTCGGCAATAATAAGTGGAAGTTGGAACTTGTTTGGCTCACAAAAGCACTTGAACCGGCATTGCAATTATATAGGTGGGCTCTGCCAACAGGTCTGTTCATTTGAGGTCATTGTTCTATTCTTCCCATCAATCATGTATATATATTCATGCTGTATTGTATGCTTTGAAAGCTTCTTGAGATGGTTATATTATATGACATTGTTGTGTATATAACAAAGTATTTTTGAGCTGGATTGATTGGTCTTAAAACAGTTTAGATTGAGATTGATATATAATTCAAACTATTCATGTCAGCAATTTTATGTTTCCCTTTTTCTCCTCCATTACTTTCCTTCTTTGTGGAGTTATATCATATGTTTTGCATGTTTTAGACTTTATAACTTTCGTATTTATGGCTTTGGTTTCCACCTAGAGGTTAAGGAGCTGGATTCATTTTTCGTTGTGTAGGGAATGGAATCAGAAACAAACCCCCACCTAGCAGTAGATCATTTGCAGAGATTGTGGCAAGCATTCAATGGAGCAAGCTTGGACTCCAGGATTGGAGCTTAAGTGATCTTACAATAGGCCTATATCTTATATACCTTCGGCAAGCATCTACGAATCCATTTGAGGATGTTAAAGGTGTACAGATCTCATCAGAGTCAACTGTAAGCAGTAAACCTTGTGTCTTTGAAAATAGCTGTAGACACTGAAGAAAATATGTTTCTGTCCAACATAGACACATTTCAAGTAAATGTTATAAATGATTTAAGTGTCAATTTTTGTTGTCCTTAACCCAAGAATACTCATTAGATGGGGTTTTTTGTGATTTAGGTCCAGGATCTTATCTATCACACAGAATTAGCTAAAGGGGCTTATAAGGATAATGCTGCAAGTCTGGCAAGAAATAGCATGCTTCGAGAAAGCAATGTTGTGAAATTTGTTAGGAACTCTAGTGTGTTGAGGCCAGGATATTATATTGGAGTTGATACTCGAAAGAAACTTGTGATTCTTGGAATTCGGGGAACTCATACTGTCTACGACCTTATCACTGACATTGTCTCTTCAAGCAGTGAAGAAGTCACATTTGAAGGCTATTCAACCCACTTTGGTACAGCTGAGGCTGCTCGTTGGTTTCTTAGTCATGAGATGGGAACCATAAAGAAGTGCCTTGAGAAACACAAGGTGGTGAGAAAAATAAAAATTGGATATTTCATTCTTTTCTCAGGCTTCGTAACCGTCTTTTATTTCTAATCTATTATTGTTTTAGCAAGACTAACTCATCTACAGGGATTTAGGTTAAAGCTAGTGGGTCATTCTCTTGGGGGTGCTACCGCTTCGTTGCTGGCGATAATGCTCCGGAAAAAGTCATTTGAGGAGCTGGGGTTTAGCCCTGATATTGTTTCAGCAGTTGGATATGCAACTCCACCTTGTGTTTCCAGAGCACTTGCTGAAAACTGCTCTGATTATGTCACCACACTTGTTATGCAGGTCAGTGCTGACTTGCATATAGGAATCATATAAGTTTCAGTGATAATGACATACCCCAACATACCAAAACTTGCTGTCACCGTACTAGGAACAGCTTTATTTGTAGAAAGTAGTCTGACTCTGTAAATAGCAGTTTCTTTTCTTTTGATCCGGCTGTTTCTTTTGTTTATTTACTCATATGTGCATAACTCTGTAATTGCTTCTCATTTTCTCTGTACGTAGGATGATATAATTCCAAGGTTAAGTGTAGCTTCTCTGACGAGGTTGAGGAATGAAATTCTTCAAACTGATTGGTAAGATGACATTTATTAGTAGAGGACTAATGCAATTTCTAGAATACCTGGAGTGAATAAATTCAGCAGCCCCTCTGTCTTTTTTTTGGTCTTGAGCCACTCCGTCCTAAGTCCTAAGTTGTATGCGACCTGCTCCCCCCTCTCTTTTTCCTCTTCTCTTCCTGTCAAAAAAGGCACTTTGTTGGTGCATTAGAGCACCAAGTACTCGAATTTAGTGAATGACAGTGCATTTGGGCATCAATTTATCAGGAGTTAGATGGTTTGTGATAGTGGAAATGGTGTTCTCTTTTTAACTTTCTTCTCTGCTTTTTCACAGGATGAGTGTTTTCGAAAAGGAAGATTGGAGAAGTATCATAGATTTAGTTACAAATGCGAAGCAGTTTGTGTCTTCTGTACAAGATGTTGCTCGGAAGCTTGCTGACTATGCCAAGTTCAGCAGTGAGACAAAAGTTCCTGGTAAGCTCCGTCCTGTTTGCTAATCTTAACTTCCTTTTGGGTGCACCATATCTGTCTCTCCCTCCTCAATTTCTGCCACCAATGTTGTTGTACCTCTTTCTTTCTCTGCTCTTCTTCTTGAAGTATGAGAGTTTGCCTATGGGTCTTTAAAGATGGGTGACTATGTGACTGCATCCAACCAACCATTTTAGGGCTCAATTGCCAAATCCAAGGAATACTGCCTAGAAAGTAAATCATGCACAATTTTGTTTTATGCCTGGCCCTTTTTTTCCTTGGACGTTAGGTTCTTTTATTAAATGGCTGGTCACCAAGTCTGATGTTATTGAGTTGTATGCCTGACTGTAATTTTTTTTGGGTGACCAGTGCAATTGCAGTTTATTTTAGAATTATTTAAGGAGATGAACCAAGAAAGGTCAATACTTTATGATTATTTTCCCGTTTACATCAAAATATGTATGACTCAAGGATACAATATTCAACAAAAAATGTGGTAAAAGTGATTCGGAGATGCGATCTTGATGGTCCCAAAATACGACAAAGGTCCGTTGTTTAGATTTTCCCTTTTGTGTGAGTTCCTTTTTTGTTTATTTACTAGTAATGTAAAACGTGCGTTACACGTGAATAGTTTTACACAAAAAGTAATGCAACATATTAGACATATGTATATCTGAATTAAATATCATTTTAAATTTGGTAAACTTAATTTTTTATTGCTCGTTGTAGGATTATAAAAAATTTCTATGTTCCAAAAAATTCTTTGTTCTAACTATAAGAAAAAAAGATTAAAAAAATAGTTAAAATTTTTATTTTTTTTAGAATTATGTGATTGAGATTTATTTTTTATGATCTTTGAGAAATTAAATTTTTTGAAATTCATTTTTTTAGGATTTCACTTATAATTCCTTGAATAAAATAAAAGTATTTATTAATAAACTAATCATATGGAACTTTACTGTAATTCGGAATTGATTAGGTGAATTGTGATAAGATTTAATATACTATTCTATAATATATATTATCAAACATATTGAAATTCTAAACAATTCAAGTTTTCCTTAAAAATACACTGCAATATCAATTTTCACATAAAATCTTAATACAGTTTAGAAAGTTTATTGTTACTGAAAAATTATATTGATGTAGTATAAATTGTTTTTAAGAAACTGTGTTTACGATTATTTTTTATCTTAAAAAATAAAAGAGTTAACATTTTCAATAAAAAAGATAATACACATATGTAGGCATAATGTTATTTTTTCATATGAGATGAGTAATAATGGATTGATAAAGTTTTTGAAGATTTTTTGAACATTTTATTTAAAATATAATGCGTGTAAGATATCCAACATCTGATGTTCATACAACAGTATCCACAACCCCTTTATGGGCTCCGTAGTAAGAAAGAATATATTCTATTAAAGAAAGTCCTTTGTGTAAATTGCTTTGAATGGGTAAATCAACCATTTGTCCCTAAGGATCCGACATTAATCCTCTCATACCTACTACTCCGAGAATGAGACATCCTAGATAGAAGGCTGGCAAGAGTGAGACCTCTGAGATGCTTCTCCACTAGACTCTAACCCAATACTCTATTTTGAATAAAGAGAAGAATGCAACCATCGAGTTTCTTCAACAAGCCCCACCTTGGGTCTTTCTTAGTGTAGTTGGTTTTCCCGTGGTAAACTCTCTGACTATTGGCTTGGTTAGGCTGGTCTCCTATTAAACATGGTAAGCCCGATCCTCTATAATTAAGAATTAGTTAAGTGAATTCAGATAAGATTTAATATACTACTTTATAATATATATTATCAAGCATATTAAATTTTTGAAAAAAATTAAATTTTACCTAAAAAATACACTATAATACCTATTTTCACATAAAATCTTAATACAATTTAGAAAGTTTATTGTGGCTGAAGTATTATACTGATGCCACGTAAATAATTTTAAAAAATAATATATATGATTATTTTTTATCTTAAAAATGAAAAGATTAAACTTTTCGATGAAAAAGAAAATACACATATGTAAACATAATATTATATTTGCATATAAAATGAGTAATATTGATTGATGGAGTTTTTGAAAATTTTGTGAACATTTTATTGAAAATATAATAATGCATATTTTTTAAGGGTAATATAGTCAATCAAATTTTTTATATAAATTGATATTTATACATAGAAAATAAATAGATAATTAAAAGATATGTTAGAGATTATTTAGAGATTTAAATACATAAGGATATGATAATAATTTAGATATTTAATTGTGAAATGATATAATGGTCTTTGTAATTCTTTCTAAAGGTAAAATAGAGATTCAAAAGTTTTTCATGATAAGGTATTTTTTTTAGTAGTATAGATATAGATTTGAATGTGAGATTGACAAATGGTGAAATTCTTTGAAGTAATGTCCTCCGTGGACCCAAAAAAAAAAAGTTATGTGAAAAACTGAAGAAGGAGTGCATTTATATGTCACACACACAACTTAATGCAAGATTTTGTTTAATAGATACGTGTGTGTGTGCATCTATTTCTCCTTTTTTTTTTTTTCATTATCATTGTCTATCTTTTGTGCGTTTATTCCCTTATTTTTTCTGAATGGATGATTTAGTGATGATACTACTATATTCTCGGCTTCCACGAATATTCTCAAGGTGGTGAACCACACTGTCACTGTTAGCTTACAAATGGCTGATTATTTATTTGTTTAATTTAATTGCAAAATCTTGCATCTCTCCTTCATCACTAGCTGTCTTGTTTTCTGCAAACAGCTGTTCCCTGCAGAAAGGAATCACCTGTGGTTGCCAGTGTTCCTACACCCTCCATGCCTGTCGGAACAAGTAATGCTTTAACTAAAAAGGAACAAGCTGCCTGCACAATGGCAGAAGAATTGTTTGTTCCTGGGACTCTTTATTATCTAAAGAGGAATGTGGACACTCATGGTGGCAGCAACATTGGCAAAGTTGGGGAATTCTTTACGCTGTGGAAGAGACATCCCGGTGAACATTTCCAGAGGATACTGCTCTCAGGCAACTTAATTTCAGACCACAAATGTGATAGCCATTATTATGCTCTGAGGGATGTAGTCAAAGGTTTGCCTGGATCTGGTGATGAAGGAATTTCAGATGATTGAATTTATAAAATTTGGCTATATCCTGTAATACCCTGTAAATTACAAGTCATTTGATTTTGGAACTTCATAATAATCAGTTTTGAGAATCTGTGCAGAAAAATTAGCAACTGTCATGTGTCTGAAATTATATTTTATTGCAATAGCACAAGCAGCAATTTTACCAATTTCTTATGTTTAAGCCCCCATTTTTGTTATTAACTCAACTATAGTCTTCTTTTACCAATCGGAGCCCCGGTTTTGAATGGTGAGGTGGCTACATTGCACTCTGAGGTAATGGTTGCTGAAGGTGAAGCTGAGGGGACAATAGATGGAGGCGATTCGCCTTCTTTACTTCCTTTCTTTTGCTGGTTCCATCAGCCTTTTATGGAAAATGATGTTTCAATCGCCATGAATAGTAACTTTTATTTACTGAGTCAGTAATTGTGATTTTGCTTTTAGGAAGGTTTGTAATTGAGCCACAAAACAGTTGAATTGCTTTGCCTATTTGCAGGAATACCTAGTCTTCTTTTTTCTTGTTGTGTTACCTCCATTTTTGTTACAGAAAAGCATTTCCTTGAGGATGAGTTTTGTGGTACCAAGGTCATAGGTGATTGCTGTACAGTTAGTTTGCCTTTTGTCTAATGCTTCCTTCTAATGGATGGTTTGTTAAAAGGTGTAGAGTAGGCTTCCAACTACAATTATGAATGTGATCAAAGGGGATTATTTTTAATATTCACCTTAAAAATAGAGAATCAGGCAATAATAGGTTGGAGTATATTGATAATATTGTTCTATTGTAACCTTGATGTTATGCATTTTGAGTTATGAAAAATGATCTCTCCAAATGTAGGACTGCTCTTTTGAAACCATCTAATGAGCGCTAGTAAATGATCCAAGGGGGTTGAGTTCAATTCGATTTTAGCTCATTTAGTCTCATTCAAATTACCAAATGAACTAAATTTAATTTGATTTTTGAGCCCGTTTTCAAAACAAGTTGAATATAAGTACATACACTTAGGCTCGGCTCAACTTGAAA
Source organism: Ilex asprella (assembly GCA_023539305.1). Classification (NCBI taxonomy): domain Eukaryota; kingdom Viridiplantae; phylum Streptophyta; class Magnoliopsida; order Aquifoliales; family Aquifoliaceae; genus Ilex; species Ilex asprella. The sequence goes on along the minus strand of CM042187.1, from coordinate 2,912,809 downwards.
AGATTTTTTACCACAATATAATTTTTATTTTGTTACCAACATAACCCCAATACCAAAAAAAAAAGGAATTCCAGACTTATCATGGCATAATCTTCAAACCTTGTATACCTATCTTCTCCTTTTTCTTTTTCCAATAGATTTTTTTTTGGGTTGTTAAACTTCCAGGGTTTTATTTGGGGTCTGATACATATTTCTTGTGTGTATGTTTTGTTTAGAACTTTATAGTCTAGGATTCATTATTAAATTATGAAATTTTTTGTGACAAAATTTGAGCTGGAGTTTGGGTCGAAGCTCGTGAACTTCAAGAACAAGAATATAAGCTCGACAATCGATCTCAACCAGTCACAACTAAATTAAGCTTATGCATACTGAAACTCAACAGCCTCAAATCAATTAATACCCATAGGGCTCGTTTGGTAGACGTATTATAAGGGGATTATATATTAGATTGTACTATTTTTTATTTAATCGGCCTAATACTTTGTTTGGTAAGTAAATTTGATACCGTATTAATTTCAAAAACGTATACTAATCGTATATTTATCTTATATTTTTTATACGTTAGACCTGTATTATAGAAGTATTTTAATACCATCAAAAGAGGTGGTATTATAATCCAACTCAAACGTATTATTTTACACATTTACTATTATAACCCCTCAACTGATAAAATCAAAGTGTCATCAATGTAACAAACACTGATTGAGGTTATTTTTGTTAATTTAACATTACTACGATCAAATAATTCGCTAACCAAACAACGGATTGGACTAAATAATTATTATCTAATGCTTATATCGTGTATACCAAACACTGTATTATTTTATTTAATTCGTCCATCTCTAATACGACAACCAAACGAACCCATACTTTACTAGCTGCAGGTCAGGTCATAATGTAGGCCGAGGAAGATGCTGTACGGCCCTTCACCTCAGAAAAAAGAAGGGAAAATTGTGAAAAAGTACACTTTTTAGAACTTATTTGTGAAAAAGTACTTCAATATAAAACATATGTGTATAAGTACTTTTGTGTGTAAATGTTTAATCAAAAGGTACACTTTTGCTGAGTTGTATTTTTTTGTCATACAGAAATGCCCTTTTCCCTTTTTAATGGGAGACAAATATGGTAGTTATATTAGGGATTCAGTTTTCTAAATTAATGGAATATCATTTTTGAATTTTAAATTATATCTTTCTCTTTCATTCAACTTAAGTTATTCAAACATTCATATCTTTTCTATATTTGTATAATTTTTTTTTATAAATCGTAATAATCAAGATGATGATTCTGATTCGGAGGATGATTTGCTACCTAGCACGATAAT
>CM042187.1:2874303-2885580 GCA_023539305.1 Ilex asprella | reverse complement strand
CCAACCCACCACCACAACTACCTCTACCAAAGATGTGTATAAGAGAACCGCCCCACTGTCACCTTTGCCACAACAATCGTCACCGCCATCCTACCACACCATTACCTCTATCATTGTCCCATTATCATCACCACCATTGTCGACACCCTACCACCACTGCTACTGTCTCACTATTACCCCTACCCTTACCACCACTATCCACACCGCCCCACCATCACCCTTAATCACCATTGTCGCCGCCATCACCCCACCACCACCACTATTGTTGCCACTGTCATTGTCCACCACTACAACCACCCACTGTCATTCACACCCACCACACCTACCACCACCATCACCGTCATTCGTCATCACTCATCACATTATCGCCCAGAAAAACCCGTCGTTGCCCACCACCACTTTTACCAACCACTATCACCGTTGTCACTCATAGCTACTACCACCACCATTGTAATCGAAAATCATCACCATCACCGTTGCTACCCACGATTGCCACCATCATTATGATCATTGCCACCTACCACAACCATCACTGTCTGCTACCACCACCACCACCTATCACTGCTCACCCCTATTACAACTGGGGTTTAAATTTTTTTTCTCTCTTTTATATTTATGATTTGATTGTTAGTATGAATACAAATATATTTATTGTTGACTATTTTTTTTACTACTTTGTGCCTTAAGGCACAGGTAATAACTAGTTCTATCACATGACACTTGTCACCTTGTTTGCAAATACAAGTGACATTTTTTTTTCATTTATTATATAATTCAGGCACTTTAGATCTTTAATATGATTTTTTTTATTTCAATATGAAATATTACCTATATTATAATTACTTAACTTGTTTTTATGTAAGAAATTTACTTTTGAGGTCCGTTCAATTAATTAATTTTTACAAGAAGAATGAGAGAAAGATGAACTTTATGTTGGATTATAAACTTCAACTTAGCCCAATAATGAAATAACTCTAAAAGTTGTTGGGCCTTGCAAAAATCAATGTTACATGTACAAAGTTGGCCCATTTTTCTGGAGTTTGTTCTTTTGACATCTGATTTCAGGAAAATACTAAAAAGTATAAACAAATTTTATTAACATTTAGAACCATTTCTATATCCCGTGCATCGCACGAGCCATGACGCCAGTATTAATATTAATATATAAATACCTCAGCTAAATAATGTACTTGTCAAAGGGTCAAACTGGTTAGCAGTCAATATCCGCGTAACTCAAGACCTTGTAATTAAAGGGTCAAATACAAAGCAAAAAACCATTCAAGTCCTGCTAGGTAATGAAAGGCTATGCCCCGCTCATTTTAGGATTTTTATTTTTATTTTGGTTCAACGATGAAGAGTATCAATGCTAACTCCGGTCCGATAAAAAATAAGTCATTCATGCCGAAATTAGAGCCCGATAAAAACAATCCATTATTTCACATAGGTTATTTATCTAATACGTTGCTTCACCTATAGTCTTTCTTGGATGGTTTGTCAAGTGTTTGTATTGTGTAGTAAGAGAATAAGTCTGGTGTGATTTGAATTTAACAATTTTAAACTAATATTTTCATATTACATTGAATCACCATCTGATTTAATTTAATTTTATCGTTTGCTCTAAAAAACTTAAGTTGATTGAAAGAGGCGTAACATCATTATTTATTTAAAACAAAGTGCATTAATTTTATCACTTCTACTCCCTTAAATCCACGTTCTAGCAGTCTTGATTTATAAATCTACAACCTCTTGCCCACAAGTCCTTGTGTGGGACACACTCTACACTATTCGGTGTATGATACCTCTTATACCTTTTATTTTATAATGTATAGATCAATCACTTTACATTATTGCACCAATTTATTGTCAATCCGATAACAATAATTGATCAAGTTAGTTAATTTTGTCTAGATTGTATTACTGTACAAACGAAGCTTATGGGACATCAAGTGGAACAATTCACGTACGTAGATTGCATGGTAAAACATTTTCATTGAATACGTAGGTATGGAGGTGAATACATGCATGATACATTTTCGGTATTCAAGGTAAACCTAGTTTTTTCAATGCTGACCCATTCAAATTTCAAATTTCTTTGCAAACCTACCAGAAGTCAATAATCCAAACCCATCTATCAAGCCAAAAAATATAGAATTCCAATCACAAAATTTGATGACTTGATGAGTATAAATATGGCATCTCCTTGCATGTATTATTCATCATACTTTTATGCATTAATATCTTTGTTTGGCCAACAAGATGAGAGTTCTGAGCTTGGTTTTAGCCATTATAGCAATGGTTTTCCTTCTAAGTACCAAACCATATGGAGCATGTAGAATGTTAGATGGAGAAGAAAAAAAGTGGTTCAAAAACAAAAAAATGGTGTTCCAATCACTGCAGTCACAACCTGGACCACCTGGATCAAATCCGTGCACCTACATCCCCACACCTAGTGGGCCCCCCCCTTGCAAGATCAACCAGAAGAATTTTGTGCGTCACGTCACATCTCCACCGCCTCCTCCTCCGCGGGCATACCCAAAATTTATGGTTCCAGGTGGTGTGGCTACTAATCGTAAATAAAGGCTGTAAGTGACCATTAATAGCATGAGAATAATTCAGAAATCAGAACCATGAATGTGGTGATGACTCAAATAAAAATAGAACTAGACCAAAGTGTCTTTTGTTTTATATACTTTATACTTAATGTGGGTGTAGTCAATATATGTAGTAATGTGATTGATCAAGAGAGAATAATGTGATCTGTTTGTAATTTGTAATATTTTTTTTAATTGAAGAACAAAAAAAGTTGAAGTTATTGGTTCAAGAGTTTGCTTGTTATTGTTGTTTCTCTTTGTTTCTCGGTATATTCTTACAAACTTGTGCTACTAAAACAACAGTAATTTTTAGCACTGCCAAATGAGAAAAAAAATTGATATTGTCTCCAAGAAGGTTCTTCCTAAATGAAATCAAAATTGTCACAAAACCCATTTTAAAGAATCCTAAATTTAGCACCATCACAAGCTCAATGAATAAAGATCTCGTACTAGGGCTGACAATACTAGGAACGATTGTGGTCTCGACATGAAATCGATACAAAACTATAGATTGACTTGGGTTTAACTCTCACTGAAAAGTTTAATTATAGATTTACAGTCATAAAGACACAGTCACACAGACAAACAAATCAAAAATACACATTTTACTGTATCCAAATTCTCACAGGAACAACTTGGTAGTGCTCCAAAGATTTAGAAAAGCTTACTTTTTTTTCTAATTATCTTTGGGAAATGAAAAGAAACTAGCTCCTAAGCTAATTACTTCGATCAAAAATAGATTAGGACGCTTAATTTTTCGGATGCATTACTTGATTAATTAATTGATAAAATTCCACAGATATCTCCGACTATAGCTTCGTAGCTCTAATTACTTCAAAATTAAATAAAAATAGTCTCTAAAATCTGTGAATGAATTCCCTCAAATTATATATTAAACAATAAAACTAAAAGTTATAAATCTCAAATTCTTTGAATTCTCCACTTTGGTCATTTCTTCTGAAATCATCTTGAAAAATATTAAAAATGGAAAAGTATACAATTCGACATGAAACAATATATTCAACGATAAAATACAAATGATCCTAATGTTTTTTGTTTTTCTAGTTCTTTCACGGGCTGTCACTTCTTTTTTTAAACATTCCATCACATGACACTTGTCACCTTCTTAACAAATACAAGTGACACATTTTTTTTTTTTGTGAAATAGAAAAATCTATATTACACGTACCAAGTTGACCCATTTTCTAGAGTTTGTTCATTTTCTAATTGATTCTTGTGTACAATGATCTAACAAAATCTTGTGGAAAATTTTAGAGAGTTATTAATGTAAATGGTTGAAAGATATATTAAATTAGGGTGTTGGGAAAATAGTAGAACCTTCCCTTGAGTCCTATAAAAAAGGTTCTAGTAGAACCTATAAAAAGTGTTCTAGAGAGTTATAAAAAGAATATTTTCCAACATTAGCCATTGGTTTCACAACACGTAATACAACAAAGCTTAAAATTTCTGCAAAATCAATAGGAAAAGGAATATAATCTTTCATGCTTCAATCTCCAAAACAGTAAGTCTCGGATACACAATGTGAACCGGTGGACCATTTCCTCCGTTGGTTTCAACGTCGTTTTGTGCCCCACGGTTATGTTGATATTCTCCATGTATATTTATCTCAGTAAGGATCAAGAATTGGACTGAAAGAAGATGAAAATACTCTAATTTTTACGAAAAACAAATCGAAGAAAAAAACAAGAAAACATTAGGAACGAATGAGAAGCCAAATGGCCATTAACATCACCATGGTTATGAAGAAAAGAATGTCCCACATTTTTCTTTTGTGAAATAGAGTATTCTCCACATCCATCCTCTTGGAGGAGGAGGCGATTCGGTCTACACTCTCATTGTTTCTGCTTTACTTATTTCAATTAATACTTGAAAAGGATCGATTTTTTTTGAAAATTAAAATCTTGTCAAAGTTTGTTTTTTTTTTCTTTTCTTTTTAGTATAATTTTTTGAGTGATATATATCGGATGAAAATAAAACACGGGTTTAAATTACAATTTCACCCTTAAAATATGCACCTTTGATTCTTTAAATTTCAATTATAACAATAAAATCTTTAAAATTTTAATTACTTTTCAATTTAGTGTTTAAATCAAAATCCTATAATTTAACATGACAGAATAGCCTTCCATAAGCAAAACATTATTTGAGTAAAAAAGCATATTTGTTTAGTGAAAAATATTTTACGTCTAGGCAAAATAACCTTGTTTTATTTTATTTAATTTTAAGAAAATAAGGTAAAGCCTAACCCAAAAACAAAAAATATACACGGGTAGAATTTGATATGTACCATGAGACAAAAGGAGAAATATTGACGTTTTCAGAGAGAAATATTTTTTTCATATAAATATATTCTTATGGACAAATTTTATGACATGTTCTGTTAGAATAAATGAATAAATATAGATGGAAGAATTAGATTAAAATTTAATTAAAACCTTAGGGGCCAAATAATTTTTTTTTTTTACATATTTAAGAGTATAAATTATAAATTAGCGTTTATTTTTTGATTACAGGGTCATAAATATCTCCAAATACAAGGTCAGATCTCTAATTACCTTAATAAAAATTAAAATTACAAACGGATCACCAATGACCAATAAAAGTTACAATTTTAATTTGATAAAAATTATATCAAGTTTGGTCCATCTTCAATTCCTTAAATATTAATTTTAATTTTTTTCTTTTAAATCATCTTGAAAAATATTAAAAGTGGTGAAATATATAATATAACAGAAAAGAAATAATATGTTCAACCGTAAAGAAATACGAATGATCAAATATCAAAGCCTTCAAATAATAAGAAACATAAATAACGAAATCATCAATCAAATTAAACACGCCAAGTATCATCTGAATTATGAGACAGTTGAGTTATGTGGCAGCAAGCCAATTTTTTAGTTATGCCGCACTAATTAAGCATGTGTATATTGTGTCTAATTCAATATATACATGTATAAAATTATTCATATTAGCTCGCCATATCATTTTAAATTTGTGTCAAGATTCAAGAATTTAATCAAAACTGTTCTACAAATATCTCTTTGTATCAATGTATTGTGTCGAAAAATTAATGTGATACCACTAAGACACTTGAGTTTTACAGTGCATGTTAAGACTTGGTCATACATATCTATCTATTTATATAAAACAAATAAATTAGAAGGAGAAGGCTTGAGAAACCTTCCTAATTTTTTAGAAGTTTAATTTTTTTTAATTACCATACTAAACCATTCTCTAATCACATTTTACCACTCATTTGAAGATATTTTTTTTTTGTTTAACGGTTAGGAGTATCTAAGTTAGCCTAAGCGCACTAGTTCGATCAAATACATGTCATCTACACCAAAAATAAAATATTCATGAGGGATAAATCAATTGCTTTACATAGATTATTTATCTAATACATTGCTTCCCGTACGGTCTTTCTTGGATTGCTCGTGATGTGTTTATTTGTATTATGTCGAATCACCATTTATTTTAAATTTTTTATTATTATTATCTGCTCTAAAAACTTAAATTAATTGAAAGAGACTAACATCATTATTTATTTAAAACAAGGAGCATGAATTTGATCACTTCTACTCCCTTAAATCCAAGTTTTAGGGGCTTGTTTGGATGAATTTTTAGGGAGAGTTTAGAATGGCTTTCACAAACCCTTCTAAACTCAAATTCCTCTTTACCAAGATGAGATTCAACATTAAATTCAGTCCATGCCAATGTTTGATATGCAATACATACATATATAGGACTCACGAATATATCATAATTATTAACAACTATTTATCATGTAAATAACTATTTTATCCTTGATTAATTCAATTCATACTCATATTAAGGGGTACAATTATCTTTTGCATATTTAATCCCTTAACCCACTTCCCAAACCAACTTCCCCCCAGGTTTGACAAAATTTTTGATCATAGGTTTAATATTCGGGTCAGTTGCAAGCCGGGTTTGAAAACTTAGGATTGAATTTTCAATCCAAACATGAGGTTTAGAAGTCTTTTGAACTATTTTTCTTAAACTCATCTTGTCAAGTCTCTATACACCCTCTTATCAAACAACCCTAACTTTTGAACCTGAGTCAATAAATCTACAATCTCTTGCCTACAAGTCCTTGTGTGGGGCACACTATACACTATTCGGTGTCTATACCTCTAATACCTTTTCGGTTTTTTTTTTGGGTATAAAAGTCAAAGATTTTGGGTCAACTTATGCACATTTTGACTAATTCTCTCTCCGGTAAGGTCAGATACAAGTCATCACGGCCGACCTTATAATACAAAAATAAAAGTGTGGGCTTGAGGCCCCATATATGAAAAAAGCCCCAAATTTAAAAATTAATAATGTAATACAACCTAAAAAAATAAAATTTACTCCAATGTAGCCTAACAAAATAATTTTTAAAAGAGAAAACCAACAAAAAAATTAAGAATTGGGGCCTAAAAGTCCAGACTACTCACACAATCACATTTATTAAAGGAAAAAAAAAGACTAACAAATAAAAAATACTGACAATATCCATCTTTTTTTCTAACCGAAAGAAGTATAATAAACATCCTTCTTTAGTCCAAAAAAAAAAAATCAAAGCAAACACATTTCTACTTCTCTTAAACTTGTGTTTTTTTCTTATTTGAATGCAAAACATCAATTAAACCATTAATTCCCATTAAAAAAATATTATGATAAAATTATTAATCTTAACATATAACAAAAATTTAGGTGAAAGTTGCATAGATAAATAAGTCAAATTCAAAGGTAGTAAAATAATCCAAAAGAAATATAACAATGAATTCATTTATAATAAATTCAATTCTCTAATACCACAATTTTGATAAAGAACATATAAAACAAATAAAAAAACATAAAAATATTAATGAAGAAATTAATTTTATTCCTATAAATATTTATGATCAAATGTCATATTATTAATCAAAAGAATATATTAGCAAAATTTGAATGAAAAAATAATTAGCAATTTCGAATCTCATCAAAAAACTAAAAATAAATTGAAAATTTAAATTATTAATATGAAAATAAAAAAGTCTCTTTAGCCGTCATTGCTTTAAGCCTCAAATATTGTTGAGCCACCTGTGTAAGTCATCCATACTGGAACTAGAGTATTCATGAAAAATAAATCTTTAATGACTTAACTCTAAGGGAATTGCCAAGTTTCAAACAATTTTAATATTTTTCTTGTGGCTAGATTGCATGCTAGCTTCGTCTTCATTGAATAAACGTATATAAGGGGGTCAAAAATATGCATGATTCGTGAAAGTTTTTGGTATTCAAGGTATACCTAGTTTTTTCAATTCTGACCCATTCAAATGTCAAGTTTCTTTGCAAACCAACCAGAAGTCAAAAATCCAAACCCTTCCATCAAGCCGAAAAATTGAAAAAAATTGATCAAGTCATGAAATTTGATGACTTGATGAGTATAAATATGACAATCTACTTGCATTTGTTATTCACCATAGTTTTATGCATTAATCTTTGCATGTCCAACAAGATGAGAGCTCTAAGCTTTGTTTTAGCCTTCATAGCAATCGTTTTCTTTCTAAGTATCAAACCATATGAAGCCGGCAGAGTGCTAGATAGAGAAAAAAAATACTGGTTGAACAACAAAAAAATTGTGTTCCAATCTCTACAGACACATCCTGGACCAAATCCGTGCAGCTACATCCCCAAGCCTGGCGAGCCTCCTTGCAAGATCGACCAGAAGAATTTTGCACGTCACGTCACATCTCCTTCTCCACCCCCACCTCCTCCGCGAGCATACCCAAAACTTATGGTTCCAGTTGGTGTGGCAACTAATCGTAAATAAAGGCTGTCAATGACCATTAACAGCATGACAACAATTTAAAATCAGAACTGCAAATGTGATGAGGTGACTTAAATAAAAATAGAAGTAGACCAAAGTTTTTTTTTTTTGTTTTTTGTTTTCTATACTTTATATACTTAATGTGGGTGTATTGAATATCTAGTAGAGTGATTGACCAAGAGAGAATAAGAGGGTGTTCCGTTTGTAATTTGTAGTTTTTTATAACTGAAGGTTTAAGTGTTTGCTTGTTATTGTTGCTTTACTTTTCTCTCGGTGGTGGTTAAGTGTTTGCTTGTATCTACTTCATGACAAATTTGATTTTGTCTCCAGGAATGTAATTAATAAGCATCGAAAAATATCAAATAAGATGATTATATTGATTCGTACTATGTTCACTCATTCGAGGATGTGTATGAAAACCTGAAAGTAAAAACTATATCCAACTACAAAGAACAAGTAATTTTATGAGACGTCAAAACGAATAAAATGCTTTTTATTTTTTAGGAAATCGACATAAGGGGCAGAGCCGAATAAAACGCTTTTATTTTTTAGGAAATCGAAATCAGGGGCGGAGTCAGGCTTCTCACAGTGGGGGCAACATAAAATTCAAACAAGAATGTTAATATTTATTTTTGTAAAACTAACTGTATAAAAGAGCAATGTAAAAAAAAAAAACTCACTATAAAAGCTACCCATAAATGCCAATTAAGATCATATGAGTAAACTCATTTCTTGAATTAAATTTTCATTATTATCTAATTTTTTAAGAGATCGATCATTGTACATAACATTCCAAAGAGATTGATACACTCAATTCACATCCAAATGATCATAGCTGCTAACTGTTAGCCCAAAAAAAAGTAATAATAACATAACTCTAATTATAGTGCTAAGAAAATTTAAAAAAAAATCGCAAAAACTGTCGAAATTATAGAAATTGTTAGCATTATAATACTTAATTAAAATTATCCAAATAAAAAAAATTGAATGCCACTAGCCAAAAGAGATCGAGTGAGATCCAAAAGAAATACAAATCCGTTGGAATTTTATTAAATGTTTGATTCATTTGGAATCATTAGATCTAAAAGTGAGGACATATACGGTTACGACGTAGGATCACTTTCTATTTTTGTTGGAGACTTTTTTTATTTTTTGGGATCAGATTTTACTGGAGTGAGATAAAATCTGTATTTTTTACGCTTCATTTTAGCTCTATAGTCCCCAAATACGTAGAGCCGGCACATGGACTTAGGGGTGTCAAACGTGTCGGGTTAAAGGGTTACATGTCGGGTTAAACGGGTGACGGGTAAAAAATGTGTAAACCCGTACACGACACGTTTAATAAACGGGTAAAAAATTTAAACACGGACACAAATCGTTTAATAAACGGTTAACACGACACAACTCGTTTAACACGTTTAATTTTATTAAAATTTAAACCCACACAAAAAAATTACTCTATTAAAATTTTAAACTCCATTAACTATTAAGTATCCACAATATTTGTACTCTCTTAATTAAAAGATTTCTAATTAGTGGACACTTGAAAAAACAAGTGAAAAAGTTGAATGATGAAAAGAAAGGGCTTCAACTTTTTATAGGCGAGGGAGGATGTCTCATTCCCTTGAATCTACCGATGCCCGATTCAAGTCAAGAAGCTTGCACAGTAAACACCTCTCTCACAAGCTTCTTCACTTGAATCCCACATCGGTAGATTCAAAGAAAGGAGACCTCCTCCCTTGCCTATAAAAAGTTGAAGTTCATTCTTTTCATCATTCAACTTTTTCATTTATTTTTGTAAATGTTCGCTAATTAGAAATCTTTGAATTAAGAGAATGTATATATTGTGGATAGTTAATTTTAATAAATTCTGATTATTTTTTTATTTTAAAATAATTATTTATTATTAAATTAAATTTATTTAAACGGATGATACACGGGTTAGCATGTCTCACCCGAACACGACTCGTTTATTAAACGTGTTAAACGGATTGACCCGTTTATCACTCGAACCCATTTAGGTCTCACCCAAACCCGTTTAATCAGCAGTTAATCGTGTCCTGTTAAATTTTGAGAGGCTTATATGTACCCCAATCAACATGTAAGTCAACCAAATTTGTAGAAATCCACATTTAAAATACATAAATACCCCTAACTTTTTTACAATATTTCATTGGGGGCAAGATCCTCAAATTTTGAAAATACTAAATGTATCCCCTTTTTTTTCAAAATTGTAGTGGGGGCCACTGCCCCCACTGTTGCTTCACCCCCTCACCGAAACGAATATTGAACTGAATTATTAATGTTTTGTGGTGTGTTGAAATATTTTTAGGTGTTTTAGAATAGTTTGAAATTTGTTTATCAATGTTCAAAATATTTTAATATGTTTCGATGTATTTCTACTATTATTTCATTATTTTTTGAATTAAATTTCTAAATTTTTTATTCATTTCTCTTTTATTTTTAAAATTCCATCCTAGGAAGGAACCGCAACAAGGTCAAAACTTTGGAATGCAAGAGGCTCATGGGCAGCGTGGTCAACTGTGTGCAAATTAACGTGGCACATGAACTGTCCTATTATGTCAAAACGCTCAGCCTGTGGGCTAGCCTGACCATCACGTCATGATCTCTGAGAAATTAGAGTTATCAAAATTTGATACGATACGATTAATCAATACGAATTGATATAAATTAAGCGAATTTTAATGATAAACGGGTTGACACGTCAAATATGTTTAATAAATGAGTCGTGTTCGGGTAAAACCTGTCAAATCGTTTATCACACGTTTAACCGTTTAAATAAAATTAATATAATAATAAATTAATAATTATTTTTAAAAATTA
>CM042187.1:2778583-2855936 GCA_023539305.1 Ilex asprella | reverse complement strand
AAAGCTTCACTGTAATAGGTCTATTATTTTCTTTAACTGGGTGGTTCAGTCTGTTGTTTTATTTTACTTACTTTTTTCCCCAAAGATATCGATTTTTGTCATTCTTTGCGTAATTGGTGTTGAAGTGGAGGTGCGAGGGGTTTTTTCGGCGCAGAGTGAGCAAGTTGTCAATGGCCAAAGCCTAAAGATTAAAATGGGCATAAGATCGATGAATTCATGAAGGGTTTCTTGAGATCTTTCACTGTAAATCACTTGGTATTCAGTTTTTTTTTTTATTTGTCACTGTGTTCTGTCTACTGTTATTTTATGTTGTTATGTTTTCTGCTAAGAAATTGATTATGTCATTCTTTCCGCCTTTGTGTGTTGAAGGTGGGAGGTGTTAGGGGTTTTTGGGCGAAGGGTGGGAAAGGCTTGAATGACCAAAGCCTAAAGATAAAAGTTGCATAAGATTGATCGAAATTCATGAAGGGTTTCTTGAGAACTTTCACTGTAAGTCAGTTGGTATTCTGTTTTTCCACTTAGTTTCCTGGGAAGTAATTGATTATGCCATTCTTTCTGCATGTGGGTATTGAAGATGGGAGCTGTGAGGGGTTTTTCGGCGCAGAGTGGGAAAGTTGTCAATGGCCAAAGCCTAAAGATACAAGGGGTTACAGATATCGTTGCGGTTGCTTCTGGTAAAGGTGGTGTCGGCAAATCCACTACTGCTGGTAAATTTTCCGCTCTTTATCTGTCTATGTTTCATGTTTTCGCAAGAAATCATATTTTTTTCCCCCACAGAGATTGTTATAATTATATTACAGCCGTTGCATCTGGTAAAGGTGGTGTGGGAATGGCCACCATTGAACTTCTTCTGTATGCGTGATGGTTGTGGTCTTTTCATTAGTATTCATCGAGGCACCCTCTGATATTTATACCTTCTTTCTCTCAGCAATGTTCTATAACTTACCCTCTATACTTGTGGGGTTTTTCAGTTAATTTGGCCGTTTCACTTGCCAGTAAGTGTCAACTAAAGGTTGGATTGCTTGATGCTGACGTCTATGGTCCCTCGATTCCTACAATGATGAAACTACATGGAAAGCCTGGAGTGGGTGCAGGTGATGCTTTGATTGTATTAAATTTATACTGATATGCTCTGGAGTGTGATTATTTCATGTTAAGAAGTACTATTGATGCACATTGTGAATTTTTTATTCTTGTTCTTTTCAAACTGATTTAAGAAATTAAATTATTCTCAGTGAAGTTGTTCCTGATGCAAATTTTAACGCGTAGATGAGATCAGTAATGTCATCCTTGTGTTTTACCTCGATTATTAGTTTATTTGTTAAGCTATTTTCTCCCCATTTATTTGTTGTTGACTAACCTCTAATTTGCAAAAGGTGTTTTACAGATTACATCTTTTAGCAACCAACGTATATGTAATTGTGAATCGACTTCTGTCCATACACTTTGCAGTTATAATAAATTGCATTTATTTTTCCCTGAAATTTTGGTGGATTGGAGATACAGTGGGAAAGGAAAGGGAAATGCAGAGATGCTTTAAATAGGAAGTCACTCCCAAGCACTTCTAAGTACTTTCTTTATTCTCTGTAATTTTATTAAATCCTACCTAGGCTAGAAATAAAGGAAGAAGTAAATTTGAGAAGTCTTATAAATTTGGAATGACAAGATAATGGCTGTATGTACTAGTTATCCAAGAATATAATGGCCATTTTTCTACCAATGTAGTTAGAATCTCAACGGGAATCCCCTATCTAGTGTGAGATAAGAATGACAAGATGTTTACTATAGCAAGTTTTATAGATTCAAGGGTTCTCAGTGCAATCAGAGATTTTGTTACACATATGTAGATTGTTTCCAGTGAAAGTATCAATTGGTCGTGGATGCTGGTCCAAGGTGCAAAAAGCTCAAAGGTTTCAGGAATAAGGGTTGTAGAGCCACAAATTGACAGTAATGCTGATTGAGAGCTGAGATGTCAGCTATTAGGCATATGTGGTAAATGTTTGGCCAAAAAATAAAGGAGTGTAAAGAACTACCATGTATATTTGGTACTCGTTTGTTTAGTTCATAAACGGGTGAATGATCACTATACCTATAAACGCTTTGACAGTTTGTGTCCAGTGTTTTTCTTGTTCTAAAGGGCATCTCCTTCATGATTTGGTTTATAAATCCTTGGAGAACTGTGCCATGCTAAACCTTTTTGAGTAAATGATTAAGGAGATGGTCAATTTTCTTGTGCTGCTATGTAAGGTTTTCCGAGCAGATTTATGATATTGTGAATCATCACTGCCAATTATGGTTGAGGGGCTTTAATTATTTGGAATTTTAAGTAATGTAACCATGAAGAATTTTTTGTCCCTTTGTCATCGTTTATTTTCGTTGCTCTTGATTTTAAAAATCAAGCTCACAAAAAGAATTTTCAAGGCTGGTGTTTCTTATGAGATTCCACCATGTCTGAGCCAAAATGGAGACTAGAGATAGACCCAGACTCAGACATGGTCTATCATTGTTTTACCATTGTATAGATACTTTTTCCTGAAATATAAGGTGACTACTTCATATGCTCCTTCACAGTTGTTGTCTAAGTTTGGTTACCATTCTTTACTAATTGGACCCTGTTCTCTTTCACATGCTTTACTTTGAACAAATCATTGCATTTTTGCTTCATTTGAATTACATATGGTTGGCCTAAAGTACGGTGTCTCTAAGTTGAATTTAATTTGGTAGCCTTAGAGTATACTGTGTACTGCCTCTTGACTCTCGACTCTTAGGTAATATAATTGAGATATTTTGTTCTTCATCTACCTCTGTATCTATGTATATAAAAAATACACCTTTCTGTATTTATGAGATAAATGATCATGATCTCTCTTCAGGCAATAAAATGATTCCAATTGAAAACCATAGAGTCAAGTGCATGTCAATGGGGTCTCTAGTGGAGAAAGATGCCCCAATCGTGTGGAGAGGTCCCATGGTATGTGCTAACCTTATTCAGCTTATTGGGTTTTGTTTTTGTTCTTTTACATACTTTCTACTGCATTTCTTTCATTCTCCAAATGTAGTGAGAAGGATTTGTGCTTGCAAAGTGGTGACTCGCTACTACATGCATATTTTTGCTTGCTGGATTAGTGTGGTTATACTGATGACTAATGCTAAACTGTTTAAAAGCATGCTACTCTTGATTTTGTGACGTTAGTCTGAAATTGATTCAGTCTTATCCTCGCAGGTCATGAAAGCTCTGGAACAGATGACAAGGGGAGTTGAATGGGGTAACCTCGATATTCTTGTGGTGGATATGCCTCCTGGCACTGGTGATGCTCAGATATCTATTTCCCAGAGGCTCCAATTATCAGGTAACTAGAAGATATCATCAACATTTTTGAGATGTTTGAGGCTTTCAAAGTTCAAGGATATTGCAAGGAAGCATCTGCTTTTTGGGGCTTGCACTTCGGCTCATATTCTAACTTCTAAGTGTGACCTGACAATGAGTTTACGTTACATGTGAAAAGGATATTTGTATATTTTGCACTAACTTTAATATTTGTTTGGTCAAATATAAACGCGAGTATGTTTTTTAAGGATAATTGTGTTCAAGGTCTGGAAGGAAAAATGAATTTACCCCCAGCAATTAGTCATCATCACTAAGTTGGTTTGTGCTTTTTCCTCTCTTTCACAAGCTTTGTTACCAAAATGATTCCCATTAGTTGGGTCTCCGTGTCAGGAATTTATCTCCATAACCCTTTTTTCTTTAGTCTGGCTGGCCGAAGTCGTGTTGCTCGCTCATTGACAATCTATTTAGCTTCTTAATCATGATTTGATTATCAATGGCTAAAAACTTGAATCTCATATCTATGAGAGGTCACTAGGTTCATCCCCAAATAGGAACTTATTTTTTGTCTGGAAATGGTGATATGGACTGGCTTGATGATAGTTTTGGGGACCTTATAGCCTTGAGCATACATTTCATTTTGAGTATTGCATCTGGGTGATTGTATGTGTAATCAGCTAGAACAATCTGGATCGCAGTACATGTATACAGCACAATACTTGCTTGGTACGGTATTTTGGATCGCAATTCGTTTTGAAACTCTAGTTTGGATTGATTTCACAATGTACTTGAATTATATAAGAATTGTATGGATAAAGAAATTAGATAAAATTGTACATCCTTACTCAAATAGTTGATGAATATCTGTTTTACATCTGTGATCGGTGTGCTATGAGCTATAATTATATATGATTAAACATCTCCGCACATAATAAATATCTGTTTTTATATTTGAGACACAAGTTTCAAGGAGAATTGATTTGGGATTAGGGTTACAATTTGGGGTCAGTAATTTAGGTGATATGGATTGCAATCCCACCCTGTTTTGCAGATCATGGGTTGTTTGAGGTTTATTGTTTTCTGGTAATTGAGAGGTAGAATTTATGATGAACCTAAGAGCTGAGCTACTTCGTTGGGTAATAGCTTCAAATTTTCATGGAAGACTGTGTGATGTAGTTTTGAATAGTGCTACCTACGATTATGCATATGCGGGCAGAAGGTAGGGAGACTCAGAGGTCTTGGGATTTAAAAGGTTGAAGAAAGTTATGGGCTTTGCAGATTGAAATGCGTTGGAATTCATTTGCTTAATTGGCTTTGAGAAACTTTGGGCAGTAATCGATTAAAGGCTTTACACTGCAAGTTTGTCTTTTTGAATTTCTTCTGTCTTCTTAGATTAATATTTGCATTCTGAATATCATCTTGTTATGAGAGAATGATGATATGCCTTACAAAATGAAAAAGTGAAGACTATAACAATGGTTTCACTGCTAGTGTTGTGCATCAACTGCTCAGAATCTGTTATTTTGTTTGATGATTTTTTGGTTGGAAAGTATTATTTTTTTGCTATTTATTGTAAATAACAATCGGATGACAGGTGCATTGATCGTTTCAACTCCTCAAGATGTCGCGTTAATGGATGCTCGAAGGGGTATCAAAATGTTTTCTAAAGTTGAAGTTCCGGTATCATTATTCCTGAGCTTATTTATGTCTATATGTCATTTAATGTTCAGTAAATATCATGAAAACATGAGACAATATCTCTGTCTTAAACATAAATGCATCTGCTTGTCATGATTTTCTGAAAAGTTTTGGTTGTCCCACAGATTTTGGGAGTCATAGAGAACATGAGCTACTTTAGATGTCCCCACTGCAGTGAGCCTTCGTTTATTTTTGGGAAAGGAGGAGCTTGTAGAACAGCTGAGGAAATGGGCATGGCATTTATTGGTGAGGTATGCTTTCCAATTTAATCTTGTAAGATGCCAGTCATGATAATGTTGTTCTGCTGTGTTTGAGCTTTTTGAGGAACTGCTGGAGAAATAGGTATTTCTCTTGTCAAGATTGAGGAGTATGATTGCTGATCCCAGACCTAATGGGATTCCCATGATTTGACCTGGGATATATGATCACTTCTCTTGTCCTCCTGAGATGCCACCTTCATCGGGGCAGGAGGGCTGCGTGCACGCAGGTAGGGATGCAACTCAGGTGAGTTGGGTCAAGGTCAATGTGGGCTTCACCCAAAGCAAGGGAGCTTATGCCTGAAGACTAACCCAGCCTGACTCATAACTCAATGTACTCAATCTTTAGCTGACTTATAGTGGTGAACTTCAACTAGATCATTATTGGATGACACAATTTAAACACGCAAGTGAATAACCTGTCAAATTTGTCTTCCACATTTTTGCATTTGGCTACTAGTGGGAAGGCTGCTCACATACTGGAAACTGGCAGTGTTTCATGAGCGGGTCCTCCATCAAAACCCGCCCAAGTTTTTGTTATTCTTTTGGCTTTTATATTTCTATACATGTCTGTCAATATAATTTTCTTATGCATTTAGGTTGGGAAAAGATAGGTGTTACATTAATCTGTTCTATCACTCCAAGTTTTACTCTTTTAGGTACCACTGGAGGGGGAGATCCGAAGTGGTTCTGATGAAGGTGTCCCTATAGTGGTATCAAAGCCTGATTGTGCTGTCTCTATAGCATACACTGATGTCGCTCAAAAAGTTGTGCGCAGACTTGAAGAATTGGCCAAAGCGCAACAACTCCGACCAGAGATAAATCTGTAAATGCTGCAATTGGCTTTAGATATAGCCCCAGTTCCTTTATGATGATCTATCTGTGGTTGTGGCGGAGTACTGAATTTTGGTGACGGTGTTGGTTTTGACCAGAGCTGAAACCCAGAAATCTGACCCATTTCACCTGTAAGCTGAACGCGAGCAGCTCCCTAGCAGAAGAGGGGTCGTTCACATGGTCATCAAGGGGCAGGGAGGTTGTGGACTCCGACCATCTTGTAAACCTAAAAGGTTGAATCCTACTCTTGGTATAACATGGTGGTGATGAACGTTGCTCCTGTTGTTTTATAGCTTATGGTTCGACACAGATTTCACCAGCTCTGACCTTTTGTAACAAGTTCCTGTGAGGAAAACAAAGAGGGTAACGATTGAACAAACAGAAGCAAATTATACTCATATATTTACACTAGGATTGAGGGAAGGGTTTTAATGGATGGGGAATTGAGGCCTTGTTTGGTTTGCGTCTTAAAAAATAGTATTTGAAAATTAATTTTGGGAAGAGTTTTAAAAAAGTGTATTTTGATGTTTTTTGTGTCGCATAATTTATTTGGTTATCTAATTTTAAAAATAATTCTACAAAATAGAAAAAAATAAAATTTGTTTGGACAAATAGTGAAAACAAAAATGTGGTGGTGGGTGGTGGTGGTGGTGGTGTTTGGTAAATTTTGTAAGGTTGTTTTTAAAAACACACAAAATAATCTTAACTTTTTATTTAAACTTATTCACTTTTTTTTGTTCTTAGTTGTTAAAAAATAAAAATAAAAGTGAAAAACAATTAGTCGAACAATTCTTTTTCCAAAAAATATTTCAAAAAGTAGAAAAATAATTTTTGAGATGTAAGGATTTGAATTTTATAGTGTGTTTGATAACGTTTTTATTTTTGTATTTTGAATTGAGATATTTTTTGTTTTATTTTGTGGTAAATACTAAAAATAAAAAACATGTTTGATAGTCATTTATGTGCTGTCAAATTATGAAAATAAAAATAAAAAAATATGTTTGGTAGTTGTATCATAATTATTAACTTTATAATATTTCCTACTATAAAATACAAATCAAAATTCATAATTCATTAACCATGGCAAATAATTTAGACAAATATTCCAAATATCACACTTTGCATACATTATAGATATAGATACATTAGGGAGGGGAACAGACTATACTTAACAATATAAGCATGAATTTCTTTCCCTTGCATTAAACCCCTCAATTTTTTATTTTTTCATTTTTTTTATTTTTCTTCCTTACCAAATATAATATTTTATTCATTCTTCCATCACACCAAACGAAACATTAATTTTTACGAGTTCAAGTTATAATCGAATTTTCAAGTTACACTTATTTAATTGATAAGTTGACATAAAGTTTATTATACGTGTGTTTAATACAGTACATAGCCGATATACGGTAATCATTACCAACTCTAGATTAGATGTTGACCTTACTACATTGCCACTTGGATTTTGGTGGTGAAATTGGAAGTTGGTCAGTGTCTTGCCATTATATTATCGTCAATGTAATAATAAAATTAAAAATAAGAATAAAAAAAAAAAACAACCTCAATTTTTGATTTTTTTTATAAAAAAAAATGATCCTTAATCTAAGCTAGATTAGTAGTAGTTGTAATAGGTTGGAATCAGAATGAACTTTTATAGATTAATGAGATTCTGAGAATCACAACCAGCATGCCCTGGTGGAGAATAACTGAATGTTGCCCTCTCTCTTTCTCTCTCTCTCTCTCTCTCTCTGTGTCAACTTGAACCTTCCATTGATCATCCATTTTTCTCTTTTCATGCTTTCCAATCAAATATAATATAAGTATAATAAATACTATTCTTCTTCAATTTCCCTCTCTATAATCCCATTGCTTCTCACTCATTCACTCTGTCTATCTTCTTCTCCGATCTCTGAATGCATCATCTCACTCTCACAATCTCTCTCCAATCCCCAATTCGAAGCAATGGATTTTCTCCATACCAAATTGTTCCCCAAAACCCTAGACTATTTCACACCATTTTCCCCCATGTTTTGCAATACGGCCGGAGAAATCATTTTTCGATCTTCAACTGTAGGGGAGTAGAATTCTCGGTTCCCAAACGCTGCCTTAATTCACTAAGCTTGGCCGATAATGGTTCTGTAGATGATGAGAAATTGAGAAGCAGCGTCGCAATGAAGAACATCGATGTGGCGACTCTCGGAAACCTTTGTGTGGATATTGTACTCAATGTCCCCAACTTGCCTCCCAAGTCGTTTCAGGAACGGCTTGCTTATATGGAAGAATTGTCCAAGTCACCGCCCGATAAGGTCAGTTTCATAATTTTCAGACCATTAGGGCATGCTTGATTTTCCGTTTAAAGCAGTTCTGTTCCTCAGTGTCTTTTGCGTTAAACAGAGTGTTATCCTGAAAGCTCTGTCATGATTAGGATGGAGGGGTAATAATTTGGGAACTCCACTGCTGGCAATCACAGTATCAAAGCCCTTTGATAAAAGTTAAACTTACCCAGTTGGATCAGATTTCTTTCCAACTCCCATACCCTAATCCTTTAATATGCAATGTTACTATGTATTCGATATTAATCTTTCACTACCAGATACCTAAAATTAAACAACACTACTGTGACCAGCCAAATTTGATCATTGGGAAGTCTGGTGTGAAGTGATTTAATCAAGTGTTGAACCTTGTGTTCATTCTCGATGCTGCACTTTACGCTGGTTAGGATGCTGTCACTACTGTTCTTGGACAGTTTGATGGAACTCTATAAGTGATTTGGTTTGGTAGACTTTGGGAGCGCCAGCGGTTTCCGTCTGGTGGTTAGGATGCTGCCACCACTGTTCTTGGATAATGTGATGGAACTCTATCAGTGATTTTGTTTGGTAGACTTTGGGAGTGCCTGCCGTTTACCACCGTCAAGGTTCCACTGGTGGACTTCCTTCGTAAGTTCAGGCTGCCATAGTCATACCCAGGCATGGGTTCCACCCCGGTTGCCCCCTCAAACCCTTTTTTCACAAGCAAAAAAAAGAAAAGAAATTTTTTCAAATTTATGACCTTCTAGAGTGGATGTTGACAAAAGGCTGATTTTATATTCAACTAAACCAGTGTTTTGTCATCACACTACGGTTGGTCACGTTATATGCTCTCTCTCTCTCTCTCTCTCACACACACACACACACACACGTGTCCATACATTTTTGTAGATGAATATCTGTGTTTGATTTTCTATGTTCTTCCCTTATTCACCAGAGTTTATGACTTATATAATTTGTTATTGCTCATAGCAATACTGGGAAGCTGGTGGCAACTGCAATATGGCCATAGCAGCAGCAAGACTGGGACTTCATTGTGTTGCAATTGGTCATGTTGGTGATGAAATGTATGGCCGCTTCCTCTTAGATGTTCTTCATGATGAAGGAATTGGTACGGTTGGGATGAGTGACCTGAATGACAATGTTGACAGTTCAAGTGCTGCATATGAGACACTTCTATGCTGGGTTTTGGTGGACCCTTTTCACAGACATGGTTTTTGCAGGTATAAGTAATCAATTAAAGGTTTATTCCTTCTTTATATATATATAAATTTTATAGGGAAACAAGTTTTTCAACAGAAGTAATGTCTGAATGAATTGTTGTTAGCAAAGGATGGTGTATCACACATTCTGCTTATTTATCAGTCGAGCAGATTTTCGTAAAGATCCTGCATTCAGTTGGCTGAGCAAGCTATCTATTGAAGTAAAGATGGCAATTAAGCAATCAAAGCTCCTGTTCTGCAATGGTTATGGCTTTGATGAACTCTCCCCTTGTTTGATTATTTCTGCTCTGGATTATGCTGTTGAAGTTGGGACAGCCATTTTTTTTGATCCTGGACCACGGGGAAAGACCCTAGTGACAGGAACACCCGAAGAACAGAGAGCACTTGACAAGTTCTTGAGGATGAGTGATGTTCTTCTGCTAACGTCTGAGGAGGTTTGACTTGTAACTCTTCATAGACTGTATGAGCACAGTCCTTTTCACCATGGATTATGAAAATCCATTTAGCCACCGATAATGTGCATGGCTATTTTTGCTGTCAAAGTGATTGATAATGTATTCTTAACTACCTCAACATGCATCCTTGATAGCTTTCCTTTTGTCCTTGCATCTCCTTTTAACTTGAAACATATTGCTCCTTTTTGATAGTTATGACAAGGTTAGACATCACTCCTAGCTCAGCTTTTATCAACACAGTTATTTCCTTGCTGAAATTGGCTTGTTGCCACGCTTCTGTACAAATATTTTGTTTAGTTACCTCAGTTTGTGCACATGTTAACTCTTGATAGTTGCTTATTTTGTATCATATTGTTACAAGCCTTTTACTGATTTCCCTCCAATTTGACTGGTATGTTTGAACAAATTGAACAGTCTATGCACCAATCCTCCATTTATTCTGCTCAAATCACAGCATCTTTTGAAGATTGTGTCAGCTGCAAAGATGAATAAACCATCACCATATTGAACCAATTAATGCCACAACTGGTCGGGATTACAGATTTTGTTTCCTTCTCATTTTTTGTAGGAAGTGTAAATTCTGAAGTTGGTCTGAACTAATTGATAGATTTATGCAATCTGTACCCTCTGGTTAGACTTGGATAGGAAAGCTTTTGATTTTGTTTTATAGTATTTTAGCATGTTCCCAGAGCTTACTGTGCTTTTGGGAAGAGTTTGGTAGTTTTGAAGGTGGTAAATTTGTAATGTTATACATTTCATAGATTGTTGTGGGTTGAATCATGTAATTTGGTACATGTAATATCACTTACTTTGAATATTGTATGATGGGAATACCTCAGGTAGGTTGCTTAGTTGAAACATGATGTGGTTGTTTTAAGCTGCATGAACTTCTAATTATTTTTTACTGTCTAATAGGTGCCTAATATATTTGATCATTGAAAGTGTGTAAATTCACTGAATTTGTTCGGTCCACACCACCCATAACATTAATTGTTTTGAGGTATAAAGACTTTACAGTTCTCTAAATGAACTAGCCGTACTCATGTCTAAGGCTTCACTTTGGATCAGCCTGTCTATATTTATCTTCCAGTTCTTTGAAGGAATCTGGAAAGAGTAGATTAGATTCGTTAATAAATGAAACTAACATCCGACATCATCAATTCTATTCATAAGGCAGAGTGGGCGACTTTTGTTGTATCTAATGTTATTTATATGATGCATCGTCCATTCTAGTAAAATTTTCACTTTTCATCCTAGTAATATAGCTTATGTTGATGGCTTGTCAGGCTGAATCATTGACTGGCATAGGAAATCCAATACAGGCAGCCCAGGAGTTGCTCAGAAAAGGGGTCCGCACAAAATGGGTGATTGTTAAAATGGGTGCAAAAGGCTCAATTCTAATAACCATGTCAAATATATCTTGTGCACCTGCATTCAAGGTACCATTTATTATGTTGATATGTGCTCATGGCTGATGCAAATGTTTACATGATCGCCTGTTTGAAGTTATTTGATGCTAGGGTCCTGATAAGGAGTAATGGTGGTACATTTGAACATGTTTTTCTTGTTTAGTGCAATTTAATTTTTTATTCGTGTTTCACTAAAGTAAAATTATTGTGTGCTGAAACAAGTTCTAAAAAACAGAGAAGGTGCATCACAAGGGACTTGATTTTCTTAGTTTGGAAAGATTTTCCTTTGAGTTGCACCTTTCCTATCCAACTGGGATGCATGCTACATTTTTTTGCCTTGGTGTCTGAGTTGGCTCTTCAATTGACATTCTTGAAATCTGTAACAGGTGAATGTCATTGACACTGTTGGATGTGGAGATAGTTTTATGGCTGCAATTGCTTTTGGTTATATACACAACATGCCCTTGGTTTATACATTGACGATTGCAAATGCAGTGGGTGCCGCAACTGCCATGGGTTGTGGCGCTGGTAGGAATGTTGCAACCATGGAGCAAGTCATAGAAATCGTGAGGGAGTCGAACCTCAATGAAGATGCCAAATTTTGGAATGAATTGCTTGATGAAAATTTGGATGGTGGAGAAATTACATTCCTCTCAAAAACGCTTATAAACGGAAGCAACAATTTGTTGAGCCGTGTTCCCTTGCAACATGTGGTTTCTGAAATGCTGCCTAAGCTTGTATCTGCACGGGTAGAGAGGGTAGTTCCATCCTGAAAAATATTCATTTCCCCATGTGTTGCAAGCTTTGGTTGCTCTGACAAATTCACAGCCCCAGAAATGAGCTTGACGTTAGGATAACTAATTCACTCGGTTGGTCATCGGACAGTTGAATCAGTATACTCGGTGGAAAAAATTTAGTTTTAAAAAAAATGATGATTGGCTCGGTTGCTGCTTCATGTTTGTTTTGGGATGTTTGCTGCTATAATAGGTTTAGTTTAGGAGCAGTACTGAGTTCAGTTATAGCACATATAAGTTCGGAGTTCAACAATTAGGGTTTTTGTTGGTTGTGGAAGCAGCATTTTAATCGGTTGTATGCATATCGAGTTGGTTCATGTTACTGTAATTGGATCTTTATTTCTATCAATTAAAGATTGGAAAAAAATGGATGTGGCAATTGCCTGATGGAATTGTCTTTTATCTTGTAACTGCTCTAATTCTCATGGCATCTAAACTGGTTATCTTTTTCACATTTCTGGAATTGTGTATCGTGTTAAAAAAATAGGGCCTGAAATTTATGTTCATGCAACACACAACCCTTTGCCAGTCTCCATTAAAGTAGACCTTAAAAATTCATCATGTCAAATGTAAAAATTAATTTACCAAACTACCCTTCTTGAACTAAACATTTGGGACACATTCTCAGTTAAACAACTTTGATTCTGTGATCACACTTTAGGGAACTCCAAACATCAAGGATCCTCAGACATCAAGTATCTTCAGTTGCCCTAAAGTGTTCTTCCCTGAAAGAGAACAAACTCGATGCGAAGGTCTAAAGGCACAACAGACTTTGAAAAGCAACAAAGGCAGGAAACATCATATACTCAACTCAAAGGGTAGTTTGGTCATCGTAAAGTGCTTCAGAAAATATCTTCAGACATTTAGGGTCTTTTGTTTTGTTCCTTTACATCTGTTGATTAATTGTCATCCACAAGGGATCTAAGTGTAATATGTCAAATGTCACAGAGTCTACATGATTAAATGACCCTTAAAAATAAGTTACTAAACACTAATTGAATGCACTCACGCTAACTGGATACACTCACACTAATTGAAACCATAAAGCAAGCTCCACAGACACGCATGGTAGGTGTTGTGGGGCCAACTAGGCCACCACTTTTACCAGATATGGGTCCGAACAACCCAAGAGCCTGAAACAAGCTCGACCAACAGCCACTAGGACCAAAACTCCGCTGCATAACCAAAAAAAGAATGCTTTGACACTAATAAGTCATCATAAATGATCAGAATACAAATTACGGCAACCACTATCAGACACAGGACATCGTAAGAGGAGGATAACCAAAATAACTAGAAAGGCAAAGCACATACAAAATGGAACAAGCCAAATGAAGAAAAGGTTCATAGCTCGACCCCTAATGCATAAAGAAACACTAATCAATAACTGTTCCCATCATAAACACTTCCATACAACATGTATTTCCTACCAACAATCATCTGATAATTCCTAGGTAAAACAGAATGGCACATATAACATAATCCCAACCTGTCTAAAAGATTAGATGTCAGCTTCTTCAATAACCATAGTTGGCTCCATAGACAGAACCATAGTCTCCAGCAGGTGCATGGCCAGTATGACCAGAAGCATTAGATGGCGGAGATGCATAAACAGGACCATGAGGAGGATATGAATTATAGCCTTGACCAGGTGGCCCACCAGCAGAGTTTTGTGCAGCACTGGCAGCATCAGCAATAAAATTCTGCACCACACAAAAGGCAGGAAAAATTCAAAAAGATAACTCCAAAATGAATATTTATATAAATTAAGTGCTAAAACATGTTTGACAACAACTAATGTCCAGAGGTGTAACATTGTATTTAAAAAACAGACCCAAGAAAATGTAACTACCAAAACATTTTAGCAAATATAATTGTGGATTGATCATTGTGTAATGTGTTAGCAACAAAAATGAAGCTGTAGCAGTGAAAGATGATTAGTGTTTTGCAACCAAATTACAGTTTAGTTAACAACCTACTAAAATATCTCAATGCTAAAAAAAGTGATATATAATGATCATACACTTGCCCACAAGAAGCCAAACTTATTAATTCTTTCAAATGTGCCCAAAAAAATAATATGCCCAAGCAAAGCACTTCCAACATTTGGGGTAGAAACCAGAACTCCAATTGAAATAAGCCAACAAGAGAAAATAAAGAGGTAAAATAAGCACAACAATTTTTCAGTCTAAATCTTACATTTCAATGCCCAAGTATTGGCCATAACTCGAGAGGACAGTTGAAGGAATCAAATAAAATGCCTACTTATCTGGGAAAAGTATGTTATCACTTATCGGTGTAGAAATTCGCAATTGGTACTTAAAGAGTGGAGCGGAAAAAAAAAAAAGCAAGATGGTTACGAATAAGCTAGCAACACAACTACCAGCATGCAAGCACAAAAATAAGGAATCAAGGATTATAATCAAAACCAACAAACATAAAGCCAAAGCCAGAGTTCAAAAAAACTGAGTTATTCATAATATGCCTGTATCAACTGTTGAGCTGTTTGAACTTGCGATGCAGATCCATTTATTTCAACAGTCATCTCCCCAGGAACCCCCCTTGTTTCCTGTATTGCAATAGTTGCACCACTGGCACGACGAATATAGCTAATATTTGAACCAGAGGTGCCAATAACAGCATCTGCATATGACAGAGGAATTTGCATGTTCTGCGAGACCTGTAAAACCATGAAAAAAAGTAACATACAATAACCAGTTAATGTAACGCAAACCAATGAAACAAGGACGAAAGATGTTAGTGATTATGAAGAAACAGATAGGTTAATCAAAACTCATCCATCAAGTAGATCTAGTCTTATTGCAAAATGTAATCACATTTTCAATAGAGCCTGTGGTTTTGCAGAAATATTAAGTGGATGTGTCCAATGAAAAATTGTATGACAGCTTTGTAAAGACATTTTCAGTGCCACCTAAGCAAAACAGTAGCTTTCAAAGTTCTAACAAATACAACTTTATAATTTGATCCCATGGACTCAAAACTTCCACCAACCACTTCTTTTGGAGGGTTTATAATGGGCATCCGGTACTATCTATACTAAAGAGTGAGTTATTGACAATCAAGTCACCATTTTTAGAATGGGCAATGATCTAAAATAAGAATACAGATCAAAGGGATGGTACCTTTGTGACCATTGACTGCTGCGGCTGCATACTTGTCGTATGAGCTCCCATAGATACATCTCTGCCAAAAGCAGGTGGACCCTGACGAGGCTGCTTGTCTAAAGGAGGCATGTCTGCTGGTGCATAGTAATTGTCAAATTGACGTGGAGGCGGCATATATGGAGGATTAGGCACAAAACCAGGTCCACCGCCTGCATTCATTGGAAAACCTTGAGGAGGGGGGCCCCAGGATTGGGGTGGGGGCATGTTCTGATTCGCTCGAGCATTCGGCATTTGCATCTGACCAGGGAAGAGGAAATAACATTTTGATCATAATGTGCTTTTTCATGCCTACACCATTGAGAGATCATTTCCAACCCACTAGGCTTAACAACAGGCTGCAAAACCATTTCATATGGTTCTAACGAAGGAAACGTCATACCATTCATCCAAAACCTTCTATCCTACTGGAGAGAGGGACAGGTATGGCTGTTAATCTAACCTAGTTTGGCTTAGGCTTAACTCAAACTTAGATTTCAAATCTAATCTAGCATCAGGAAAGTCAAGCTGGATCATTCTGACACATGGCCCCCCATGCCAAACTTCAATATATATATATAATACTTAGACATTAATATAATACTTACTAAAAATGATATCGACTTAGATCACCTACCAGCGATAATTTCAGCAGTATTTTATATTGAAATGTAAAAAGGTAGGTTCTTGAGTTTCACGCTCAATAAACCTATTACCACATAGCTTGCTGCGCTATACAAGCAACAAAGTGACGCCAGTACCCCCAATTAACCGGCTGGAAACAAATAGATTACAGAAGAGTGGTAAAGATCCACTTACGACGTGTCAACAACTCCTCAACAGTATGGGCTCAACAGAATCCTAATTTCAAACCCTTAGAAGAACAAATTGACATGAAAACAACAACTTACTTGCATTTCAAATATTCCAATAACACTACGGTCAACCAAAAATTTCCTGAGATGGGTAGCAATCAATTCAACTGCTTTGTGCACTCCTGTAGACTCTCCTTGTATCTCAACAACACTATCATCTGGTATGGCAAAAACTGGCAGGTTTTCTGCAGAGAATTGTGTCCACAACATTAATTCAGTAATGAATATATCATCCCCCATGGTGAGAGATGCAAATCCAAAGAATTATAGAGTACCAATCATGAGAAACCCTAACAGCTAAAATGACACTTGCGTGATTCACAAAAATAACTTACGGCATTTCTCTTGCATGCTGGCAAAGCTGAGAACATATATATGTAAATTGTTAGACTAGTAAAAGTGGTAGCAAGAAACTTTTAAGGCATGGAGACTTCTACAGGGAACTTCTCTCATGCCGCATACCAATGCACTTTGAATACTTAAAATGCATTTTTAGTACTACCTAAACATATCCATGATCAGAAAATCACCTTTTCTAATTCAAAGAAATATCCAATACTTCTCAGATACTTCAAAACATGTTTAACATGAATTCTAACAGAGTATAACATAGTTAGGAAAAACACTACAAGAGTCTTACAATGTTTGGACTATTTCTTAGAGAAAGAAAATTAAAATACAGCAGAGGTATCTAGCTGAAATTGGACCCAAATGATGTCTATGCATGCATCATATTCTCAAGTTTCTTATGCGAATTTTACTTGAAAATTGAAAAAATTTGTAGAGTTTCATGACAACAATAATTATAAGGTACATACTGTCATGTCATTGTCATCTCGTACCCATATCCTAGAAATAAGGTAAGGAATATAAGATATAAGAGCAAAGTGAGGTTCTTTAGAATATAAGGACAGGAAAGGCAGAAATTATCTTTAAAAAAAATTCAAAGATCAAATAAATCATATGAAACAAGTTGTATTTTTTGTCATCCAAAAGCAACACAGATAATATTAAATAGGACAGAATGGCATATAATGTAAAGACACCTTCTCCCAGCACTCGAATTGTACAATGAGAAGTATCTTGAATAGACTTAATAGTGGCACCCTGTTTCCCAATCAAGCTTCCAGCTTGAGTGGCTGCCACGAGTAGCCTTGTGCAAAGAATTCCACCAGCTGCGGCATGACTTGGATCAGTTTCAGCATCAATGATACGTTTATGAACCCTTAACAACCCATCCATAGCTGGGGGAATAGTGACATCCGGCTCCTCCTTTGCAGAGACCATTACCTAATAAAAAAGCAAACCAACAATTAAATACAGCAGAATTATTAGAAGGTTTTATATTTAGATGCAACCTTAGCCTGAATCATTGATCCAAGAAAGAAAAATTATTATGAAGTAAATATTCTCCTAAGGATAGGTAAAAACTGAAACTCAGCATTTACACAACCTTACTATCTTGATCAAGCAAAAAGTATCACATTAACATTTGTTAATATCACATTTTCCACAAAATTCAAATAAATCAAACATAAGCAGCTCATTGGGTCAACATTCTACTTCATGACAATATACTTGCACGCGCATACAAATTAATCCAAGACTCACACAAGCTACTGCCTCCAAGTCAATGTAGAAACAATATTCTCCCTGCCAACGAGACATGCCCATGTAAGAGTGCAAAAACACCTGTACATGGGTGGACTCATCTGCCCACTCACCCATACAGGAAAGCATTTGTGCATTTCGTTAGGTGTTTTTTTTTTTTTGGAGGGAGGGTGGAGAGCAATGACGTCATATAGGTCACTTGCCACCAAAACAGATAGTACCAACAACCTGTGCTCTAATGGAAACTAAGCCTCTCCCAAAGGAGTTGAAATAATGTAATCGTCAAATCGATTACTCATCTGGTAAATTATCTTCCATAGTCTACCTTTAAAATAGATTACATTCAAGATCATTAAATATGATCTAGATTGAACCTCTCAGCATTATAGGTCCTTGAATAAGCTTTTCAAACTGTATACAGTTCAAATACATAAATAATGATGGAACACGCCAGCACACTCCATATGTAAAGCTGCATATACTACTTAGGAGATTGAAAATACATCATGCATAAATGCCGCACACACTAAATCCGTTTGCTAATCCATCCCTATTGAATTAGAAGAAAAATTCAGTCAACTTTAAAAATATCAAGGAATCCTTCACCGGTTTAAAGTATGACAACATAAAGGGAAACAACAACACTAGTCATTTCCTCTCTTATATTTCCTTCGAGATGAACCCATACAATCACCTAACATACTCATAACATCTTAAGGCAAAGTTCTAGGGTCAAAGCTAACAAAGAACTCCAAAAAACAACAGTTTATACCTAAGGCATTGGGGCTATTGCTTAGTGGAGAAAAGCATGGACCGACTACCATGATCATGGTTATTACGCAGTGTATGATACCGTTCCCTGAATAAAAAACAAAATGTATCGCTCAAGTGTATTAGATTTACACCTATCGTGCAATACACACAATAACGAGTCGAATCATTTGAGTCATCTGACATGGGGCAAAATAGTTCTCTTTTTTTTGGGGGGGTGGGGGGAAGAGAGATTTTAATCTGGAAACAACACTGGTTCACATGGAGCTAATTTTTTTTACACACTAGGCAGTGAAACGGTGTTGTTTCACTATCTATGGTTTTAAAATTAGAAGTCTTCTTTTGTTGTTCTTCCATCGCAGGAGCAAATAGTTGGATTGTCAAGAGTCTTCTCCTCTGGCTCCTTTGGATGTGCGAATTAGGAGTCCATAAATTTTGATAGTAATGAAGTATGTTGGAAACTCAAATAATTGGGTTGTTAATTTTTTGTTTTGGACCTTGTAGCCTCTGTAAATTGTTATGAGCAAATTTTTGTGGTGAAATGAAGGGTTATTATTAAATTTTTTCATAGGTATGTGTATTTTTTTATATTTTATAAGATTGCAAGTATCTCATGATACACAATACATTACAATTCACAATACGCTGTTTTAGAAAAACAATATAACTTCCAATGCACGTTTTAACAACCTTAACTATGATTCCAAGTTTCTAAGTAGCCACTTCTCTCAACTACTGTTGAAGTAAATTTGAGTTTGATCCACAACTCCCATTTCCCTTCTTGGTAACACCAGACCATGGTTTATAACAAAACCAAACTAACCATATCGACACACTTCATTTGACTCTCTCTGGAGTGTTATGTCAAACAATCTTGCTTAAATGGTTTTTCAAAATGAATTCCCTTATAGGTAATAACGCAGCAGCTTGCATTCTAAGAATGTAAATATATTATCTATTAGCAAACAAATTCTTTGCTCGACGTAACTTAAATGCAAAATGACAAGTTAAGTAAAACCACCCTTGTGCCTATTCATTCCCGTGCATAATCAAAGGAAAAATTCTTAAAGACAGTAGTTACACACAGTTGAAAAGAAATAACCAGAAAACATGACGCATTGCAAAAACCACTATTGATCGGAAAGATTTTGGTTTCTCATCAAAACAAAAACAATAAATAAAAACCACCATTAGAGCAAAATAATGTCAATTAGTTTAATTGCATAAATTAGATGCTTGCAACTACAGACAAACTAGGAAGCACAGATAAGGACACGGGTGTCGTATCCGATACGATACGGACCCGAACATACGACAAAGTTCAAAAATATAGGACATGAGTACGACAAGGATACAGCTATTAAAATAATATAATATATTTTTTAAATAATAATAAAGTTGTAATATATTAAAAATAAAGCATATATTACAACAATATTAATAATAAGGCCTAACAAATATTATTTTTTTGATTAAAATTGAAATAAATCAAATAAAATATCTACCATTTTCATCAAACATCATGCATCTATTGACATTCATAGTATATAAACTACATAACAAAAAATATATTAAAAAAATATATAAAGTGCACTTCTTTTAATAGTTAAAAGTTTTTTTTTTAATAAAAAAATTTATGACCGTGTCCCAAACTTATCTTGGTCGTGTCCTGACCGTGTTCTAGACATATTTAGGTTGTGTCCTAAACATGTCATAGTCGTGGCTGACTAAGTTCACTATTCAAGACACTTCTAACCGTGTTAGAGACGTGTACGGCCGTATCCTAGCCGTGTGACACGGACACATGTCTGACACTGCCACGGCACCCTTGTGAAAGTATACATGCTTCCTAGCAAGCGAGTCTGACATCTTTTAGCTTATCTACCATTGTATCCTATAAATAATACACTACTATTACTTGGGAAATCTAATTAGACCATCTTCCTAGATCCACACTGCTCAATCTTGTATAACTAGAACTGTCTGCAAGTTTAGGATCTTAAATATTTAATAAAAGACATAACTGTAAACATTTAACACGTGCTATACTTAAGTTAATTGTTAGGTACTGTGTCATTAAATTCCCACATGAAAAAAGAGCACTATAATTTCCAAATGACAGTTTTGAATCTTGACAAGTTATGTTAAACATACAATAGATGGAAATCAAAGGTACCCTACGTTTCTAAATTTTTTTAGAGAAGTTGAATAAATCCGTATTGCAGGAACTTTAATTGACACTTTGTGGTTAGACAATGTGGAACAAATCTGATATGCTGTTTGGGGTACTGCATCTTATTTGTTCCTTTTAGTGAGATTATTCTGGTAAAAAGTTTTAGAACTGCGTGGCAAGACACCAATCAACCAGGTTCTGAAGTTACCATATATATTGCAACGCTTCTTGGTACTGATGCCCGCAATAGGTACATCTGACAGTTAAGTCAGAACTTTTTAGCACTTGTAATGCTCAATGCTGATCACTGCAATCTGGACCTTTGGTTCTTCTAATTTGAGGCCACTTTGGTGGTTGGAGTTTGCCTCAAATATGCGAGAACCTGCACACATTCATTTTGGTTATTGTGATAAATACACTTCTATTGACATCATTTGGGTTATTGTGATTAATATCGTTCATTTTATAGTTTAAGAGACTATGAGGAATACACTTTCTTGATATTTAAGCTGTTAGTTGCACCTGAAATTTCCCATTTCCTCCTTTGTCCTTTATCCCTGGTTCATCTTTTACCACTTATTTTAGCCTGGGGTGCATATATCTCATTGTAAATTATAATTATAACAGTTTGTCATGATGCCTTTTAACTATTCAGTTGTTCACATATTTATAATTTTCTTCCATCTGACTATTGATCGACGTCTTATCCCTCCAAGAACAATCATGACATGAAACTTCTTGTATCTAGTTAACACAGATTTGAAACTTGATACATCACAATTAAATTAACTAAAAGTTCAAAGCCATTAAAATGAAACAGATTAGCTAAAAAACAGTCAGAAGGTACTTGATAGTATGGTATTGCAAAATGATATCCTTGGCTTGTGCATGCGATTGCATACTGGGAGAGACAAAGGGAAGGGTGAGAGCAAAGAATGTAAGAGATGGAAACTGAAAAGAAAACAATAACTTTAGGACAATGGGAAAGGGAAGTTGGTAAAATAAAAAGAGCATGCATCAAAACATCAAATAGTGGTTAACAGGATTTGGGTGATTCATAATCCGCTAAATAACCATTAAGCAAACCTAATAACAAGGTGCTCCACAACAAAATTCTTAACTCATAATGCGTAACCCAATGAAAATTATAGGACACTCACAGTTCTCTCGGTAGTCCCAGGAGGACCATCAAGAATCTTAATGCGAGCTTTTGTTTCCTCACACATCTTCTTAATGTACTCTCCCTTGCGACCAATGATACCACCAACCTTTTGCACAGGAACCAACATTCTGAAAACATTCTCTCCAGGCCATCCAGGCCATTTGTTTTCTCCACTACCTCCTAAATCAGTTTCAGTTACTTGTGTTTCCTGGGGGTGCGAGTTCTCTGGCATATCTCCCATATCACCAATATCACCCATATTCTGTTCATCAAGGTTTTCCTCGGCCATTTACTGGCCAAGTGAAATACAAGAAGCAAATTAATACAAAAATCCAAGAAGTAAAGAAATAAACAAGGTGAAAAGTCTCCACAGACATTTTCATTAGGAATAAGATTATAAGTTAAACATTAATCAAAATTAGGATAATAGCAACATGAAGCGTGAGATGAGAAGCATAAATTTAACTATTATATATCTCTACATCAATGAATATAGAAAGTTATAGAGTTTGCAATATGAAATGTTCGTTAAAAACAAGTAAAATATTATATAAACAACTAGTATTTGAATATTACATCTCCTTCACACCAAAAGAGAAGAAAAAAAAAACCAGGTCCCATAGAACAAAGAAAGAAATACATTAAAATGCTCCGTCAATGATCAAATACATTAAGGACATATCATCGACACTGAGATGACAAATGCAGGAAAACTAGAGGACTATGAATGACCTAACTTCCTCCAGTTTTTATTGTCGCCAGCTCTCTCCCGAGTATATCACAACACACACCATATGGCATATTTCAACCACACCATTTGGCATCAATAAAAGATGTTAACCACACCATTTGGCATATTTCAACCAAGAAGCACACGAACAAAAATGATACTAGCTCCCAAGGCCATTATTATATACCAAGTACCCCAAAAAAAAGCACCAATATTGTTAAAGCTATGTGATCCATCTAATGTACCAATAAAGTAAAACAAGATATAGTGTGAGAAGGTGTGGAACCTTGTAAACAATTCTATTCACTTCCCAACCAGATTAGCATTCAGCTAGTACAAAAGACAGACCCATTCGACCCATTCAGCAGTTCTTTGAGCCTATTAGTTTAGAATCAAAAACAAAATTCCCCAGAAATCATATAATGTCACACCCACGGGAAGAACATTTGTAATCCAGAGCCTAGGAAGTTATGCAAGAAGCTTAAAACAATTAAAGTAAAGCTGCTCCACAAATTCATATAATACAAAATCAGTCTTACAAGGAATGGCACATAGTATGTTAACACAAAAGTCCACTAAGCTTCTGTTCACACTTAAAAAGCAATAGAACTTTAATCCGCCTTTTAAGACTTACTAAATTGCAAGTTGATTGAAATCAACAAATGAAAATCCAACTACAAATGGAAGTAGCAGTAAGATTATTCTCTTGTTTGACATCACTCACAAGAAAAATCTAAACTCAACAACGTATACAACGTCAAGAAACTGAAAAGGAAGCCTGATTAAAAGACTAATTTCCTCTTCACCATCATCAATCAAATCATTGCCTCCTCTATAAACCACAAAAACCTTCAAACCCTAATTTACCCACCCAACACTTTCCTATCACTTTCAGATATATGTTAATTTAAGATCAACCAAACGGAGAGTAAAATTATAAGAACCCAGGGGGTTCGTATCAACCCAAGAGCCGGTGTACCCACAACCAAGCTCATACTTGGCAGTGGGAAAAGTAGATCGTAACATAAAACATGTCCACGAAAAAAAAAAACCAAAAATCAATCAACTAAAACCCTAAAGACACCAAAGCTTCAAACCCGTTATCACAAGACTACCAGTTCGAAAACTTCAATGAAATTCCTGTCCAAAAATTTCAATGAAACACCCACCGAAAAACCCTTAAACACCACCGACCTCGAGACATTGTTTAAACAGCAAAAAAAAAAACCCTAGAAAGAACACGAACGTGTATAAAGTAAGAACAAAACTAAATTTGAGTGCATTCGACTTACGGAGAATGATTGATTAAGAAACTCGCGAACAGTGAGAGAGAGAGAGAAGAGGCGAGTGAGCGGGAGAGAAACGGAGGCTTGCTGGGAGATCTAAAGTGGATTTATGGAGAGGGTAAGATAATGTTTGGATAATTGCTTTCTAGTCCCTCTAATTTGTGCTATTACTGGATTTGACTGGTATCTTTATCAGTTGTATTGCCTACTTCAGTTTTTGACAATTTCACTATATCCCTCATTGTTTCTAAAATTATAATCATCCTTTGTCCGAATTTTATTGTAGACAGTTGAATTCATTTCATGTATAAGTCGTATTTAGTTAAGTTCATATTCTATTTAATTGAATTTATATCGACTAATTTGTTGAACATCATTGCCCCAAATGGAAGTAGTGTCACATGTTTTTGGAGTCATTAACTCAACCCCTAGACTACCTCGGCGCTAAGAAGGGTCACCTTGGCATGTTTTCTCACTTTTGTCGCTGTCCACGCCACCTCAGCATCTAGGCAGGCATGTTGGCATAAGATGAATAGTCGCCTCGACACTAGTCCCAACCAAAAGATGAGCTTCGAACTCAAGAAAAATAAGGAATGATCAATTGAGGCAAGCATACCCGTGATTGATGTAAAACAACTTCTAAGCATCATGACTTGGGAGCGGAGTTGACCATCAGTCATTGGTCCCCCACTCCAAGGCAATCAGAATAATTAGAAAGGTAGTTCAATGACCACTGATAAAGGCATATGATGTATGGGACAACAAAGTTTTGACCCCTTGAAGGGAGATTGGAGAAAATGCCCTTGCACATGCATAGCCAAGCCCAAGGCACATTAAATGATTCTACAAAATTGTGGGATGTATTCATTGTTCAACAAAGCCGAGAAGCACACATTAAGTACTCAAGGACCCAAGTGCAGATCTGTAGAAGCTTTTGGTGCAAAGAGAAGCCAGCACTCTGATCAAGGTCTACGCACCAAATATTGTTCGACTAGTTGTACAAACCAACCAGGTATTTCCCTCCAAGGTACCTAGTTGTTCGCCTCGATCGACTCCTAGAAGGTATAAATGACCCCCCCAAGCTCAAAGTTAAGGTGAGCAACCTCTGCCTAAGCAATAGAATAGTGTTTTTAAACTATTCCTCAAATACTGACTTGAGCGTCGAAGGGATCATGCCAGAGAACACTTTGACGCCCTTCTAACCCTTCTTCCTTGAGTGGCAGGACTCTGTTTGATAGCTTACTCGAGAGTTGATTGTTTGTAGAGGCTTCCACCACTATTCACTACCTTTCTTCCTTAAGGCCTTACTTGTCGCTCCATAGCTGTTCACTGTGGGAGACGCAAGAGGGGGGTTTACTGAAGTGACTTTTTAGGCGGACTCGAGTTTATCATGGGGTTTACTAAAACGTTTTCATTTTTTTGCATTTGGGGCAACGATGCAGTTAATGAGGTAATCACAGAAACGCAACAATTGCAAGTTGAAAACTACTTCCAAACAGCCCAGGCCACTGAATTTTTTGGAAGGGCTCTCCTCCTAAGAGTAATGCCCTACAATTCTTAGTCACAAAAAAAATTGGGCTTTCATTGGGCTTTTAACTATTGTTGGGCTTTCAAGAGAAATTAAATCTCCTTGGGATAATTAGAAAATTATTAATTGATTTGCATGTTAAATTCCCAAATTATACCCCTATTAGAGCATATCCGACCACCTCAACAAAGGCCATCTTTTAGCTATTTTACTGAGCCAATCCAAAAAAATATCTTTCCAACCGAATCTCTATTTCACTGGCTATTATGCCTCCCCCCATTCTCACTCATCACTTCAGGCTAGCAAGACTCTCTCATCAAAGTTCTCTCCCCCTAATTTTGAGATTATTTTTCATCAGATAATAACATTGGTCATAAGCAAATCTTATATCGGCATTTTCCTCTCCTACATCTCTGCCTCCACCAAAGCTGGATGAAGAAGACATTGAGCCCTAACTTTAACAATTTCTCTGGATATATTGTAAAAAAAAATTAAAAATTCATCCTAAAATTCATTAGTGCATTTAGCAAAAAAAAAATTGAAAAACTCTACAAAATCAAGATATATTATAAACAAAAAAAAAATTAATGAGAAAGAGGTTTTACCTGGCAGAAACGAAAACTTCCAGAAGAAACAAGGAATGTCATTGAATATATAAATAACTACATAGGGGTGTGAATGAAGTTTATCCAAAAATATATATATATTTTAGGAGATCTAATTTTTTTTTACATTTTTTTTGGAGGGGGAGAGGGAAGGGGAACGGGGAGGGGGAGTTGAACCCTTGATCTCAATAAGGCAAAGCTTTTACAAGACAATGAGTACTATTAAACCAAATGACTATATTTTAGGAAATCTAAATCCAAACAGAATTTGGAAAAAACAAGTCAAACATGTACATCATTTATGATGAATCTGGGCTGTTGGTTCAAGTGTTGGATAACTACAATATATGTCTGGCTTTATGAAAAGCAACTTTACTGGTTGAAAGATTTCTAATTCACACTTCATAAATCTCTCTCCCACTTCAAATAAATAATTTGGTTATTATTTATTCTTATTCTTGGTGACAATCCTTCCATGAAAACACAAGCAAAAGAAAAGACTAGAATCTGATAACAAAAACTGGCCATTAATAAGAAGAAGAAAAAAAACTAGGTCAAACATTTCCACTTTCTTCAGTTTCCTTTCTTCTTTAGCTTTAGCAGGCCAGTCTAGGGTAAGCTTGCCACTCAAGCTTGGCATCACACTAGCTGCTGCATATGATTAAGGTTCTTCTCCAACACCCACCTTCCTTTGCCTTAGTGGGAAGCAAAAGACATATCCTTTGCTTGAGAATAAGCACAATGTCAAAGATAAAAGCATAGGCAGTTTTAGTTTTTTTAAGAGTACTCAAACAAGCCATAGGTGAAGTCCCAGAACAAAGATTTCAATCAATTCCCTTGTTGACTATCTGAGAGGCCGGCATTAACAAATTCGATACAATGATTAAGTTGGATACTGTGATTAGCTTAATCGAACGGTCAATATATGAGAAATTGAGAATCTTCCAAAGATTTCTGAAGTGAACTATCGAAGTTGAGGATATCTTGGATTATCTATGAAAGAAGGCAGTTATTTGGGTTGACCTAGCTCCAAATAAAAAGCCCCTATATGTGACATGTTTTAGAGAATTGTCTGTTTCACCAAAAAAAAAAAAAACTGTATTTAGAAATTTGTAATGAAGTTCTCAGTAAATGACATACCTGTGTGTGAAAAAGCTTGTTAGGAGTGGTGTAGAAAGTGGACTCCATGTCATGTGACCCCCCAAAAAGAATCGCCTGTCATCCTTGTATATAAATGAGATGGTGAAAATAATGCATGGCCAAATCAAAACCCTATGATCTCTCTCTCTCTCTCTCTCTCTAGCATAAGTAGTTGAGGGGAACGTTGTCTGGTTCGACATCTTTCGTAGGAAGCTCAAAGCTCATTTGAATGATTTCGGACCAGGCTTCATTCCCCTCAACTAGGAGAGACAGCCACTTTGGTAGTGCAACCGTGGCTGTTGCTTTCTACCACAGTACAATACGGCTATGACTTCCTTGTTAATACAAGTTTTGAATGAGGTAAATGACGGTGTCTGCAAAGTTAGCTATTGCCTGTTACAGGCTGCTCATCCGAAGTCCGATCATTTATATCAGTTGCTTTCAAATTCTTTATGGATATAGTCTTAATGCAAGTTGCAGGCACAGGCATACAGGAAGCTGAGTGGAGTAATTAATCTACTTGAATCCAGCAATTGCGTTGAGCTGCAGGTTATATGGTTTAGTTTTTCAACCTGTTCGACATAATTTTATTCTGTGTCCTTGACTTTGAACTAAAATTTTCACAATGATTTGGTTGGTCCATGTGAACATATGACTGTAGAATTTGGTCATTAGTTATCTTTTTCTTTCGTTTATCTCTTGGGACTTGGAGAGTAGACTATCACCATTTGTACTTTGCTTGTAGATTGAAAACAACTATATGAGTTCTAACTTTGCAGGATTTCACATAGTATTTCGAGAGAAAGGGAGAGATTTAATTGCTTTCTTCCACCCTTCATATTATCCATTGAATGTGTGTGTGTGTGTGTGTGTGTGTGAGAGAGAGAGAGAGAGAGAGAGAGATTTAATGGCTTAGAATTTGCCACTTCACCCCCTAATTCTCTGTTGATCTGCTTAATCCACACCATCCTACCAAGTGTGCCGGATATAGTATTCTCTTTTGGGTCGACTTTTAGAACTTTGTTGGTCCTTGTCAGTTTAAAAACATAAACTCATTCCACTTGTGGTCATGCTGATCAAAATGACCAAGTTAAATGACTTTATTAGTAGCTCGTCCTTGTATTGAAAGATTATCTCACCATTTAGTTGACATTCTATTCCCCTTATGGTGCTCGTTCTATTTTGATTTGAATTGGGTGGTCCTCCTGAGGTACATATATGGCCGGCCCTTTGGGCGTCTCGGTGGTTCGGACGAATCATATCTGCATGTAGTTTTCAAATAAATGTTGAGGAACTGTGCAGACCCATTTCTTGTTGGTATAGAAGTTGTCAGTTGCAGGTTTGTCTCTATTAATGTCAAGACAACATCAACGTTTGAAATTTATGTTGAAAGTGTGGAATCAATCTACCTTTGGGGGGAGATAACGTAGATATTTCGGTTCAACTGCTACAAGACTCATGATACAATTTGGCAATCCTATGAGCTGGGGCGGGTTGGCCAATTAACGACAAAAGTTGAATCTTGGATACGGTTTTTATTGTAAAAAAATCTCGAATACCTGCAATCATTTACTAATTACTAATTACAAGTATTAGCTAAATCCAAGGAATACTTGACATTGGCCTTTACAATTCATCCATCCGTAGCAAATTTCACACAACTAAGCTCGCCGTGCCGAAAGGTCACCATAGGACGACCGGGGTTTCCCGACGGGACCAAAAAAAAGGTGACTATTAAAAAAAAATGACAAAGACCCATTAATTCTCAATAGTCACAACCGGGCACGTAAACCCTTGCCAATTGCCATACACAAAACCACATGTCACGCCCATGCAGGCAAGACACGTCATATTGCACATCACCAACCACTCCAAACCATTAGACCTGAGCTCGTACTCAAACAGCCACACACAACTGGGCACCAGAGAAGACCTCTTTTACCCAAAGCTCTCTTCTCATCCTTTACTATTATCCCCTCAAATGCCTTTTCTCTGTCTTGCTAATCACAAATCATGTGACCTCCACTGCCTCACCGAACTGATCATATGTGTGAGCGCGTGTGTATCTCACGACGATCTCAAATCTCAAACCCAAATTGTACAACTATGGATGGATGGATAGTCAAACAATCATTCCAACAAACATGCAGCGCACGTGTGCGCGCGCGCGCGTAAACATAAATGTCAATGCACCTTTCACCTTCATTCAAAAAAACAACAGAATTATTAGGGGGACAGAAAAAAGATAGGGGATATCATCAACAAAATTTGTTCAAATAATATCTTAAGCCAACAATTGTCATTGGTTTCTACTTTCTACATTTCTCCAATGGTTCAATTGGAAAAGAATATCAATTCCTTGTGTGAAAACACAATAATTAAATCCATCCTGAGTTCTTTCTCGAAGTAGTAAATGAATTATCACATAATTTCATTACTTTTTGACTTAGTTGAAAAAGCATTGGACCACAACCACAAAATCCATCTAAAGACATGTTTTGCTTGGGATCACAATTACAAGACTTTGCCACCATAAAGCTAAACCTCACTTTAATCAGACACATCCACTTTAACATCAACAGAATATGATTCCCACCATGATTACGTATAGCATAATGAACTCTCCAATCATTCAGGTCTGAGTGAACAACTTATTCCCTATGAATGTGTGTGTTTTTGTGTTTGCGTGTGTGTGTGTATGTGTGCGAGGTCAAACCTTTAGATGTTATGTGAATAGTTAATCAATTGAGTTGGTAATCAAGAAGATATGATTTAGGCACATGTCATCAGATCACAAAGACAGTTCTGTTGGACACATTAGACATACAGCTCAGTGATAGATAGAACTTTGGCAACAACCACATCCTGTCAAAATAACTATATTTATGAAGCCTTTTTTGGCTTCATTTTTCTTTACGAATAGAGAGTAGGTGTGTCGGGCCGAATAAGCATTCTTACCTAACCAGATAGCACATTTTGCCTGTTAATGTAATAATAGACTTAGGCCCACTGAGGCCCATTAGGGCAAACCCTAACTCTTCTTTCCCCTATATATACTTGTGTATATGACTTGTAATAGAAGAACTTAATCATTTACTTCAATATATTGCTCTTCCTTCTCCACTTCTCTCTCCCACATTTCAACCATCTTAACATGGTATCAAGAGCAAGTTTTTTCTGGACCTATTGTTCCTAAAATTTTTCGTAACCCAAAAACTTCCGCCGCCGCCGCCGAGACTTTAGTCGCTACTGTAAGCTTCATTCTAACTCCGGTATCAACATCCACCACACCTTCTTCTTCGTCTCGACGAGACGAACCCAACGCCACCAAAATCACCGCCACCGGATGCCCAACGCGCTCACACGCGCCTCCAACAGCCCGCTGTACCACTTGTCTGTGTCTCGGTTTTTCGTGCTCTACGACTCAATCAGAGGTCGAAATCTATCTTATCATATATCATCGGAATCCTCTCAACGAGACGATTCCAACGACATAAAGTTCATCTCAGTCGGATGTCGCACGCGCTCACACGTGCCATCTGAAGGTTCTGCAGCCAGATCCACGTGCCACCACTGCCTGCCACACTGCCCTGCCACGTCAGCGCCACATCAGCGCCCAGTCAGCGCCACATCAGCCTAGTCGTCGCCACGTCAATTGTACCTTCTGCCATGTCATCACTGGTTCCTAGGGTTTTTGGACATTCTGAATCCATTTCCGGCCTCCGTTTTCTGATTTGGTA
This sequence comes from Ilex asprella, assembly GCA_023539305.1. Lineage (NCBI taxonomy): Eukaryota > Viridiplantae > Streptophyta > Magnoliopsida > Aquifoliales > Aquifoliaceae > Ilex > Ilex asprella. The sequence goes on along the minus strand of CM042187.1, from coordinate 2,824,850 downwards.
ATCACAGAATATACTTTCTTCTTTATTTGAGTATTTTTTACACTAGTTCACCTCTCTCTTTGTGCCTATGGCTGAGTCGGATTCACCTATGCCTCGAGTTATTACTACTATTCTGGATGAATCTAATTATGTTGTGTGGGCTCAAGAAATGTCTGGTTTCCTCCGTGGGCGAACATTATGGCGTTACGTGACTGGAGATATTACTGAACCCAAGAAGAAGGTCGACGAAGATAATACAACATATGTTGAGCATCTAGATGAATGGGATAACAAAAATCATCAGATTCTCACATGGTTTCAGGCCACCATTATCCCAAAGATCAAACTTTAATTTGGTACACTTAATACAACTAAAGAAGCTTGGGATCTTCTCAAGCACCGCTACACCAGGGCAGATATCTCAACTCGGTATCGTCTTCTTTCCACCCTCCATAGCATGCGCCAAGAACCTGGACAAACCATCAACAGTTTCCTATCTCAGATGACTGCCGTTTGGAACCAATTAGCTCTCAGTGAGCCAACTTGGCAATGCACAGAAGACGCTGATGTTCATGGAAAGTATCGAATTGAGACACGCATTATGCAATTTCTGATGGGCTTACGAGAGGAATTTGAACCTGTACAAGCTTCATTTCTTCACCGGGCACGATACCTTCCCTAAACGACGTTCTCTCTGATCTACTCAGTGAGGAAACACGTCTTACCACTTTACAAGGATCTTATACAGATGTTGCTCTTGCAGTACCAGTTGCTTTTGCCAAATCAGTTGTCAAGACTAATCCATCTCCGAAGCCCTTATACTGCAGGTATTGTCATTCACAAGGACATGAATTGCTCAACTGTCCTTCTCGCCTGTGTAAAGTCTGTAGAGAACCTGGTCACTATCTTGCAGACTGTCCTAAGCTTCTATTAGCAAATCAGTCAAATGGGAACCAATATCGTTCTCGAGGCTCTCGCAATCAGTTCTATTCCAAGCCAAAGAATGCTGCTGCTGTAGCCACTGATGCTACACCCACTTCATCTAGCTCTCCACCTAATTGGAATGATATATGCACTGCACTTACCGAGGCTCTGAATAAAACTGGTAACAATGTCGCCATGTCAGCGACATCAGGTACATCTCGATGGTACTTTGATTCTACCAGTTGCAATCACATGACTTCTGATGCCTCTATATTTTCCTCTAAAACTCGTGATGAGTATGCACCCACCATTCACACTGCCAATGGTTCAAATATGTTGGTCAGCCACACTGGACATGTTGACAGTTCTCATTTGTCCCTCCCTCACACATATTTGGTTCCTAACCTTAGGCTTAACCTTATATCTGTTGGACAATTATGTGATCTTGGACTTGAGTTGCATTTTTTTTCTATTGGTTGTCGTGAGCAGGACTCTCAGACAGGAAAACTCCTTGGAACCGGCCGTAAAGTTGGACGCCTCTTTGAGCTCACTCACCTCCAAGTCTCATCTTCACCATCCCCAAATCAATCAGCCGCATCAATTCTAGCACTCTCACCTGTCGAATTGTGGCACTCTCGGTTAGGCCACACTTCATCCAACCGTTTACGTTCTCTTATTTCTAGTAGTCAGTTAGGTTCATTTCAGCACGAGTCTTTTCATTGAATTCATTGTCAACTTGCAAAACAATCAGCTTTACCTTTTAATGAGAGTCAGTCCATCTCTCTTGCACCTTTTGATCTAATACATTCTGATGTTTGGGGGCCTTCTCCTCATATATCAATGGGTGGTGCTCACTATTTTGTAATATTTGTGGATGACTATTCTCGTTATACATGATTGTTTCTTATGAAAAACAGATCTGAACTCTTTGAAATATATTCTGATTTTTCTTCTATGGTTCAAACTCAATTCTCTCGGAATATCAAAGTTTTTCGCTCAGATAATGCAATAGAATATAAAGATCGTGCTTTTCTAAACCTACTTCATAAAAATGGCACGCTTCCCCACCGTTCGTGCCCTGGAACCTCCCAACAAAATGGTCGGGCCGAACGCAAACATAGACATATACTTGACACCGTTCGCGCTCTACTCATCTCATCATCATGCCCTGAACATTTCTGGGGTGATGCTGCCTTAACCGCAGTATACACAATCAACCGTGTCCCTTGCGCTACAATCCAGAATCAGTCACCATTTGAGCGCCTCTTCGGTAAGCCTCCTGATTATTCTCAACTTAGAGTATTTGGTTGCACTTGTTTTGTTCTTCTCAAACCACATGAACACAACAAACTGCAACCAAGAGCTCACTTGTGTTGTTTCATTGGATATGGTATTGAACATAAGGGGTATCGTTGCTGGGATCCTATTTCTAAAACCCTTCGTGTCTCTCGTCATGTCATTTTTTGGGAACATCAAATGTTCTCTTCCCTACGGTCATTTGATATGTCCACCATCACTAACTCCAGATTCTTTACTAATCCATTTATTGAGTTATTTCCTGAGAATCCAGTTTCAGGTACTCCTGAGCACATTTCAGAACCACCAGTTGATCCTACTTCTCCAGACCTAGCTCCACCTATAGAACCCTTAGCTGATCTCACCCCTCCGACTCTATCGGTCGTGCCCGAGGATATTCCTATGTCTGATGAGTTTGCACCGACCGACTCTCTCTGAGAGCCATCCTCCAGAGCACCTCCGCAGATCTACCAGGGTAACTCATCGTCCTTCTCACTTTGCTGATTATCATTGTTTTTCCACTATACTTCATCTGCATGAGCCTCAATCCTATAAGAAGGCTAGTACTGATCCTCTTTGGCAGAAAGCAATGGATGAAGAACTTCAGGCCCTAACCAAAACTCATACCTGGGTTATTGTTGATCTATCCCCTGAAAAAACTCCTATTGGGTGCAAGTGGGTGTTTAAGATCAAGACGCTTTCCGATAGCTCTGTTGAACGATATAAAGCCCGCCTTGTTGCCAAGGGATTTGCTCAAGAATATGACATTGATTATGAAGAGACATTTGCTCCAGTAGCGAGGCTCACATCTGTTCGTACACTCCTTGCCGCCGTCGCCGCCATTCGAAGATGGACTCTGTTTCAAATGGATGTCAAAAATGTATTTCTCAATGGTGATCTTCTTGAAGAAGTCTATATGCATACTCCTCCTGGTCTGGACGCACCGCGAACCAAAGTTTGTCGCCTTCGCCGTGCTCTTTATGGCTTAAAACAAGCTCCACGTGCCTGGTTTGCCAAATTCAGCATTACCATTCATCAGTTTGGATTCACTCAAAGTGCTCATGACTCAACTTTGTTTATTCGCCATACTGACAATGGTATTATCCTTCTTTTACTCTACGTGGACGATATGGTCATCACTGAAGATGATCTACATGGTATTCTGAACTCAAGAAATTTCTCAATGGCCAATTCGAGATGAAAGATCTTGGCGTGCTCACCTACTTTCTTGGTCTTGAAGTTTCATCTGGTTCTGATGGATATTTTCTCTCTCAGGCCAAATATGGCTCAGATCTCCTTTCTAAGGTTGGGATCACTGACTCCACCACTGCCACCACTCCTCTCGAGCCGAACATCAGACTTACTCCACTTGATGGTTCACCTCTTCAGGATGTCACCTTATATCGCCAACTGGTTGGAAGTCTTGTATATCTTACTGTCACTCGCCCTGATATTGCCTATGCCGTTCATCTGGTCAGCCAGTTCCTGTCTGCTCCTCAGACCACCCATTACTCGGCAGTTCTTCGTATTCTTCGGTATGTTAAGGGTACATTATTTCATGGGCTTCATTTCTCCGCTCAATCTGCTCCAGTCTTACAAGCTTATTCTGATGCCAATTGGGCCGGAGATCTCACTGACAGACGTTCAATCACTGGTTATTGTTTCTTTCTAGACAATTCTTTCATCTCTTGGCGTAGTAAGAAGCAAATCGTAGTTGCTCGCTCCAGTACTGAAGCTGAATATCGTGCCATGGCAGATGTAACTCAAGAACTTCTCTGGCTTCGATGGCTACTAGCTGACATGGGCATCTCTTCTCCTACTGCTACTATCCTACACTGTGACAACAGGAGTGCTATGCAGATTACTCACAATGATGTTTTCCACGAACGTACCAAACACATCGAGACTGATTGCCACTTCATCCGTCATCACATTCTCCAAAATACAGTGCGCCTACAATCCGTCAGTTCTGCAGATCAGACAGCAGACATTTTCACTAAGGCTCATCCACCTGGACGTTTTCACTCTCTGCTTTCCAAACTCAAGTTCACCTCCCACTTACCGCCTTGAGTTTGAGGGGGATGTTAATGTAATAATAGACTTAGGCCCACTGAGGCCCATTAGGGCAAACCCTAACCCTTCCTTCCCCTATATATACTTGTGTATATGACTTGTAATAAAAGAACTTAATCATTTACTTCAATATATTGCTCTTCCTTCTACACTTCTCTCTCCCACATTTCAACCATCTTAACATTGCCAATCTATATAATTACAAGCCTAAACGATTTCTGATACGGGATAAAATATATCAGTGACGACGAGGCAGGAAACAAACCTCTATGCAGTATGTTGAATGTTGATTTCCCACATGATTTTATTCAAGCATTCATAGAAAAATTGTCTTAGAATCTTTTTCACAAGACCCCAGCCTTGAAATTACAGCATTATCTGCTTGGCACCACATCCTTCAATATATTTTCAATTTTATTGAACATGATTGGGGCTTAGCAACATGCTGCAAAGTTTCAATATAGAACACAAAGTGATACATATGACACCTATTACCAAGTTACACCAAATATGTAAAGGTGTCTACAAGAAGCTCTAGCTTATGCAAATGCTGTTGGAGCATAGCAAAGAGAGGAACTCACAAGCCAAAAAACGTGCAATATGCAGGAAGACTGGGTTTCCTCTGTCTGTATTTTAATCATAAATATCCAATTGGCCAAGTGTTCAAACCTGTTCAAGCTACAAATGATTCCTTTTGTGGTTTAGAAGCAGTGTGGCCTTGAAAACACCATGTGAGAAGGACAAATTGCCCTTGACACATCCCCATCTGCAGATCTGAGAAAATAAAAACTTCATTGCATAATCCCTGTAAATAAATCTGCAGAAAGATATAATAAGAACTAGATTTATTGCTGTATAAAGGGCTCTCATACCTATAACATGAAGATGAATTGTCTTCTCGATTAATGGCCTCTGAAGGTATTGTCAGTCCACAATAGTCTGCAAGACTCTATTGAAGTAGTTCTTGGAAAACAACAATGTCTTTGAATCATTGTTAATGTCTTCAAATATGCCAGAGATTGCTTGCCAAACCCTCCAACCTTCATGTCCCAAGAATCGCCCTAGTGAAAATCCCATCCACAATGACTATTATCTTGTTTTGCGACATCACATGATTTCAAGTATACTTACTTCCAGTTCACCAATTGAACTAGCTCAAAATTTCTTCCACACAAGAGCCATCCACTGAAAAACTATGGTGGTGACTTTATCTTCGGCATGTCACCCTTTGGTTAGCCCTGGGCAGGAAATGTCGGAATCAAATTCAGATATTCACTATAGTTTTTATCCTTTGATAGAAAGTCTACTACCAGAGAGACTGTGGATGCATCTGGTGAAACATTTGCCTCTACCATTTTTTGAAGAAGTTCGACCACTTTTGGTGCCTCATTATTATGGCAGAAACCCCGGATAAGCGTGTTAAATGTTACTACATTCGGAGAACAACCCTTCTCTTTCATTGCCAAAAACAAATCATATGCCTTCTCTAACTGTCCTTCTTTACAAAACCCATGGATCACGATGGTATATGTTACAACAGTTGGCACCAGGCCTTTTTGAGACAATATGTCAAATAAGCCCCAAGCAATTTCAAGTTTTCCCACTTTACACAGCCCATTAATAACACAGTTAAAGCTCTCAATACTCAGTTGAAACCCCCTTTTTTGGAGAGCCTTAAATAATTCCATGGCCTCCTCGAGGCAATTATTTTTGCAAAATCCATCCAATAAAATGTTATAAGTACCTGAATTTGGGGTCAGGTTATTGACTTGCAGCTCATTAGAAAGTACCCGTGCGTCCTCAACCTTACCTTCCTGAAAAAGATAAGTTAATAAGGTGTTATACGTGATAACTGTCGGCCTAACTCCCTTGTGAACCATTTCTCTAAAAAGCCTCATAGCTTCATCTATCATTCCTCTCTTGCAATACCCATTGATCAAAACATTATAGCTTATTACATCACGCTCATGCCCCTTGGTCTCCATCGAAATAAACAAATCTCTAGCATCATCAATCCTACCTATCAAACAAAAGCCATCCATCAATGTGTTATAGGTAAAAGCGTCGGGCTTTTCACCTCTCTGAACCATCAATTCTAGCAATTCACTTGCTTCTTTGAGATTTCCTCCCTTGCAAAGTGCATTTATCAAGACATTAAACGTTACCACATTAGGACAAATCCCTTGATCTATCATTTCGTCAAAGAAACATTTGGCATCTGCCCACTTACCAGAAATGCAGAAACCATGAATTAAACAAGTATAAGCAATGATATCTGGTGAGATTCTTCTACCTTTCATCTCCAAAAAAAGCTCTTTAGCCTTGTCTATCGATCCCTCTTTACAAAGACCATCAATTATTGAATTATAACAAATTAAATTAGGTTTACATTCAGCCCCAAAATCAGTAATCCCATTCACCATTTCACCATGCAACCGAAGAGCAATTTGCATGTTGCCCGTCCTACATAACCCATTAATCAAAGTCCCATAAGTTATGACATGAATTCGACAACCCAATTTAATCATTTTCTTGAACAACCAGACCGCCTCACCAATCTTGTCCTCCATAAACAATCCCTTAACCAGTGATGTGTAAGTTACCGTATTTGGAGTATAACCCCTCTTAAAAATTCCACCCAACAACGAAAAACCATAACCAACCCGTTTCAAACTACAATAACAATTAAGCAATATGTTTAATGTAATATAATCAGGCGGTATGTTGGCTCTAATCATGCTATCATACATAGATATTACATGATTATAATGCTTGACTTTACCCACGGCACCTAATAATACGTTGAATGATGAAATTGGAGGAGTGGGTTGCATGTGAAGCATGTGATCAAAATGATTTAACGCATCATTTAGATTAAAATTGCCTAATTTACAGGTGGTTTTGAGGAATTTTCCAAGTGGGGATTGATTTGGAGGGTTGAGAACTGAGAAAGGTGTAGTGGGATTGGGGTTTGATGTAGTTTGTTGAAGTGGGTCGATGAATAAAGATGAAAGCTTACCTCCTGGGATAGCTGTTCTGGAAACAGTGGTTGCAACAGAAGAAGCAGAACAAGCTGCAATTTTCAGAACCATTCGTCCTAGCGCTCACAATCTGAGAGAGAGAGAGAGAGAGAGAGAGAGAGAGAGTGGGAGAGTTGATAGATTTTGGGGGGTTTTTTTGGCACCTGGGGTTTTAAGATCCAAAGATCCGGATTATGATTGGGCCCAATCCGCAAACTACAGCGATTTACTTCATCACAACAAACTCGAACAACGCAACCATTCCACCCTCGTTTTGCGTAAGGCCTCTGGTTTATATAAACCAACTTAGCACGGCCAAGGAAACAAAAGTTTCTGATGTGTCATTCCCTGATTTGCAGTGGTGGAGAAAGGAATGCAATGCCAGTCACTTTTTCATATCTATGCCCAGCCAAAATTAAAACAAAAAAAAAAAACCAACCATAACAATTTTATTTTTGTCTGATAAGATTGTAAAGAGGGTGGCGATTAAATTCGGACTCACAATCTTAAAATTTAACAGTAAAAGTAATTACAGTTTAAAAAATTTCTCTCATTATATTATATATAAATAAGTAACAATATAGTTCAAAAGTTAATATTCGTTATCTTTTTTGACAAATGTTTTTTTTATTATATTTGTCATATTATCTTTAATTTTATGTACAATTATTTGAATAATACTTAATTTTAAGTATTTTCAATAACAAAAATATTCCAGAGTTTTTTAAAAAACTGAAGCATATTACATCTCGTTGTTTTGGTCAAGGGTGTAATATGAAAATTTCAATCTTTTAAGAGTATAAACTAAAAAGAAAAAAATCTCTCGGGATACAAAGTGTGATTTGTCCTAACAAATTAACCTGCAACTGCAAGAGGATTCACAAGACAAAATCTGTTTCCTCCTCCATATATGCAAATTCAATCACCATCTCTTTTCTTGGTTCACCAAGACATGCAGAAAGGTAAAGGTAAGGCTACATATTCATTCTCTCTAATCCTCTATACATTTCTTCATGATCACAACCACAAATTTAACTACATTTCATTCCCTTTCAGATTATAATGTCAGTGGCAGCAAACCCACCTGTACACAGATCCTTGTGGCCTCCTCCATTGGCTTGATCATTGCTGCGGCCATGCATTATCGTCTGAAAAAAATAAGAGATCAAAAGATCCTCCCACGGATCAAAGTCCCAGATTCCGGCCAACCTGTGAAGCTTGAAAGGTTCTCCCATTATGTAGGTAAGTACGTGATCTAAAAGCAATACTAGAACAAATATACACAGTTTCATCAGAATGGTCGTTTCTAATATGCCAAGTTAAGATGGAAAAAGCCCTGACGTTGTGTTAAAACGTCCACCTACCTCTCTAACCTATCTATTAAATGCAGCTAGGCAGATGGGATTTGCAGATAGAAAAGAATGTCCACAACTCTGCAAGTTGGCTTCTGATTATATCAAAAAATCAGAAGGGTGTGAGGACGATATATATGCCTTCTTTGCCAATGAACCGGACGTGGATTCGCTGTATATAAAGCTAGTGGAAGAGCTTGAAAGATGCATCCTTAGTTATTTTGCATTTCATTGGAGCCATGCTCCTAATATGATCAGTCAGGTACCTCAGATCAATTTTTTAGAGTAATTGTAAGGGGTAAGTTCTTACTCGGCCCCCCACGGAAGAATTTTAACTGACTTGTGCGCGTTCGGTAGTAACCTTTGACCTCTCGGCCTGTTGGGAGCTTGTCTCACATCGGGAGAGAATCATCTCCCCCACCTACATATAGGCCTGGACCTCATATGAGTAGGTACCCATCAACACTGATGGGTACCCAATCATATGAGGTCCAGGTCTATATGTAGGTAGGGGAGACGACTCTCTTCCAATGTGGGACAAAGCTCCCAACGGGCAGAGAGGTCAAAGGCCACAAGGACTACACACCTGGTCAGCCAAAATCCTTGAGTGAGCGGATTTAGTCCCTTACAGTAATAATTAGAGATTACAGTAGTGAATTCCCAATGGAAATCTGACTTTTTTGCTATGAAAAATCAGGTTTTAGGTACTGAATCTGAGCCCAGAAAAAAGCTCAAACAAATCGTCATGGCAGCGACTAGGTTGGTTTTTCTATTTCCATTGAGATGAGGAGGGGTGTCTAGTGTGGCCTTGGTACGTAAGAACATCAACATTGGTACAAATGTTTCATGAACAAAATGACTAAGATAAACTGCAATGGTAAGAACATCAAAACACCCCCATTCATGATTCATGCCCCTTGTGGTGATATTGTTTTCGACAAACATATCCAGATCTCTTAGAGCATCCACTCCTCCCCTCAGTACACAACCCTTTTAACAAAAGCCATGCATTGATGACAGTATGTACCTGAATATTGGACATGTTCAACGTGGCTCTCCATCTCTACCAGGAGCACCTATAGGGATTAAAACGGATAATCAGAAAAGAGGACGGCTATCCGGATCTATATTAATAAGCCCTGCATCTTTATTCTTTTTTTCCCCTTTTTTGTTTTGTGAAAAAATAGGGAACAGAGATTTCAGAGGGTGACAAAGAATCTGAAGGTGGCAAGGGTTTTTACCACGCTAGTGGAGGAGATGAAAGCAATCGGACTTGTATCGACTGATGATTCACAATGCACGGACGTCATGGTTCCAATGGCGCATAAAGATAGAAGCCCTGTCCTCCTCCTCATGGGTGGTGGAATGGGAGCTGGGAAGAGCACCGTGCTTAAGGACATTCTCAAAGAGTAAGAGCCTTTACATGATTATGAGTTATATAGCCAAGTATATATAGTTCATTAATATACTAAGAAGCACACATGAACTATATTGTATGAAAACATGTACAGACCATTCTGGGCAGGAGCAGCAGGGAATGCTGTTGTGGTAGAAGCAGATGCCTTCAAAGAATCCGATGTCATTTACAAAGCCCTAAGCTCTAGGGGCCACCATGACATGCTTCAAACTGCAGAACTGGTACGCTTTGAACCCTCTCTCTAGGTCTCCACATCTCCATGAAAGCAGATTTTGTAGAAAGGCCTACTTGAGAGCCTCCTCTTTTGTTTTAACTTCTGCAAAAAGGGAAGAAGGGGGGGGGGGGGTCAGACACTTCTGAAGAATGACATACTTCTAGCATCACACGCACTATTGAATAGGTTGGACAAGCATGAAAATGTGCAGGAAAATGTAAATGCCTTTTCCAGCTTCAACAGTTCAACCATCCTGGTCGTAATAATATTCTGGATCTTTAAGTACACTCTAAAAGTGGAGTAAAAGATCCAGAAAACCTGAAATTTCCCTAAGAGAAAATCTTCGCCAGATAAAATGATATGTCCAAGTTCACATGTTTTTGACCAAGAGCTTGAAACCAACTCTGTTCTATCAAAGCAAAATGTCCGCCAAAATTATGAAATATGCACTTGTTGACATCAAGAGATGAAAAGAAGTCAACGGGTGGATTCCAAAATTAGCATCATTCACCGAATAACAAAAAATTATAAACCAACAACAAACATATACTTCCATCAAAGAACTATAACCTATTATTACCCCTAGAAAATTAAAAAAGCAAAATCCTCATAATCTTATGCACCACTTTTTCTCTCTCTTTCTTTTCTTTCCTTTCCTTCTATTTTAGCTTAATTTCACAACTCTATCCTAGTTTGAGTCAAGACTAATTCCAACATACATATACTTCTAAACAGGTGCATCAATCATCTACAGATGCAGCATCATCCCTCCTGGTAACAGCACTCAATGAAGGGCGAGATGTGATCATGGATGGCACACTCTCCTGGGTTCCCTTTGTGATGCAGACAATAACCATGGCCAGGAATGTCCACCGCCGTCGTTACCGCATGGGAGCTGGTTACAGAGTGGACGATGGAGTCGTAACTGAAAACTACTGGGAACAGATCGAAGAAGAAGAAGAACAAGAACAAGATGGAACTAAAAAGAGAAGACCATATAGGATAGAGCTGGTTGGAGTTGTATGTGATGCTTATTTAGCTGTTATTAGAGGCATAAGGTATGTGAAAACAACATATAAAGTAATTTGAAAAACTGAATCATTGCTAGTGTTTTCACAAACAATAATCAACATTGATGTTGAAACTGGATCATGAACTTTCCTGAAAGAGGGTCATTTCTTAAAATTCCCTACCAAAACATTTCCACAACGAAACCTTAAACATGTATCAAAGCACAATTCCCATTAAGTTCTTTGTTTCCAAGTTCTAAAACCATTTTGCAAAGCGGAAGAATGCACTTGCTTTAATGGTCTGATGTGTTCATTCCTTTCCTTGGCTTTTAAGAAGTTTGGCGAGGCTTAGATAAATGCTTTATGACTCTCTTTGCAGGAGAGCTATCATGTGTAGAAGGGCTGTGAGGGTGAAATCACAGTTGAGATCACACAAGAGATTTGCAAACGCATTTACAACATATTGCCAACAAGTAGACAATGCCAGGCTATATTGCACCAATGCTTTGGAAGGCCCACCTAAGGTACATTTTCTGGCTCCTCTCCTTTCTGTTCAATCTTTCTTTTATTTGACTTATCTGAACCCTTGATCTAGAGATTAAGAGGAAGCACAAACACCAGAAAACTCCCTTTACTTCTAACTCAATCAAATAAGTAGGCAGGCTACATTTGGCTAAAACTCAATAAAAGCACAATGAGCCTTAACTGAGCAATTTCTACTGATCGAGCAGTTGTTTGTGGGAAGAGTCTGTCACCAAACTACACGATACTGACATAATTACGATTGTGAAGTTGATAGGGTGGAAGGACAAAGACAAGACTTTGTTGGTTGATCCAGATGAGATAAATTGTTTGAAAACGGTAGGTGGGTTGTATGAGGAAGCAGACTCCATATGGGAACTTTACAAACGCCCAAACCCAGCTCATGAGGCAGGGTCAGTGTGGAAAGATATTGTTCTGTCGCCTTCAAGGTTGAACATTCAAAAGGAGCTCAAGTATGCAATCCAAAAAATTGAAAAGGATAATACTATTGCAGGATCAATGCAATTTCAAACTGCTGCTGATGCATGTCTCAAGTGATGGAAGCTGAACAAGGTTTTAGATTATCAACAAGTTTTTGTAAACAGAGAACATTTATTTACATTGTAATTAAAGCCTTAAAAATCACACTTTTTACCTTCAAATTCAGTTTCAAATTGAAATTGAAAATTTAGCATTCTTAAATGTTAATGTTATCCATTTGATAGAAATGACAAACACAGGGATAATGCATGAATATACCAGAATTCGATATTTGAATTGCACGAGAGAATGAAACAGAACGATCAAAATCACAATCATAAGCCATTATCCTAAGTTTTGCATCACTTTTAATTGTCTCAATGGGCAAGAAAAGGTTCAACGAGATGCCGGATAATGTTTTTCATGTTGAAGTACATATCAAGAATTTGGCACTCTGATATCAGAAATAAAGCGAATAGAAATAAAAAGGATACACCAGAGAGAGAAAATAAGAGAACGTTCCCGTTACAAGTGGATAAATTAGTTCCCAGTCTATACAAAGTCAGGAGGTGACCTCTACTTTCCTTTCTTTTGCTTGTTTTCTTGACATTATTAAAAAGCTATATGGCTGTAGCAACTTCTTTTCCTCAGAACATGTCAGAACCCCTTCTCTATCGCAATTTGGTTTGCCTTGTAGAGATGCAGCACCTTCAGAAGGGACAACCATGCAAGCGTAAGCATCTATTCAATAGCAGTCTCGATAATCAGACATTTACATGTAAAATAATGATGATCCATAAGACTCGTGTCATCAAGTGTGCAACTCTAACCTTTGGTATGCTTTTGGCATTCACTCCAGATGATAGTGTATCAGGAGCTGCTAGGATCACAAGAAAACACACAATGCTCATACATAGCAACAAAGTTCAGGGTGCAAATCATCTTACCAGTCTTCCAATTAAGTTAGGCCGATATAAAATTCATGGTGATCTAATGATTCCAACTGACAATAAAGACATAATCTTCTCCATTTATGCAACAAGTATGAAAGTAGACCAACTATCTCAAACAATTTGTTTTTTTTTTGGGTGGGATGGGGAATTTACCACTAGAGGAGATAATATCCAAACAACTCAAAAAAACATCATGAAAGTTTGTAGTAATCATCCGATAGGAAAAAATTGTTATTGAAAGGCTTTTTCTTTTCTCTTCTTTTTTGGGGGGGGGGGGTAGGGACACCAATATTGCGTCTTATCACGCAAATAATCTACCTCTCCTTGTCAAACAAACTTTTTCTTCACATTTGCCAACAGGCTTGCCTGCCTAATCATAAGGTTCTCAAGAACAGAGCAAGCAGCAATCCACCAATAAAAAAACTGCCACTGAATTCATGATTTAATCTATGGCTTAAATCATGCCGATTTTACTATAATGTGTTTTAATGGGAAAAAACAGATAATTAGGCTTCCAGGAATCAGTAAATATTAGGGTGGCATAGACTTCAATGCAGCAGGCAGTTTAAGGAATGTTGTGATATTTCAGACAAAAACCTAGTAGGATGTGAAATGCGGATGCCTTTAACAGAACAATATCCAAATTACATACCATCTTCTGATCTTATTATCCCTGCTTATTGGCATCATCCTCAAAATTTAACATATATTATAAAACTCTCTGTCTTTCAATCAATAATTAATCCTCTTATTATTTGATAACTGCTCTTACTCAAGCTCTTGGCTATCACTGTGTATTAGACTGAAATTTAAGAGGAGTCTCAGATGACAACTATGAAGTACTAGCCAGATCAGGGAATTGAAATATGGAAAGCATGAATAAATATCGCCTACCACCCAATTCCAAGCTCAAGCACATTCTTGTTTACAGATATATTTTACCAAATCCTCAATACTTAAATAATAATAAAGAAAAAGATGCTAATAATTACCTAAGACATAAAAGGAATGCAAACATTTCTTAGATTATTTTTTCCAAATAGGTAATAAGAAAGATTTCTCTTTTTAGCGGTTTAAGCAGCCGCCTAGTATGCAGCATAATTCCAAATATAAGCAAGTTGATAGTCCACACAACTCTGTAAGGATTGGGCTGCTCCGACTATGCTGACTTTATGTAATTCTGAGAAGCTTTCTAAATTTCACCGTCAAGGTTAGGAAACTATGACAAATAAATGTCAGGAAGTCATCAAAATGTTTACTTGATCAAATAGCCAAATAATGAACCCCACACCATAAACATATCATCGACATCCAAATTGACTATTTTCGACTTCTTTTAGCCGTATTCAGTGGGCGGTAACATTTAAAAGCTGTTTAGTTGACGAGTATTAATGCATCGTCAAGTTAACTGTAGAACTCACAACGGAGTTAAGAAGACAAGGCCTACCGCACCATCTATGTTTACCCTTAGAATACAACTTTATCCAGAAACCACTGGCATTTCCAATAAAATGAAACATTATCATTCCAAATTACTGCTTGTTGAACTTCCAAAAATAAGATAACATATAAAAATCAAAACTCTGCCTCTAGCGCCAGCGCTAGCTATGGATGAGTTAAATATATTAATTCATAACCAAGAGGAAATGGATTCGGACCTTATTTTCCACCCTTTTCATGGATTTTCCTTTTTCTCCATCTTCTAAAAAAACTAATAACACCACATATCCATAGTGATAATTAAAGAACGTGATTGTTTAGACATTAATGGGCTCTAAAGCAAGCTAAATTCAGGTAAGACAAAATTATCTATTTCGACAAATAATAATGAAACCATTGTTAAATCCATTTTCCAGCCACAGAGAATAATTTTTCATAACGATTCCCCCCCTCCCCTCTCTCTCTCTCTCTCTCACACACACACAGAGATATACAAAGAGAGATCAAAACTAATAAGTAAATATGTAACTTGTATCATTGTCTTTGCTAACTTTGTGCATTCTGACCATTTAGTGAATCACATATATAATTAATCTCCATGGAGAGGAAAAAAAGTTGGCATGCTTAGCTGTGAATAAAGGATACATGTAATGATGGATACAAGCAATGTTCCGAAAAAGGGAAGCTTGGTTCTTCTTTAAAACTTCAAAATGTACAAACTTGACCATGTAGTCAGAGGAAAATCTACTGCTTGCAGTCTAATTTCAAATGTCATACACTACCACAATATGGTCAAAGGTATTAGGATGTATAGATCACAGTGTCACTAAGATAGGAAATAAAGACAAAAAAGCACCCAAAACAGAGACCAGAAACATGATTCTGCGGTAAAAATGTGAGATGGGAAGCAAATTTGTAATTGAAACCAGAATGGAAAGTTTAACAAGAAGCTGGACTAAAAGCTGTAAACCTCCAGAAGAGTGTTTCTTTATGTTCACAAAGAAGGCTTTTTAATAATACAAAAAGTTGAAAAGGCAGATAAAAACAACGGTGCGGGATGCAGCTAAAAACCTAACACATATATGAGAGATGCTCTAGTACATCACTGATGGAACAGATATTCAAATTATGGACCATTGCAGACAGTCACTTCATGCAAACAATGCCAAAGTTAAGGTATGATCCCAGACCTCCAAATTGTCTTGAAAATACTATCGTTATCCCTATTCTTCATGAATGTCGGAAATCATTATTGTTGGGAATTAAAATTTTATCCAACATTTTTCAAACACTACCCAGGCTCTTCTGGAACATCCATAATTCTATTCATAGAAAAAATAGTTCCTACTTGTTCGACTAAAATAAGGACTGATCGATCCTCATGGAGGGCATCTAGGAAACTAAATGTGTTAAGAGGACAATTAAAAGAAAATTACATAGCAGATTCCTGCAATTAAAAACTGTAGAGGTCACATATCCCAACTGGATAGTTCAACAAAACCTTAATCTCAACTCTTTGGGGTGCGCTACATGGATAAGTGTTATATTTTCAGTTAAACTGTTAACTATCATATCCTTTTTTACCCTACTTCCCACTGCAGAACTGATTTCAAAAAATTCCGCTAGATCTCTGCGTGTTAATGTCCAGAAACCTCTTGGACATAAACATCTAGCAACTTCATTTGGTCAACAATACGTTATTGGAAAGACTAACAATCAGTAGCCCCAGCAAACTAGTAATCACTTCGAAACGATATTTTTCTCAACTGGAACGACAGTCAGAACAGATATGGTAAACACTAATTTGACAACACGCACTACAATAAACTACCTTTTAGCAACCAGTATTTCTTTATTTGCTCGTTTGCAGTCTCATTCATTACTTACTAACAATATGCAATTTTATGAAGGCCAACTGTTAGTCTGTAATTCTAGTTATAAAAGTTTATGAACTCAAATTATGTAAATATTACAATGATTATCTGGAGAAATTATGTAACTCGATCACAAATAATCACTGTCAGATACCTGTCCGGTCGTGCAACCCAATGATTAAACTCTAGGTACAATTATTATCTAGTGAATTCCTGAATTGAGTTGAGATAGCGATACGTTGAACTATCCTGAATGATGAACCTGAAACAATCAAAAGATTAAGAAAAGGGCCGGATGTGTACCCGGCTAATCCCCTCTGAAGCTCAAGTTAATCGGCGTTGGAGCCGTAAACTACAGTATATTCTCTATATCCAGATTGCGTACCTTAGTCCAACTTCTTGAGGGGCATTTATAGTTGAATTTATAATGATGACAGTGTCCTCGAGTTCCATTTTAGAATTTAATGGCATGTACTCATATCCTAGCATAATGAGTGTCATCCCATTAAATCTTCTCAAGACTAGTCTCCTCGGAAGAGTGGATCTTTGTTTGGGAACCGCCGAGCATTCATGGCCCAACCCCAGTCATTAAATACCTCTTCTCAGTACTTGACACCTACATTCGAGCGTTCATTATTTAAAAACAAGCACTCTCGGGGTTGACCGAGAACTTCATGTTGGCATAATAGCTATTAATGTTTTCTAATGATGAACTGTCTCCACTTTTTTCGAGAATCTGGACACTCATGAATCTGTTACAGCCACTCAATACTTTCATTAATGAGTTGTCAGATCTTTTTTAATGCTAGGCTCTGAGGGCTATACTCAGTCGTTTCTCACATAACTCCTCGGCACCTCGATCTGGCGCGCTTTGATGGCAGTAACCACCCACATGTTCTCATTACTGTCAAACTACCTAAAGTCCCGTCACTACCCTAATTCTATAAAGATTGTCGGAGAAACTTAATGAAGGCCCGGAAATTCTGAGTTACCATGGCCATATACTTGTAATTGAAGGAGCTTAAATAAGATAGATGATGCGATTACTTAGATGCCATCTACACTTGCAAACGTATGATGACATTGACGACAACAAAAATATTTGACATTTTACTCACAGTTAAGACCCTGTCAGTTTACAAATGTATCAAGGTGAATCTTTCGCACCAAACAGAAACATATACATAGCTTATCGTCGACGCACATACTATGTTGATCATGGACTAAAGTAGTATAATCAATTTTCCAGTAACTAACAAACTGCCACAAATGTCAGCATAGTGCTACCATCTTCAACATAGTGCTACCATCTTCAGCATTGCACAATACATTTACATCAAAAAATTAAATGGTCAGTAGCCAGCGATGCCATAACAAATGATTCCCAAGTTGTCATTGAAGTGGTCAACTCCAAATGCATTTTCTTCACAAAATTAAATGTATATTGTTACCTAAGGCATAACATTATTCTTGGAGTTCCACTTTTTTCAAAGGATAGCAGCTTCCAAGCCCACCTCCTGCTTGCCAACGCGCGATTCTGAGTGGTGGTCTCTGAGAATTAGAGAATGTAACATATGAACAAAATCAATTCATATTCCAAATTTTGATGTCTATGCATAATTTGAAGCTTTTATGCCAAAAAGATAATCATCTTCATTACAGCTGAACCACTAGTAGAAGTTGAGGAGAAGCATAAAAATGTAAGGCTACAGAAGCATTAGTGTGTTCAGTCTTTACCCATGATGATGAACAAAGGCGCGTGCCATATTCACAGAGCAGCTCAGCTTAGCTTTGTCTTACGTGCACCTCTTAGATACAAAACCCGGAATTGAACATTCATGATTGTGTTGATTCAATCACTTCATCACAAACACTTCAATGGCGTACAATAAACGCCTCATTCTAAGTTATAGCACCCTACCCTTACTACTTCAACGGCCAGGCTAATATAAACCAAGTTAGCACGTCGCATCTCCGCCCTCATTAGACTAACATGCGCCACCACCATAAAACCCTAATCATCTGAAGCAATAACTAAGTCGCCGGGTTTATCAAATTACTGTTGAAGATCAGAGATACAGAGGGAGCGAGCCAGCTAGAATGCACAGGTTGAAACATGAACATCAACTCTAATTCATCTCGAAATATACTGAACATATCGCTACAACGAGCATTGCGTCAAACCCTAGAAAACCCAAAGGAAAAAAAAATAAGAAAATCTCAAGAAATAAGAAAATAAACAAGTTAATATCCGATTCTATCAAGTTTTCATTGGCGTAAAAACCAAATACACCCCTCTAAGATAAAGAAATTTACAGCACTACCCCTACAAACTAACTCAGGCCGTTTACTTCTTTGCCTTCTTCGTAGTTGCTTTCTTCGCGGGCGTCTTCACCGTCTTGGCCTTCACGCTCTTAACCGGAGCCTTCTTCACCGCAGCTTTCTTCGCTGTCGGCTTCGGAGCTGCGGCTCTCTTCCCTGGACTTGTCCTAGTCGACGTCCTCGCAACCTTAGCCGGCTTGGTCACCGCCTTTGGCTTTGGCTTCGGCTTCGGCTTCGTTACCGCCTTTGGCTTCGCAGCAACTTTTGGCTTAGCCGCAGTCTTTGGCTTAGCCGTAACCGTCTTCGGCTTAACACTCGGCTTGGCTTTGGCAGCTGGCTTCGGCTTAGCAGCAGCTTTAGTCTTCGGGGCAGACGCTTTTGGTTTAGCCGGAGCTTTCTTCGCCTTTTTGGGTTTTGCAGCTTTGGCTTTGGCCGCCGGCTTCTTCTTAGCAGGGGCGGCTGAAACCTTGGGAACGGAAGGCCGAGTCGGTGGAAGCTTGAACGAGCCCTTGACCTTCACGAGCTTACCAGCGGCCACAAACTTCTTCAGTTGAGTCAACAATAATTTTTTGAAGTTGGTTGGAAGGTTCTTGTGCTTCTCTTCTATGAACTTCGCAATTGCATATTGACTCGATCCCGTCTTCTCTTTCAAAGTCACAATCGCCTCCTTAATCATCTACACAAGTGCAACAAAACTCAGATCCGAAAATTCAAATCACGAACTCAAAATCAAAAGAACCAAAACCAAAGCACAGAAATGGCTGTGATACCTCGAGGTATGGAGGGTGTGAGGGAGCGCTTTTGGGTTTCCTTGGAGCGGCCGGTTTCTTAGCTTTAGGCTCCTTTGCCTTCTTCGACTTCGCCGCCGGTTGGTCATCCGTGGCCGGCTCAGTTGTCACCGGCTCGGGTACGATCTCAATCGCCACAACAGCTTCTTCGGTGGCCATTAGAGAATCAGAGACCTTGAATCTCCTGAACTAGGGAGAGAATTGAGATTAGAGTTGGGCTAGGGTTTGTGGAGAGAACTGAATCTGAGAACGGACCAGAGATAGAGCTGGATTGGATCGGATCTTAACCGATGGAATCGACTGCTACTTCACGTTGGTGTGAGCGGACGATAGAAATTAGCTGATTTAAATAGTAAGCCTTTGAGAGGTCTAATCCAAAAGCCGAAATCTAATTGGTGGAAAGGACTTTCACGCGGATCGAACCCTTGGAGAAATTTTAAACTTGGACGGTTAGATTAAAAG
The DNA here is from genome assembly GCA_023539305.1 of Ilex asprella. Classification (NCBI taxonomy): domain Eukaryota; kingdom Viridiplantae; phylum Streptophyta; class Magnoliopsida; order Aquifoliales; family Aquifoliaceae; genus Ilex; species Ilex asprella. The sequence continues at coordinate 2,804,724 of CM042187.1, read as the reverse complement.
GATGGACGGTTGAGAACGATAGATGAGTTAGGCATTGATGGGCTGCTATGAGAGTTTGAATGTTTAGGTAACTTTAGGTGTGTTTTTATGCTCGATTGATCTGGCCATAACTTGAGCTAAACTGAATGGCTTTCAATGAAATTTTGATGGTTTTGTAGGAAATTTCGTAAGCTTTCTGGAGAGTATTCATACGAGTAGTGAAGATGAGGGTATTGAGAGAAATTTGGCTCCAAAGCCAAAGTGGTCAAGAAAGAGTTCTGCTTCGAGTTTGTTGGAGTTTTGAAGCATTTCAGGACAATGCTTGAGACCAACATGCAATTTTAACATCAGATATGATAGCAACTTAATAAATGAACCTGTACAATCAAGAATCTTGCAAATCGGACAAGATTTGGGTATAAACCCACTAGATTGAATGTCACCAAAGATGAACATGCTCAACTAGTGTATAAGATATATTACACAATACCCTCTTGTATATATGTTGTTAACAGAAATAGTTTCAAGTAAATTGTATACCAAATATCCATACTTACAACAAACTCAAACACGCATAAATTCTTCAATTGATAAAATCATAGATCGAGTCATCAAGATACCAATTTTATTAAGTATAATGATAGGTAGCATGATACATATTGATTGCATCACATAACACGCATGGACGTGGTTCCTTCTTCCATCGTCTTATCATTTACTATCATACGTATCACAATATTCACCATATCATATCTTGCACGTAATTAGGCATTGCAATCTTCACATATAATAATAACATTGTTGCGAACTATAATGCTTTGGTAATATGAAAAAAAAAAAACTATTCACATCCATTACATCGACATTCAAGAGTGTTGAGTAAAAAAATATCTTAGTATACATAAAAATCATGTTACAATTGTCACAATTGGCTCATAAACATACCATACCAAACTTATAAACATGTCCTTTAGTAAATGTTAGAAGAACACTTGGGCTCGTGTTGATTCTATAAGGCTTCTGATTCAATGGATAATGTATGCCAATTCATGGGTTATAAGTAATTGAAATCAAACAATTGCTTATTTAGTAACCATAGGAGCATGCACCTTTGTTTCCATACGAGTTTATTACATTTTTATCTTCATTGCAATGCACAAAAAACCCATGTTGCTAGATGTCTTACATGTCTATAAACATCCAAAAGCCACCCCACTTATCTTATTTGCAGCCCAAGTGATTGTCTTGTGTCCATTACCAATTACTTGTTTAAAAGAATACATTTAAATTCAGTGGTTGAGATCATCATCACAAAACACATTCATTCAAGTGGACTCTTAATTATGATAATTTGAATGCTATCATGTTTGTGTGATGTGTAGCCAAGTAACACCAAACACTTTGGTTTGCCCATATAAAGGAAAGCAAAAATACTCTAGCATAGGATGCATAGTCATATGCTTGAAGCATAACAAGATCTTCAACATCTCATTTGGCCAATAACATCCATTCATCAATCGAAAGCAAACCCTTCACATTTTTCTTTGTCATAAAAGGATAGACGGATTTTACAAATGATACGCCCTTATTTATTTTTTTGCTAACTTTTAAGGTGTATTTTCATCCTCAAAAAAAAAAATTATAACTTCGTCCTTGGATGTGGTAATAGCTCGTGATACACTATATCATGACTTTTTAAAAACAACTTAATACAATACCTATCATTATACATGACAAAAAAACTTTACTCTTTTCACGTCACGCTTTGATAATCAATCAAGAAGAATAACGTACATAACATAGTTAATGTCTAAAAGAATGTTATATACAAGAAAATATTTACACATGTTATAATATCCACCAAAATTAGTTGGTGTCATATTCATTTGTGAAGCATATTTAAGTCAAATTCCTTGTAAACATGCAAGATGTTGCATTCTGCATCTGAATACATTGTTTAATACCATATTATTACAGGGTGAAAAGAAAGAATTGAAGCATGTCATTTCTTCAGTGCAAAAGAAAAAAAAAACAATTGAGATGACTGAGACTTGTAAATGTAATTATTATTTTAGATTTGGCGTGGTCATGGCAATTTAAAATGAAAAAAACTTAAGAATCTGGTCATAAAAGTATGAAGAGAATAAAGCAGCATATAATCTTTAAGAGATTGTGTCAACTAATAATGTTGTATAAATAAGATTTTCAATTGTTAGCATTTGGATATGGAGTCGGACCAACGCCCATGGGCAGACACAATTCGGATAGATAGGGATAGGTTAATGTTTCAATTAACTTAAATTTGGTCAAGTTTAGATAAAGATGAGTTTAGTTTCTAAAATTTTTCCACCTTATTTCAAGTGTGACTCTGCCAGCACATGAAATATAAAAAATTATTCCGATAGATGCTCTTCATTCTCTTTGTATATCGTGACTTGTGTGAGACTGTAGAATAGTAAAAATTTGTGTTTGACTTGTGTAACCTAACTTATCATGAGTCGAATTTTTTGCATATTCGTGATTATTGAGAAGGTTCATAAGAAATAGTAAAACAATATGCAAATATATTAATTCGTTGTTATTCAGATCTAACTGAATATGACTTATCATTAGGCCTGACAATTCTAGACATGTGAAACCGACACAAACTCAACATGGATTTAACGGGTTTGAGTATAGTCTTAACGGGCTAATTTACCAAGCCCGTGAAATAAACAAATTTGTTTCGTATTTATCCCAGAAATTCGTTTTAACCCGTTAATAGAGGTACTATAATTTTTTTTTAAAAAAAGTTAGGTATCTTAGTCTTTGTCTTATCTCACACCTCCAATTTCTCAAATTCATTCAAATTTAGTAGTCATTTAATGTTTATTTTTTATCTTTATTTTTTTAGCAATACTATTGAAACATAATTTAAGGACATAACTTGTGGACATAATGAGCTTTCACTCATGAAATGATAATGAATTTATTTAATGTTACAATATAACTCATCATTAAATGCATTTCACTATCATTTCGTTGGTGATAACTCATTATATCTCTAAAATATGTCCCTCAATTATGTCTCTATAGAATTAGTGTTATTTTTTTGTTCAACCATGATTTATTGTTATAGTAAACATGTCAAACATGTCTAATGTGTAAGGAGTTGATGATTTTTCGTTTGGACTCAAAATATTCTAACATATTCTCTTATTTAGCAGATACAGATTATATTGAGTAACCCGTCTAATAAACAATTTTTGTATGGGTGTGATAATTAAATTCATTTATATAAACGAATGGAATATAGATAAAAGATTTTTTTGACAAAAATTCATTCCACCCAACACGAAATTGTTCTACTCAACACAATCGTCAAGCCTGCTTATCATGTTTGAGTTGAGAATGGTAATCTTATTCCGAATTTCATGAATTATCATCTTTTGAGTGATTAATAAGTCAATAATTTATATGGTGAATAAAATTATTATTGGAATCAAATTCCGAATGATAGTAGGAATCTTAAACCCACCATGAATTGTGGTAATCTCATCATACCCATTTAATTGGATATTCTAAAAAAGGAAAAAATAAATAATTTCAAAGTCCTTCCCAAAATTTAGCATGTTGGTAAAGTCAAACTATCTTCTTAAAATCATGTTCTTTCCTAAAATAAAGTTCAATACTAAAAATATTAATGAAAAATAACTATTCCTATACTAGATTACTACCAATACCAAACATTAAATAAAAAATTACTATGATATTTAAAAATCACGTGTCATTTTACTAAGAATGAGACTCATTTTTTTATTAGGATTACTACCATCCAAACAAAACCTAATTGCCTTTTTTTTTTTTTGCTCGTGAAAACCTAATTGTCTTTATGACTGCAAGTTTTCACAAATTTTTCCCTACTAAATAAATACAGACTAAAAACAACATCCAATCTTGTATCAAATCAAATTTTTTACTCAAATTTAAGTCAATATTGAAGATGACCTAAAGCAGTTGATTCACCATTTTATTAGCAGCAACCGTGAAAGATAAAATCAATGATCATGACACCGTCTGTCTCAAAACACCAAAGTGCCTATCAACCTCTCAGAGAGACACAAGGATACATCAAAGTTCCTCCAGCTATAAATAGAATACTTCCGAAAAGGCCCGAAATCACTTTCTGATTCTTGGAATTTATTCATTCTCACACCATGATGTGAAAATTGGGCATCTCCCCCCCCCGGGGGCCGCCGCCCGGGGGAGGAACAAAATGCATACCAAGAGAAAAGGTTTTTGCCACTTAAAGACATTCAAAATTTTCCAATAATCCAAGAATGAGATGTAATTCTTTTACACCTTCAATTTCCAGGGAGGGTAAAGATTCATCACCTCCTCTACTTAGCAGATCAATCACAATCACTGTCAATGAAAAAGAATATAACAAGATATCTAACATGAATGCCTATAATTATAATGCCCACCTCATTATAATAAATATCAGATTGGAGGGTCCCTGGCTACACATAAACACAGGAAAAATAACAGAACAACCTAAAGTGGAAGTTTTAGGTACGCAGAACTAGAAGTTGAAACGACATCTATTAAGCAAAAAACAGGCTATAAGAGGAATGGCTTATATTCCATTCATCTAACCTCAATGAAGCCACAACACCATTGATTCACAGACAATATAAACATCCAGAACTTATCACATAAATTGACATGTTATAGGACTAATGTAGCCGACCCAAAAACTGTTGCGACAAGACTTGGATGAGTTAGGTTGGGTTTTTATGTAAGTTCCACTTCTAAAAACTGTAAGGTTTCAAAATGACCCACCAAATGGTAATCCATTTGACCAAAAAGCACTAAATAGTTGAAGAAAAGATTGTCACACAAAATGAGGGATTCTTCGTACAATCTGGAATCCTCAATTCCAGAATATTCTTAATCTAGCCCTGGGCTTCATGTCTACCTGCCACATATCTAGGAGGATACAAAAGCTAAGAATTTTTGCTCCATACGTTCTTCAAGCTTGAACCACACAAACCATATACAGGAGCAGTTCAAGACAGAGCTTGAAGCATTGACCATCAGGACCTTAGATCAATCTTGTCAGAGCTTTCCTTGAAAGTTCGCGTGTTTCCTGATTACGACGGTAACCTTGGGTGGTTGTGCTCACCTTCATAAGTTACAATAAGCATTGAAGGGTCTTCCAAGCACCTCTCCACATGTTTCCTTGCAGGGCAACCTCTCATGCTGCTACATTTATAGTAACCCCTGAAAAGGCCCAAGATAGACCACTCAGCAGGTTAGTCAAAAATTCAAGCCTGAAATTCGTGTACTTTATTGAAATAATCACTGAAACAAATTTCAAAGCACATAAGCATCATCACAGATAACTTTCGGAAAAAATGAGAATTTGTTCTATGCCCTCTCAGCAACCATATAAAACATACAAGACTTCAACCATCCAACACAACAATGTTTTTAATTTTTAATGCCATACCTATACAAAGGCAATTTGATCGAGTCCATTAATATGGTACCTACTTGTATCATTTCCAGTGGATTATAGACCAAACAACAACCAACAATTTTGACTTGGTTGATGGGCCAAAAAAAACAACAAAAAGGAAAAAATATACAAGCTTATACAGAGTTGGCTTGATCAAATTCAGGCAATTCTAACTACTAAAAGGACATTCATGCCAGAACGTCTCTTGCGTGTGGGTGTGTAATGTACCAAAGGGATGGCAGGAAATATATACTCTAGGCACAGTAAAAAAAACTTAAATGCAGCACAAAAAAGTATACGAGTTTTTAGTGCCATAACAAATCGATGAATCCTTAATTTAAAAATAAAAATTCAGTGGCAAAAGAGGTCAAAATCATTGATGGAGAATGTGATCACTGAGCATTCACCCAACTAGCTGCATTACATAAGGCAGATAATTAATGCACCTGGGATGAGGAGAACCCTTAATTGGCTTCTGGCCATACTTCCTCCACGAATACTCATCAGCAGGAATATCTGAGAGCTTGTTGCTAATAGCAGGTATTTTAATTGATCTCTTCACCCTATGTTTCCTGTTGACAGGATGAAAGAAAAAGGAAACAATGGCAAGCTATAAACAACGACTGAGGCAGCAAATTGAGAGTAGAATGAGTAATTAAATAACCACCTCTTCTTTGAGCAGTGACATCTTCCACTGCCACCACATTTCACGCTCCCATCATCTCCCCTTCCAGAGCACCTCCGCTTGTGCTGGTATGAGCTCTGATCCGCAGAGTGAGAAGTCCCAATTAAGTGGAAGGCACTTCCGTCCAAATTAGCCACACTCCCGTCAATACTCAATGAAGAGATAAAAGACCTATTGGATGACATGGTGGGTGTGCAGGTAGAGCTGTCGAAATTTAGATTAATGCCACTATTGCTTCGACAGTGCATCATCTCTGCCTGCTGTTTCAATTGTTGCTGCTGAAGCTGATATCTTTGTTGTTGTGACAAGTGAAAGGTGGGTGGTTGAATTTGTTGGCCAAGCTGAAGAGGGTTTTGCCCATTTGCACTCAATTCCGCTGATGGCTTTCCCAAAGAAAGAATACCTTCAACATTTGAACCCATGTCTCTAATTGGATTTTCATGAGAATTATTTTGAAGAAGCTGAAGGGTATTGGGTTGATTATCTGTTTTACATATTGGGTTTTCCAGAAGGATGTTCTGAGGAAAAGGGATCTGAATTCTCTTGACTGTTCTAACCCTTGCATGACCCAGACCGTTATTAAGAAGAGAAACAACTTTCTTGAACCTAAACACAACTTTATCAGTTTCTCCCCTTAAGTTTCTACACTGATCCTGATCTTGGGGTTTAGATAGCAGCCTAAGAAATCTGTGGCAACTATCTACGGCTTCGTTATTAGCTTCTTCAACCACCTCCATGCCGTCACCACCCTCAATTCAGAAAATATATAAAACCCTAAATCCTAAAACCCAAGAGACCAACTGTCCTAGAGTAAGCAAACCATAAGCACTCAAAAGGGCCTCCGTAAATCTACTAATTTATTAAGCAGGTTTTCTATCATCCATAAACACACACAAAAAAAAAAAAAAAACACCAAAATAGTAAAGAACCCAATTTATTTGAAGTACGATCCAAACAAGGGCTTTCTGAATAAAATTCCAAGAAATTCAACTCAGAGAAGGGCTCATCTTCAAATAAAAGAACTACAAGAAGATCTGATTCAACTGGGTACGTGAAAATCAGTCAAAAAGAGAGAGAGAGAGATCCCAGATAGCAATTAAACAGCTACAAAGTAATTCCATGAAAGAGAAGAGAAAAAAAAAATTAAGGGTAGAGAGTACAGAAAGGATCAGCCAACAGACCTCTAGAGGTGGAATATGAGTGCTGTGAAACCCCAGATTATTCAATCTCCGTCGGGCGTGAGATTGAAAGGTGTGAGGGCGAAGACTTTGCTTCCCAAGGATTCGCACACACGAAAGATTCTGGTAATTATTTGAGAGAGAGAAAGAATACAAAACAATACTTCAAGAGAAAGAGAAGACTTTTAAGTTTTAATGGGATGGGATGGGATGGGATGGGATGGGATGCGCATTTAATTTAAAAATAAAACACGTTCGGCTCAACTCAGTAGCCAAACTGCCATCTCAGTCCACAGATTTCAAAGTGGGTCCCGTTTATCGAGAAAATATTCAATAAAACGGTGATAGATGATATAATATTTTTAACTAATAATAAATTTTTAAATACATAAAATGAGCTCTATTTTAATAGTTATTTATATAATAAAACACATATTAACTTTAATTTTTATCATCTACGTATTCTTTTTATCTAAAAACATCAAATCACTCATTTTTATCACATATTTAATTATCTATATATATATATTTTAAAATATCATATCACTCATTTATATTATATGTTTAATCATTTAATATTTAATTAATTTATAGTTAATATAATTTTTATTTCAAACATTATTCATATACGATAATATACATATGTTAAAAAAATTTAATATAGTAAAATTAATTTTTTAGACGCTCGAATTTTATATTTTATTATTCTTTCAAGTATAAGTTATGATTATTTAATTTATATAAAAGAAGAATAAGTAGTTATTTATTTACATGACTTTGTCCATATAAGAAAATAATCACCAAGTTCATTTTATTTATTTGTATCTTATCATTTGATAGTGATATCACGTGATAATAATAATTTAGTATCCCTGTTACTCCTAATATTTATGATCAATTATTTTTTATTAAATTACACTCTCAATATATTAAAAGGATTATAATATAATATTTTTGTTAATTTTTCATTATTTTTTTCACCCAAGTCAATGGGTCGGTGTTCGACGAATAAAATATCAGAAATTAGCAGAAGGTTCACCGATAGCTGTTATGTTTACGCAGGTGCCGGGAACAGAGTTCGCCGGAGGCTGAGGGCTCGTGGGACCCAATATGAAGGAAGACCCTACTCTGAAGTTAAGATTCATAATTTATTTTATTGCATCTCAAACTATCAATTTTGTTTTTATTCTGATAGGATCCTATATATAGAAAACAATGATATATTGTATACTGTATATTATAGATTACTTTAAATGACTGCATTGTCCTTCTAATTCTATCACATGAAACTCACATGCTATTTTCGTCATTTTTTTGGACGCTGGTTAGAGGTAAGGACAAAAATCAATTAATATTTTAACATAAAAAATAAAATTGATGTTGATGATGCACAAAACTGTCTTGTGCGAGATCAACAGTAACGAGTGTAATTAATAAGCAATCAATGACAATCAAGTATGAAAAACAGTAAATAAGAGTAAACACAAGATTTATAGTGGTTCGGTCTCGGATGACCTACGTCCACTTTTTGTAATGATAACGGTGGTCGGCGTTCTTTATTGATGAACGTGGGTACTCCAAAGAGTTACAGTGTTTAAGGAGAGAGAGAGAATAGTGTATGAAAAGGCTTTGGAGGCGTGCTTTCAATGTTGAGAGGGCTAACATTATATAACTTGGGTTAAGACGGTGACGTAATAAAGAAGGTCTCCATCCCTTTGGTAAGTTCTTTTTTAATGAGACTCAATCTTCACCCCAATATTCTCTCCTTCGTGTTCCTATTTCGTCGGAGGTCGATCTTGAACTATACTTGATCTTGGACTTGAACTTGAGTGGTCTTGGTCTTGAGTGGTCTTAGCCTGGAGTGAAGAGGGCGAATGAGAGACATGAGGACGGACCAGAGGGTCTGGTCTTGGGCGGCGCCCACTTGAGAGTCTTGTACAACGCCCTCCTTTAGGGGTCCTGGAGCTGGTGTCGTAGTCTTTTGGTGCATTGGACTCCTTTTCAATGGGTTGAATCTGCTCTATTTTAGCTTCCTCAGTTTATTTGAAATGACTTGGCCCGATAAAATTCGCGCTCATCAAATGCAATTAGAACTTCGAGGATAAAGGTAAAATAAGTGACAAAACTTATGAACTACCTGTGTAATTTATCCTAAAAAATAAAAAAAAAAATTTGACAATTTAAAGCGAAAAGATTACCTTATACTATTACTAAAATATTGCCATTTTCAAATAAAAACATCAATTTATTACACTCTCTAACTTATTTATTGACCTACTGGAGTCTTTGAATGACTTTTCCTCTTTTCATTGTATCACTTATTGAAAATGAAATTAATAATTTTATTTTCAAATATTATAATAGATTAATAAATAAATTAAAAATATAATATTTTGATATTTTTTGTTTAAAAATAATATTATTTTAATAATAAATTTCACCTTTGTCACCATAGGAGAAAAAATGATTAGTAATATTACACTGATCAAATTTTAGGACTAAATTTAAAACCCAAATGACACGGCAGCATATTATTTGATATTTTTATTAGGACTCAAATGACTTTGAACTAAACAAGGAAGTTCAACTCAACTGTCATCTCATTTGGACTATAAATTTGATCCCAAAATTTTACTCAAAAATAATTATTTGGTTTCGTACGTACTCATGACTAGTTCCCAGTCTCTTTCTCCCTCTTTCTCCACCGTTTAAAAATTCTCAAACTTTGAAACTCACCTTCAAAGTACTATCGCCACTTTGCCAAAACGTCAAAAGATTACCCATCAATGGCCACACAGTTGGACTTTTCTCTCCCCTTCTCTCCACAGTAAAGTATCACTTCTCCAACCCAACTAGCTTCCAAACGAGAACCACCTATGGTTTCGGAAACAACAAGCACAGCCCAGAATTCTGGGGTTCACGATGAAGAAAAAGTTGCAGTGGCGGCAATAAGAGAAGATTCACGTGGCCATGAAGAACCTAGAGGGACATGGAAACACGCCGCTTTCCACGTCGCCACCACCATCGCCACCCCTGCCGCTTACGCTCCGCTTCCCTTCGCCGTTGCTTCGCTCGGTTGGCCTCTCGGTAATTACTGTCAATAGCTGGTGTCCGTTTTAAAATTTGATATCCCACCGGGAAATGAGCTGGGTTTTGTGAATTTTAACTTGAGTCGATTAAAAAAATTATTTAAAAAATGAAGTAAGTTTAATTTTAAGTCGAGTAATGTTGTATATTTTAAATTTATATCTCAAATATGTATTATAATAAATCAATGATAATTATTAAATGAGCGGGTCCTATTAATTTTTTTCATCAGAATTCACTCATCCAATTGTTCCATTAATTTGGAATACAAATTTAGAATACTAAACATTACTCTTTTAAGTCAGACTTAAACTTGACTATTTTATACGTAAATGAACTGAGTGTTGGTACTTGAAGCAGAATCTTTTAGGATTATTTTTTAAAATAAATCTAAAAAAATTATTTAACTTCTAACTCGTTTAAAATACTAGTTAAACTTGAGCCAAATTTTATCTGTTAACTCATCTCGATTAACACTTTACTCACCATTTATATGAATTGAGTTTAGGAGATTTATTTATTCAAGATAATTGATTATAACTAAGCCACACCCAAATTAAAAATTGTGATTTCATACAGTAGAATTTTGGTTTGATAGAGCTTATGGTGGTGCTCAATGTGTGACAACGAAGCGCAGCTCATGTGGTAAGACGCTTCCTTTACAACTGTCAAGTCGTGGGGTCGAGTCACCTAAGGGGGTGGGGAACTACTGTTGATCCTCATTTAAAAAAAAAAAAAAAAGGTGGTGCTCAATGTGGAGGCTTTTTGAATTGGGGTTTGTGACAATTTTGATTTCATTTAGCAAATATGGTTTGAATGATTTGCAATTCAGGGGTCATTAGTTTGGTGGGTGCTACATTGGCCACATGGTATTCTAGTCTATTGATTGCGTCCATGTGGGGATGGAATGGCAAGAAGCAGAAAACATATCGACATCTTGCACAGAGTATATATGGTTGGTGACCTCTTTTCGACCTGTGTATTGCAGTATTACTTTACATGTTTGCTCTTGAATATTATCGTCCTTGGTCGCATAGTTTGACCTTGGTGAATGCTCAATTGTAATTATGCTTTGATGAATCATTTTCAAGGCCTAGACGTTTTGTCATTATCTTCATAACTACATACGTATTTATAAATTTGTGTTATGTTACGGGTTAAGATTGTTCGATTTTCTATTCACTAAATTGTTATTAGATTTGAGTTATTTTGGTGCGATACACTGTCTAGCAGTTGAGTGAAAATGGATCCATGCAATGGATGTTGATTGCTATGATACATCGTCCCAAAACTTTCAGTTCTTCTTGTACTTAGAATTGAATACCAAAGTGCATAAACTGCTGTTGTTGCACTTATTTTTGTCTTGACTACAGTCATTTTTTGTTCCAAACTTGAAGGATCCTGGGGTTACTGGTCGATTGCATTTTTTCAGCAGGTTGCTTCCTTGGGTAATAACATTGCCATTTATATTGCTGCTGGAAGCAGCCTTAAGGTTAGTCAATTTGACGAGTACTTAGGCCTTATTTGGTTTGCATCTTAAAAACTATTTTTATGTTTTCGGAAATAATTTCTAGAATAAAAGTTGTTTGACCAGCTATTTTTTGTTTTAATTTTTTTTGAAAACTAAGAATAAAAAGTGGGTAGATATAGATAACAAATTATGACTGTTTTGTGTATTTTTTAAACTAATCTTTCTAGAATTTAGAAAACACCGCCACCCTTTCACCACCAACACCACATTTTCACCGTCACCACATTTTTGTTTTTAGTGTTTTATGTGTTATTGTCCAAACGAGTTTTACTGTTTTCTATTCTGCATAACTGTTTTTAGAATCATATAACCAAACAAGTTCTGCGACACAAAAAACACATTTTTGTAAACTCTTCCCAAAAATAGTTTTAAAAAATCAATCAGGGTCGTAGTAGTTCAAGCCACTATCACAAGTATTTTGTTTTTGATTCTGAATTTGTTTTCGGTTTTCATACCATATGTGCAGGCCGTATACAAATACTATCACGAAGATGGTACCTTAACCTTGCAGCATTTCATTATGTTCTTTGGGGCTTTTGAACTTTTTCTCTCTCAGCTACCAGATATCCATTCACTGAGATGGGTAAATGGGGTGTGCACTCTCAGCACAATTGGTTTCGCTGGTACAACCATTGGTGTGACAATTTATAATGGTAGGTTTTGTACATAAATTTATTTATTTAGTGTACCCCTGTGTTTGTCCTTCTGTTTACCTCATGTCAGATTGATTGAGTATATTCAGGTTCCACTAGGTAATGACTTTCCTTTTAAAACTTAAAACACTTGTAGGAACAAAGATTGATAGAAAATCAGTTAGCCACAGTCTGCAAGGAAGCTCCTCTATAAAGATATTTAAAGCTTTTAATGCTCTTGGTGCAATTGCCTTTTCATTCGGAGATGCAATGCTTCCAGAAATTCAGGTAATTTACAATCAACCTTACGTTGTTTCTTCGTTTTAAACTTCAATAGTGAAGATTTGAGTTGTTGGCAATTTGTATGAGATTTTTGTGTAAAATTGATGTCTTTAACTTTGAATGGCACTGAGTGACTGGAGATTGATTGAAAAAGCAGCCTAGCAGCCCCTCCCCCCTACACTACCTAGCTGCCTACCTACTCATGTCCGTAGCTCGATCGGAGTTCAAAATTGTGGTCCGCCAGAAAAACAGGAATCGTCCATATCAAGTGATACGTGAATTGCTGAGTAGTTCTTAGCTGACGAGCCAACACAAACCAAAAACTTGGACAACTAACCACATTATATATGGCTATTGTCTTGTCAGAGTACTGTAAGGGAACCTGCAAAGAAGAACATGTACAAAGGTGTATCAACAGCATACACCATCATTGTTTTCACTTATTGGCAATTGGCTTTCTGTGGCTACTGGGCGTTTGGATCAGGAGTCCAGCCTTATATCGTTGCTTCTCTTACTACTCCGGCATGGACGACTGTTATGGCTAATCTTTTTGCAGTGATTCAAATATCAGGATGCTTTCAGGTAGTTATTCAACAACCTTCATGGTGAACAAGCTTTTACCTGTTCATATTACCGATAAATATACCAATTTGAAAAAAACGACCTATCTAACAGTGACATTTTCGTCGGATAGATTTATTGCAGGCCAACTTACGCTTATTTTGAAGAAAGAATGCTATCCAGCAAAACCAATGCTCATTTTGACCTCCGAAATCGAGTCATTCGTATGGTTTTTACAACTGTTTATATGAGTCTTATAACACTTGTGGCTGCAGCCATGCCATTCTTTGGGGATTTTGTTTCCATTTGTGGAGCAATTGGGTTCACTCCACTGGACTTTGTATTCCCTGTTTTAGCCTATATGAAAGCTGGAAGAATCCCCCAAAATACAAAGCTTCGCCTTCCACTGTTGGTCCTTAATTTCGCAATTGCTATCTGGTTCTCGGTGGTCGGAGTGTTGGGTTGCATTGGAGCAGTTAGGTTCATTGTAGAAGATATTAAGAATTACAAGTTCTTTCATGATATGTGATAACATCAATGATTATAGTCGATATATCGAATCCCCGTAGCTGCATCAATTGTTTCTTAGTGAAGGGATATGTTATTTTTGTAAGTGATTATTCACAAGGGAAGTTCTCCATATACATATGAAATGAAAGAAATGGTATGCATTGTTAAAATTCACCTGTGAGAAATCATAGTAGTGCACAATAATCAAGTAAAGGATAAATTGCACCCACGCACATAAGAGCTTGGGATCTCAACAATCAATGTTTAATGGCCAACCAGAGACCAATCACAGCACAATACACTACAGCACAGAGAGCAACTAAGTAATTTAATTTGTAAGGAAATGCGACACCACAACAACATGCTATTGTGAGGCATGCTAGATCAGGAACTATGACTGTTAACTTTGCTTGAGATCTAAAGAGGGCATAGACTAATCAAGATATGTGAGCCTAAAAGAATGGAAGAAGTAAGTTCATGGGGCTGGAACCTTGCGGGCATACGCCAATACCATCACAAAATCCTTTGCTGATGAGCTGATTGTTACTGGCACCCTATGTGGAGTCGAAGCAGATTGTAGCCACAAATCAACTAGATTATTCAATTGCAGCGTGGGCACCACCGTCTCACCCATACATTTAATTTCAATCTGCATGACAATCAACAATTAGCAAAAAGTAGAAGCAAAAACGCTAAACTGTCTATAGTCCACAGCTAGCAATCACTTTTTTTGTTTTTACAACTTGCAATCACTGAAAGACCAATTAAGTCATAGAATTTCTGAGTTCTCGTCACTGTGGAGTAACCATTCCGTCCTGTCATAAATTGAACACATGGAGAAACAGGCTTTTTTTCGTAAAGATAACTATATCCACCTCCTCCGAGGTTTGTCCAAACAACAAGAAGAATCCTCTCACCTCATCTTCACTTGAAAGATCTAGTTTCCTCATAACGTACTTCTGGATGAAAGAGACAGGCATACTCCCATCCCTGTAGCAGAATGAAACAATATGAATGAAAGCTTCTCTTGGAATCCAAAGGATTTTCCTTTATAAATGGATAACAAAAATATTTAACCATTTCAAATTCTTAAATAACCAAACTTCTAGCGACTGTTAGGCTCTCATCAGAAACACTGATCTAAACATTTCAGTTTATTCTCTCTGATAATATCATTTAAGAACAGTGTATTCCAACTATTGATCTGCTTGCACATGTCTAAGGGCCACCAAATACCAACTCATTCCAACTAGCCATGAGGAGTGGTATAGTTGAAACACATTGTATAACTAAACGACTTTGACCATCGCTGCATCAACACTGCAGATTTTTACTCCCAAGTTAAAAGTATTTTGCCTCACAGTCACAACTCCTAAAATCCAGTGAAAGTGTTGAATTGGCCGATGCAATGGAGATTGGAGAGCTAACCCTTCTACTCAGACTTCAGTCTACATATTAGACCTACTGATTGGCCATAGGAAGTCTACACTTAGCACCCTTATACCGTACAAAAGTTATACAAACTAATGCCACAAAAATAGCTTCATTGACGGATTAACAAAATGCAGGCTGTTATAAGCTATTTAACAAAACTTCTTAAACTGAAATGCAGAAACCAACAAAACTACAAACAAAGAAAACTTCAAAAGCAAACATGATGACCACCACCTACTAGAATGATATGGAGATATTAGTAACTCACTTTATTCTCAAGTAGCTTGCAGATATCTGGGGCAAGGGTGCACTTCCTTCCCTGAAACAATGGTGTTAAATGCAAGAAAATGAAGAGGCAGAAGAAATAAATAACCAGAATAAGTCTTCTAAGGGGATTTTATTTATCAAAGTCTAAAACCCAAGTAGATTCTCACTGTTCTTTGGAAGCCACTAACGAGAACCAAATTGGATCGAGTCTTCTTTCGTGATTAGCACTGGCAGCATCAAGCGCATCTTGGGGTGAAAGACCAGACTCCCCAAAACAAGCTGCCTTTTTCCGGCGAATCCTTCGGAATTTTATATGTTTTTCTGATTCTGGAGGGGTAGGATCAGTGATTACCTTATCATCTTGAACTTTCAATTTTTGTCCATGTCCCTTAACTTTGGTTTTACATACGTGTCTGCTGTCAAGGGCATGTAGAGGTTCTAATTTAGCAGCAGATCCTTGTGAAGTGAACTTTGAGGACTTACTCCTATTTGCAACTTCCACCAAACAAGTTAAAGGTTTCCACAGGTCAGCTTTCCCTTCCCATGCTTCTTCACAATTCCCTGTCGCCTTATCAGCTACAGGGTGGCTAGAGGGCTCAGCAGTAAAGGAATTCTGCACCAATTATGTCATTAAGTACTAAAAGTAGCAGTTCTTGTAAACATATGCACAAGGTTGACAGTAAACATGAGCATAAAAAGCCTAAATATGAAGTGACCATTGCAAGATACAAGTAAACATGTCCCTTACCTGCCTTGTATTCTGAGTGAACTTGTTCAGAGTCTCAGGTGAGCTAGAGCTCTGTGGATGATCTTCCACAGAATTTTCCTCTTTCTTAACCGGTTTCTCAATGGAAAACCTGGTACATCTTAAAGCTTTCCTGGCAATGGATTTTGATCTTCGTTTGGTCAAGGCAGACTTGGATGATACTCTAGGGGTGCTAACCACCAAAGATGAGAGTGATCTCTCCTTTCTTTTCGCCGGTAATGAAACTGAAGGCACAACTTCAGGTGCCTCCACCTTTCTTCTTTTGAAAGGGAAGATCTTGGCTCTTACATCTTGCAAGTTGTTGTCTGGCCTGATAATAAAAATCAACAGACATGCTTCTCAACAAAACACCATGTCTTTCCAAATGCACAGTTTATTTACATGAAGTACGTCAAAGAAGCATGTTTCATAGTTGCAAATGAGGTATACTGGCATATAAAGTAATTGCGTAGTGAACTCTGCAATCCATTTTGCATATGAGTTCTAGATCAGATAACAAGGTATATTATGGAGTTCAATGATGACTGCACGCCCAGGCACATGCATGTGACGTGCAAGTTCATGCAATTGTGGAAGCAGCAGCATGATACAATTTAAGTGATCTGAGATGAAGATTAAATCAACCTCAAGATCTCAGCTACAAACTATGACTCTAGTGTTCCAAAAACTAGGGCAGAGATGGAAACACATAAGAAGCACCAACAACCTAACACTTTATATGAGGCTCCCCACTCCCATGAACTATTGGTAAATGGGTGTAATGAGCGGATCTGCAAAATGACATGGGACAATTAAGACACACGAGTATGTTTTTTCTGTCTCGTATACCTGCCTATGCTATTGACAACAAGAAAATAAATTAATTAAGTAGAAAAACTGCACATAGGTTTTGAACTCAATAGATCTCACGCTCATAGGCTTCAACATACGTCATACTTTCCCCACATTTTCTTAAGGTCATCAACTGCAGTTCTCAAAATACATAGGACTGATCCTGCGTTCATAAAATTATCCAGCCTCAACCAGAAAGACAGAAAGAAAAGGAGGAAAAAGGTTGGAGGCCAATGGCTTCAATATTTGCAGGAGAGTGTGTGAACCAACTTGTCCACTACTTACACCACATGCAATGGCATCCGTTCTGCTCAACCAAGAGCATATGTAGAGAAGCAAAAAAATAAAAATAAATACAAGTCTACAATTTCCCAGGAAAGTGATGTCTTTGACTTTGTTTTCCGCAAATTCTCGCCTGCTATCATCTGATATATTTCTGGATAGAATGATCATCGAACTGGATATTGACGTCCCTAGTCTAAGACATTATGATCAGTTAAGAAGCCATTGTTCACATTAGTCAACAACTTTGAATGCTTTTATGAATCATTTCACTCACTAATTAGGAGATGTACATAACTACAACCACTATTCTATTTCCTTACGAAATGTTACTGAGTACTAAACATATTACATGGGGTTCCAAATAAACCCTTTAGACAATATTTCAGAAGTGCACATGCATGTACTTGGATCACGTATTCCCTAAAATGCCTATCCAATTAGATTTATATACTCACGATCCATCACATTGCTCTACAACAAATATTTAATCACCAAATTCTTCATACAACTCATACACCATAAAAAGAAGTATTACTTGAAGGTACCAATGGTATAGAGTACAATTTAACCATTGTAGTGGTACTTCCATCTCATCATGCACACGACTCCAAGCAGAGTAGGGATGCATCCCCAACACGTGCCATGTCATGCTCCATCAAATAGGAGACAAGCTAAAAAGACACTTGCATGGTATAGAAATGTGTGTATGAGTGTTTGAGAGAGAGAGTGGGAGAAAGAGAGAGCAATGCAACACTTCAGAAGAAAGATCAGACTGCAACACTTTAGAAGAAATATCTGACCTCAACTTCTCCAATGGTACACAGCCTAAATCAATATTGCATATTGGACAGCATTCCACTTCCTCATCTGCGATCTTCTTATATATGCACTGCCAGCAAACTGGGTGAAGTTCAAAACACAAACAATGAGTAATTTCCCATTCACTGTATAGAGCAATGCCTCAGTCAAAAATATAAAATGATATTTACTGATACTAATACGACCTAAAAGAAAATGAGAATTTTATGCCTATAATATAACCTAAATATAGCAATACAAGATGAAAACATGACAACAGTGTTGTGTTTTACAAGCATTGCAAAGTAAATTTGGAGTGTGAAAATTGATTACGTACATGCTCTATTGTTTTACGAGAAGAGGAAGAATAGAAAGGGAAAGGGAGAGAGGAGAGTGGGTAGGACAGTAAGACATCTACCATAAGCACTGGAGGGTAATTCAGAGTTTTCAGAATCAACAATCTTAAGCAGAAATTGAAACAAACAGAAACCAGAAGCAATGAGCCGCTAGAGACTAAACAAACAAAGGTGAAAATAAAATCTTGGAAGAAAAAAAGGGTGACGAATTAAACCAAGTTTTTCATCTTCTAAAGACTGTGCTAACTGTAACTCTGTTTTGAAGTATCAAGCATGAAAAGAAGAATGGATTCTGAACACGTGTTTTATTGATAACCCAAATCACCCTGGTTAGAATGAAAAATATCGTAACTTGACAGATACTTAACATCAATAGCCCAACTTATATACAACGCCACTCAATAAACACAAAATTCCAGTTGCCTGATCATATCAATGAAACAGGAAGCTTATAGAATTCACTCAACAGATTCATCTCACGCTGATCTATCTAGCTGTCTAAACTGAGCCTGCCAATATTCATATCTTTAACAAGAGACAAACAAGCATCCAGTCTAACAGGATCAATGACTAAAGACCCATACACAGATCAGATCACGATAAGGCAATCCAACCATCCAAGCCAAACCCAGATGGAAAGGCGACAAATAGACACAAGCCAAGATCATAAAAAGTACAAAAAACACCAGAAAATATCACAAACTATCCATAATTGGAAGAAAGACCATTGAAATAATGTCCAAAAAAAGAAGACTAAATCATGAAGAAAGAGACTCACACGTATGAAGACACTCCGAAATAGTCGTGGCATCTCTGAAAAGCTTGCTGCAGAGCGGGCATGTCATGCATGCCGCAATTGTCTCTCTCCTAACTTTCACCACCTGATTCGACATCTCTCTATCCTGTCCCTCAACTCCCAAGTCCCAACGTCTATCAGAGCTCAACTCACGTACCTAAACGGTGCATGTTAGCAGCACCAGACAACACATGAAATTTACGTCCATTCTCCTACACATATCTGCATTAGCCACAAGACAAGATCCACACCAATCAGAGAAGAATCTACCAAATATAACACACAGAAAATTAGAACGATATATATGAATGGAGATGAGAGAAAACCGTGAATCTATGAAGAACAGATTGGGGTATTGAGGTGAGATTGATATGTGGATATGAGTGATTTGTGAAGAACTGAGACGGGTTGGTGATGGATTTGGACAAGGAGTGTCGAGGATGATCTATTGGGGTTTGGGAGACGAAATCGAGAGAGAGAGAGAGAGGCTCGTTTCACGACAGCATGAACCAAACAGTTCTAGCTTCTATTTCTATATCATTTTTGTATAAAAAAAATTGGGAGTTCATGGAAACTGAGGTGTAGGGATAAAGTGCGCCGGTGGCGATTTAGGGGTAACCCTGCGCACCGTGTTCCATGTGTGCGACTGCGTGTTTTGGGGACTTGGGTAGTTATTGCGTGTGCTGGCGCATATTAGCCTTGTTTGCATGCGGCAAGGGAAATTATGAGCATATTAATGACTAACCTACAATATTAATGTTGAAACAAAGTTGAAATAAACAGGTTTTCTTTAGTGAATTTATGAGAAATTTTTTTTTTTTTGTCAGACAATACCACAAGGACAAACACAATGGATTGGATTTCAAATTCGCGATGATGAGGTCTAACAGTAAGAACTGTGGACATTAAACTAACATATGGATACATTTTATTTACACTTGCTCCCTTTAACTCTACTAATTAGAAGTTCAATTCGATCTTTTGCTTCTTTCTTGAAGGTTAAATTTATTTTAGTATTTTTTAAAATATCTTTCATGTTTTCTCCTAAAATAGTGATACATGGTTGAACATTTACATGCAACGATATAACAATATTTTTGGAATGAAAAATATATTTTTGTTTTTTCTTTTCTTTTCTTTTCTTTTTTTCTGTTTTCTGTTTGAGAGCTGATCTTTCAACACCTTGATTGTCACAAAATTGACTTTAGAGCTGCTTGAGCAAATGTTAATACCAAACCCACCCCCTATTTTACCACGGAAAAAAAGCAAAAACTCCTTGCCTAACTGTACATCCCCACCCTTCTCCTTGACTCTTATTTTCCTAGCTAGGAAGCCAAGCCTCTCTTCAAATCCTTGCCGAGAAGACGAAGGAAAATAGTCTTTATCAAACTGTTTGTAGTAGATGTCGAACTTGTTACCCCCATTAAATAAAGAACGAGGCGTGCACAACAGTTATTCATGGACCCTGTCCTTTCTGTTGTTGCCCGCCCTTTCCCAAACCAAGCCAGAATTTCTGTCAATGGCCAAAAAAATTCATCCTATATTTGTGTGCTTGCATTGACATGCACTGCTATTGATCAAGTAGTCTTTTGTGAGAACTTAAAAAACCAAATAGCACAGGATGCTAACACCAAACAACACCAAATGTGGGAATTAGCGTAAAAGAGCTGAAAGAAAATTCACAGTGGGGGATCAAATAGAAAATATTATTACTTTAGGGGAGCCAAATAACTATTTATGTAAAATTCAATGGGCAAAAAGCAAAATTTGAGACATGGGCATCCCCAGACCCAAGCATAGTTATGCCCCAATACTGGTACTGTACAACCCAAAAGACCAAAAACATTGGTTTGCATGTGCATTTTTAGGAAGATTGAATCTCAGACGTATATGTATGTAGGACAAAATCTAATCACCTTCTGCGCTTCAAAGCTTTCCATGAGCAAACATAGATCAACTAACTAAAACATGAAAATGGATGGATCAAGTTGTTGATAGTATTTTATAGCCACCCAATGCTTGGAAAGAGAGATGTGGCAGCATGTTCCTGGTAATCTGAGATTTTATGTCACTCCCTCCAAACTCGAAATGTAAATATCAAGATCCAACAAGTCCCTTGTGCCGAGCATAAGAAATTATTGATAGGAAAAGAGATCCACAAGCAACAGCGGTAAGAATGACCACCTAAATCAGGAAAAATAAAAAGATTGTAAAAGTGAACAACGAAGACGTAGACCTAGCCAAGTGCTGCTAGTAAATATCTTAGATGACGTGTGTACCCATTTAAATACATGCCCATGGCCTTCCTTCCATTGATAAGGGATATTCATGCCAAATATTGCAGCCACCAGAGAATAGACAGACAAACAAACAGTACCAGAGCTTAAGAAGAGCTCTAGCTGCAACAACAGAAAAACCAGAAAAAGGAATCTATTAAATGTACAAAAAAACAGAATGAACCAAGGGGTTTCCGTTTGCATAACTGCTTTATTAATAACTTGCCTGCAAAGGTCTTTTTTCCACTAGTGGGTGATGCAAATCCATAAGAGAAAGAGGGAGATATAAACAATGAGCAAGGTAAAAGATTAATTTAGTTATTGGATGCAGGCATATGGCACCTGAATCAGCTGATTTCGATGATTGTCCAGCTGCAAAAAGGAAAGCAAAATCAGCAAACACAATTCATGTCCAAATTCTTTGACACTTCTCAATTGCCAACAAAAGTCATAGGAAAGACCTAGTTTTCAGGGAAGTAGGATCATAATGAACTCCACAGTCCCCTCAACAGGTGTGTTATATTTGGTTTAACACCAACTGGTCCACATTCAGTTACCTGAATATTGATGTAGTCCTCTGTGTCATCAGTGTATTCACGCAACTGGAAACGAAAGGATTATACAGTGTGGGAATCAATTTGTCAGCATAAAATAGCTTGAAGAAAAAAAATCAGTATGTTTTGCTTCACTCCATACATCTAACTTTTTAAACATCAATATTTTGTCTCCCTTGCTTCCCTTGTTTATGCAGTTAGCTATGTGAATTAACAAGGATGGTGCATACCTCAGTCAGTTTGTTCATCGTGCTCTCAATTTCCATAAAGTATGCCTGCAAAATATACTCGTGATGAGCACATTGGCTTAGAACTTCAGTTCTTAAAGATTGATTGCAATTAAATCATATTTGCCACCTCAAGCAACATTTCAAGTTCCTCAACATCATTTTCTCCATGCATTGTTCCCACACTTGTCCTACTAACTCTGGAAACCTTCGAGCCTGCTGTAGGAGAGTTTAGAAACCAATTAGACACACCATAACCACTTACAGGAGAAGCAGCCTCAGCCAGTTTCCTTGATAAGTAGAGGTCTGCCATGTCATCATCGTCATCTAGAAGTTGTTCAAGCTCATCTCTTACCTGGATATCATTATGCATCTGAGACTGTAAATCTAACTTTAGAAACCAAAAATCACTTAATTCATGTAATTCATTAACTTTAACAATAATGGAACACCAAGACTTGCACTAGCATGCATTAAAATGTCAAATGTATGAAGTAAAAAAAAATATCAGTTTTTTCATACTGCTACTATGATTGGAGTCCATCCACGAGATATATTTTGAGACCTGTACAACATAGTGTGATGCAATCCCACATGCCATGCATTGAACAGAAAAAAAAAAAGGAACACTGTTCTTACATGCAACTAAATTC
Source organism: Ilex asprella (assembly GCA_023539305.1). Taxonomy (NCBI): domain Eukaryota; kingdom Viridiplantae; phylum Streptophyta; class Magnoliopsida; order Aquifoliales; family Aquifoliaceae; genus Ilex; species Ilex asprella. The sequence continues at coordinate 2,781,533 of CM042187.1, read as the reverse complement.
AAATTTTTAAGTAATGAAACATTGGAAGTGCATTCACAGAAAACTTCATTCTGGGCTCAAAAAACTTCAATACTAGGTTAACATATAAATTATGCAAAAGAATTGAACCACCACACATTCATCAAGTAATATCAGTTATGAAGAGGAGTAACTAATTTCTCTTCTTCCTTCCCTCAACATCGTGAGTGTCCACCAACATTGTGAATGAACAACCACCTGGTTATGTGACTTCTCTTGTTTGAATTGGGGGTGGGACTTGTGAGGAGAATAAAGATACATACTTTCTGAACCCGGCTGGTCAACCTTGTCATTGAGCTCTTCAATTTACGCACTCTATCCAAATTACGGCTGCTAATCTGCACGTAGTTGTTGTAAAATTCCACATATTAGTATCAATGAAACATGCAACGTAAATACAATTGGAAAACCAAAAAGTCCAGTTCTGAGAATAACAGGAGCTAGAGGAAGCAGCGTGCTGAACGGTATTGTCAGTAGAAAATGTAGAATGAAGTTGTCTTGTAAATTATTCACTAGTCAGTTGTAAGGATTTCTTTTCAAAAATAAATCTATAAATACTAGTCATTCTTTATGAATGAATTCTAACATGTATTGTTGAAGTTCCAATTTAACTGTGAAAAGTCCCATACACATAAATAACAAACAAATTGAATTTAAGATCTTATTTGCACTTGGCTTTACTTGATGCAAGAATGGAAATGGGTCAAAAGAAATCCTGTTATAAAACTAAATGAAAAACAGGAATGACCAAGACCAATATGCAGAAGAAATCCCTTACTTTGGAGGTCAGCTCATCTAAAGCTGGGTAAGTAGCATTCTCCAATTCCCTTGTACGTGCATCTAGAAAACTGCATATGCCTTCCAGTGCTACTTCTAGAACCCGAAATTCAAATGGGAATTCTATATTCCATCAGAGAAACTATGAATCAGGAAATAAAAAATTGCCAAGATTATGAACAAATTGGTTGGTCCAAAATCTAACGTGATGATTTGAGAAGAGAAGAAAGTAAATAGAACATTGCTTTTCAAGGAATTTTCTGTTGATAACCCTTAAAATCATGAAAAAATCTAAAATTCTTAAAAAGAGTGCCAAGTGCAGCGGTGGACCATTTCCTTCATTGGCTTCAACGTCGTTTTGTGCTTCTCCTTGGCCATTCACCAGAGGCAATATTCTTTGAAGTTCTTCCACAATGGGAGCAACAGTATCATCCAGTGGGTCTCGAAGCAATACCTAACCCAAAACATCAACCACAATTTACAGCAATAGAAATTTTGTACAATATAGCTGAAATTAACATCACTCTAAATCATTTATATCAGCTCAAAAGTACTTTAGAAGAATTACCTCTTCCGTAGTTATAATTGCTTTGATATGCTGAAACTCAAACATGAACAAAGCAAAAAAGAAATCAACAACTCAAAGCGAAAATAATTTCAAATCTAATAACAATTTCGAGAACAAAACGCGAAGCCTAAATTCACCTCCAAATTGAGGATAATCACTCTTTCCCGGCCTAAAATCGTAGAAGGATAAGACAAAAGGGGATCAAGAATTCGAAGATCTCTCGCATGTATTGGCACTCTTCGCATGATAGCATACTTATCCAAATCTAAAATTGCACTCTGCCCAGATTTATCTATCAAAACCCAACTCCTAGAAATGGCCGTTTTCTTCTTGAGAGACGCTTGAGTCTCCACTGGAACAATGAAACCCTCTTCCGCCATTATCAAGCAACTGAACTCACCTCCCTAATGATGAACAACAGTCACCCTCTGCATTTATAGAAGCAAACAAAACAGAGAATATATACCCAAAAAGTTTGCGGTAAAAGGTGAAGTATTGAAATGGGTTGTAATTGGGTATTGGAATAGGTTAGTAAAAGTGAAAGCTTGAGTTTGGGGAAAGAGTGTGGAGGGGCCATCGATGGAACGTATGTAGAAGAATAAAGATATTTACTTGCAGTGGCTCGAGTGGCAGGTAGTGGAGTGTGGTAGTGATAGATGGAAATGGTGGAGATCAAGGTTTGGAATGAGACAGAAAATGGAGTATTTTATGAAACCGTGTCTCGCGCGTAAAATATATTTGGGTAAATTATAATTTATACCATTAAATTTTAGTGGATTTTTATTTTTATAAGTTAAAATTTTTTATTTTAGAATAATAAACCAAAAAAAATATAATATAAGAATTTGAGAGTTACCTAATATATTATTTGTTTTATATTAATCAGAGCCAGCAAGTACGGACGTAACCCCTACAACAACATAAAATTAAAGGGATAGAATGCAATTTTAGTAAATTTTGATGATCAATGGACCTCCCTAATAAGAAGATTATACAAATCTTGTTGAAGGTGTCTGATTACATTCAAAAATTTAATTATACATGCTATAAATAAATTATAATATAATTTAGAACGTACAAAGGAAAAAAGATAAACATATAAAAATAGGTTAACCCGACTCAAAGAAATTAATCTACAATCACCCCCACTAAGGTAAAAGGAGAATAGCTTAGAGTCATTTTTTCCTACACAATACACAAGCTCGACACCAAATTTTATAATTCTAAACAAAATAAATCACATCATGTACATAAATTCTGATTAAGTGCATATAATATTACTGATTAGAATTAGTCGTAGCAATTTTCGTAAGGGTAGAATTTGAGTGGGTGAAAAAAAATAATTGAGTTCCATTAAAAATATTTAGAGTAAAATAGTTAGTGAAGAGTTGAAAGTTGGTTTAAAAAGGCACATGGTAGAATATAATTGGAAAAAACTCTAAAAAATTAAGAATTGAGAAGGAAAGATGTCTAAAGTAATCCTCTATGGTGGTGTTTGGATGGTGGGATTAAGAGGGATTATAGATAGGATTGGGTTATAATCCTGGAATGGCCCACTTAATCCCAAGTTTGGGAGGAAAAAATTGG
>CM042187.1:2766456-2778483 GCA_023539305.1 Ilex asprella | reverse complement strand
GCCTAAGTGTCAACAAAGCACCTACATCTTTCGGCCTCTTGGTGCTGGTAATGAACCGCGCCTTGAAGAGCTCCACCATCTACTTCCAGGACCCGATACTCTCAGGGGCGAGGCCCTCATACCACTTTATGGCAATGTCCCCCAGACTCATGGGGAAAACCCGGCATAACACCCTCTGGTCGGTGTCGTAAAGGGACATTAGTTGTCTATAGTGTCGGATGTAGCCCTCGGGATCGGCTCTTCCGTCGTATACTTTGAACCGAGGAACCGCGAATTTCTTTGGCATCTCGATTTCCCGAATAGACCTGACGAAGGGGGAGGAGATCTGCTCCTCGTCCCCCGCAGGCTTTGGTTCCCGGTGTCTGTCATCTGACGGTGTCTGGGAGTACCTTGCCTCCCTCGGCCCTCTGGCGGTAGACTCCGCTTGAGACTCGACTATGACTTTGCAAGGAACCTCCCGCCGATGGTCTCGGCGTGAAAAGTCGATCCCGTGATGACCTGCTCCGGACTCCCCAGAGGTACGGACCCTGTCTATCCGCCGAGTGTCTGCGTCAGTTGCTCTCGGGGATCCCTGAGTTCATCCTCGCTGCTCCATCTCGGCCGGAAATTCGGGCCCCCGTTTCTCGCGTCCGCCAGCTTTCATTCGCGGACTGCTCGAATTCTTCAAGCCTACGCCTCACCTTAGCGTTGTCTTTCTCGAGCTCCTTGATGCGCTTTTCCATACGCCTTTCCATCATCTCAACGATGTCACGAGCTGAGGGGCCTTGCCCTCCTAGCCCCTGATCTACGGGAAACGTTCGCTGTGAGGAATGCTCATCCCTTGCAGGTCGATTCGTCGGACCGAACTCTACGACCGTCGAGAGGCGAGTAGCCTCCCCGTTCCTCGCGCGTAAACTCCCCATTCCATCACCCTGGGATCTTGTGTTCACCATGACGCGATCACTACGGGATATGGGTTTTTTGGTTCCCACAGACGGCGCCAAATTGCACGGGATTGATCCTGCAATTGTCTCGAGACAGCGATCGCGTGGCTGGTGAACCCTGAAATGGAAAGGGTCAGGAAAAGGGAGCCAGGCGTCTGCCCGGCTTATCCCCTCCAAAGTTTAAGTCAGCAAGGGAAGGAGGATGAAACTCTAATTCACCGATTTTTGGATCTGATTTTGCGTACCTTTGTTCATTTTTCTGAAGGGTATTTATACCTGGGCTCGAAATGATTGCTCTGACACAAAAGTCCTCCCAGTAATTAATGCTCTCCGGACCTGTTCAGGCGTAATGATTGATTTTCCACTTGCATTCCCATCTCATCAATGCTCGGCGCCTAGGGCCCGACCTCGGGGCCACGCCGAGCAGTCGAGTACCTACGAACGGCGTCGGACACACATTCCATCGCAGTCGGCGTCATGAAGGCTATTATTTATAGGCATGTGCCTGGCTTCTAGCCATTAATGCGCCCATTCTTGGTTGTCAGTCTGAGCCGCGGCAGGTACGGAGGCTCATTAAATGCCCTGTCTCAGTCATTTGCATCGCCATAAATGCTAGGTCACATCGCATTTATTGCCCGTCAGAGGCCGTACTCGGCTCCGCGAAAATACCCGTCCTCGGCTTATTTGCTCGGCTACGTTAATGTCCTCGGCCTTATGCCTCGGCTCTCCACCACTTGCCTCAATCCACGTGTCGTCCCGGGGGCTGCTGAATCTATCATGAGTCCCTTCAATATTTATCATCAAAAACTGAAGGAAGGACGTCACAATTACCCACAATGTGTAGCACTCATCGTCGTCCCCATGCATACAAACATGAAGAAGCAGTTTAATAATTTAACGTCTACAACTTGTTGCACTAAAATGCAAATCATAGTTCCTTGCACCGAGGACTGAGTAATGCAAAAAAATTACACAAAAAAAATAGAAATAAACTTACCTTGCACCATGGACTTAGTAATGCAAGATAAATGCAAGCACTCCAACAATTGATTTTGGTTGTGAATGTAGCACCGAGGACTGAGTAATGCAAGATAAAATTTCGTAAAATAATAAACAACACAGATAAAGTTAAATAATCAGAGAAAAAATTCAGTGCGTGAAATAAAAACTTGAGTGTGAGCCTGTGTTGAGTGTGAAAAAACAACCACACCAAATCTACATCAAAAACAACCACACCACCACCCAAATTCTAAATCTCAAACATAATGCATACCCTAGTTCAATAGAATTCAAGTCCCAATCCTATTAGCAACAAATGAAACAAAACCTGCGACATGTTCCGCAAACATGTCGTGATCCCACAAAGAACCTCAATTAAACCAATATATTTTGGCCAACATTATGGAGCCTAAAATTCAAATGTCGTTACGGAAAACACTATCTTTATTGTCCAAAAGAAAAAAAATACAAATAATCAAACAACAAATTAGTTTTTTTTCCTTTTGAACTAAAATTAGATAACAGGTCAATAATAGTCAATCACAACTTTTACTGCTTGAAACCTGGAACCATTTCAAAGGAACTAAAACATTGTCGAGGTCTTAAACTCATCTCTAGACAAAATAAGAAATTCACATTTTCTATAAAAGAAAAATCAAGCCATAAAAATCACATCCTCTAAGAATTCATTTCAAACACATGATCTAGTTCAAGTTACGGTATCTAACACCTGTGTGTGTCCAAGGGTCATAATCACATAAATAAAATCACACGAAGAAATACAAAAAATAACTCATTTTATTAGAAAATTCTTCACTTAATTAAAGCCCATCTTTTGCTTGGGTTGCCTGTCCAATTGACTCTTCCAGGATCACATGCAACAGAGGCACTCCTGATTTTTGTCGCAATTCTATGAAAATGAACTGATCTAACTACAAAATGAGGAATACTTATAAACATATTTTATCTCCAAGAGATCTAGATTGAATCCTTTACCTGGACTTATAAATACCAGGAGCCCATGTGAAACATCTGTGGAGAAAAACCAATGCCACGTTGAAAATGAGAAGATTACCAAAAAACTATATCAAGTAAGGATTCATTCACATGCCCCCTCTCAATAATGAATTATATGGTCTACAACGAACACCAAACATGGCCACAAACACATAGTGACAACTAACCATCAAAGTTACTTAAAATTGCTTTAATTAAAAAAATTGAAATTAATGTAGATAAGTTGACATTTGTGGGTAATTACTATTTTGGCAGAGATTACTCTAACAACAGAAGGCCTTGTTCTCCCTGAAATCAGCAGTATCTCAAGCTAAAGCCATGGAAACCCTAGTTCTTTTTTGTATCAGTATTGAATTATTGATCGTATATCAATACAGATGTTCAGAAGCCATAGTAGTGTCAACAACGAGTTTAGATTAATCTACAGAGATTGATATTGATGAAGAGATTTCGTCGATGCGCGAGAATATTCATCCTCGTCTTGCTCACTGTCTCTGTTTTCGTTCCAATTAGTCTGCTCTCCGGCAGGCTTAAACACCTCCATTATGCCGGTAATAAAATATTACGTGTGTGTGTGTGTGTGAGTGCATAAGCTTCATATTATGATGAATTCTTTATTCGTTGGATTTTAGGATTTTTTCTGATTTGCGTACATGTTTGATTGTTTATGGATCTTTTTTCTTGCTGAATCAAAAGAGTATATTGAAGATTTATCGGCTATTGTGTTAATCCCTTATTCTATTGCTTTTTGAGGGTCCCTCCCAAATGACGAGAAAGGATAATTTTTTTATGATATAAATTCTAAGATTGCTTCTCCGAGATTTTCTCAGCAGCTCAATCGATCTGTTTGTCCCACAAAAATTAAAGATCTCCTTTTTGTTTCTAAACAGAAACACAGACCAGATGTCCAGAAACTTGGTGCAATGGAATAGGTGATCTAAGTTTACTGTTTTTATTTTGGTTTTGCTAGAAAGATTTACTACTAAGTCTACTCTTGTATAAAGATAGAGATTTTAAGTCCACAGTTTCAGTTCTTCTGATGAGAATATTAGGATGTTTCAGGAATCTAGAAAAGCCACAGACGGTGATAGTTTGTCAGAAAGAAATGGTGGGTGCAATGTGTGCCTCTATCTATCTTTTATTCTTCATGTGGTTTTGGATCGTGACTGAACTTTGTTTTTTTTTTTCCCTCATTTCAAGCTCAGCAACCAATCATGATACAGAAGAAGATAAGCAGCAGAATCAGCTGGAGAAAGTATTATCCACATCTGGGGGAAAGGTATGATTCTTCATAATCTGGCTTAGCTCTAGCCTCAAAATTCTTTAGAAGACTTTAGCATGAACTTTGATCTAAAATAAACATATTTACTATAACAACCAATCTAGAAATATGGTAATCAAACTAACAAGTGGCATTGTTATTTGGTAATCTTATCAACTTTTTTCCCTGATTGTTCTTTTTTCTATTTGGGCTTACTGATTGAAACTGTTAGGAGTTTGGATTGACCATGCTCTAAAAACAGATAAGAGAGAGTAAGATAGTTTCGCATTTCATTGTGGGTAGAAATATTGTGAATGGAGGTTGATGAGTTTCTCTACTAGAGTGAACTAAGAAATGAGGAGAATTATTGAATTAGCGAAATTTTAATTTTTCATCTTTTAACACTTTATGGTTGTAATATGAATTGTAATAACAGAAATTCTTCTAGGAAACTTCAAGCGTAGTGCTATCGTTTTCTTAGTTAAATTTTATTTTATTTTTTTTCCTTTTTCTCTAATAGTTCCGTTTCTCTTTTTGTGGTCCAATGACACTTTAAATAGAATACTATATTGTTTTGGCTTTTACATTCTGCAATCTGCATTATTTTTTGTTTTGGTTTTGTTGCAGGAGCCTTCCTTGCAAACAATAGTTCAACATGATCAGAACGTAGAGTCCTATCACAGAGATTACTATATGAGACGGAGAAGGAGATGAAATATCAGGTGATTAGGGCCAAAGCATACGTGAGTTTTGCACCACTAAATAACAACTCCAATTTGTAAAAGAGTTGAAACTACGAATAAAAGAGCTGGAACGAGCTTTGGGCGAGTCCACCAAGGATTCTGATTTGTCTAAGAGGTAAAAAATTCTTTTAGTTTTCTGATTATTCGGCATCTTATTTTCCATCAACGTGGTAATAAAGCAAATGAGTTGAAATTCGACAAGCTTTATTTAGGACGAGTAAAAGTGTCATTGCTGGGTTTGGTTTGGCCCCAGCTAAACAAACTCCATTCTAATGGACAAGGGGTTATAAACCAAAATGATATGATTTTTTTGCATTTGGTAAATGCATACGAAAGTTACATGTTTCATTGTTTCATAGGGGAAGGTTACCAATAACATTGATCTTCAACCACCCCATCCTCCTTGTCAGAGTAACAAGTCCTCAATCACTTGTGTAGTGGACACAAGTGTTAGCACTTTGTCAAATAACTGCTAAAAGCACCTTTGACTATTGTGATTAATTCATGCACATGATATTACAGAAAAATCTGTTGTAAGTTAAAGTGCATTTTGGATAACTGATTACCAATTACCATAGGTAGCCCCTTCAAAGTTAAATAAATGAATTTCTGATTTGAAGAACTGTAAATCTTTCAGTGTTATGCAGAAGATGAGAGCTGTGGAGGCCTCCTTCTTAAAAGCCAGTCGTATTTACCCTGACTGCATTCCCATGGCCAAAAAGTTTTGGGCTATGACTTACAAGGCTGAAGAACAGGTCCGGACACAAAAGAATGGAGCAATATTTTTTGTTCAGCTTGCTGGATCCCCTCTTTCTCTCTCTGTATATCCATCTTTCTATATCCTTATCTCTCGATTTCTCCGATTTGTTTTCACAATCTTACCTTTGATTAACGTACAAATACACCCTTCTTATCCTATTTTGATGTTCAAATTTTCATTTATTTTTTGTATTGATTTAAGGGTTTTTGTGAATATTTATGTGTTGTAATTGGGTTGTTAGAAATAGTCTGGTTCGGTTTTGCTGAGTCAAGATCGGCCACGGGCTTCCTTGATATATTTCTCGCTTTTGATCAGGGTTTTTGCTCCCTAACCATTCGATTTGTCATATTTGAGAAATAATTCAATACATGTTTTTTTATATATTTTTTATTAGGCTTATCAGTTGCATACTTGATTCTATATCATATTGTTATCCCTATGTGTTGAAATATGTTGGTGGGTACTTGTTCATTTTACTTACTGTTTGATGTCAAATTTTTTTGATTGAATTCCTTGGTGATAGGCTGATAGAGTAGGTTTCAAAGGGAGGATTTGAGATTTTTTGTGCATGTGTTATGAAATTTTGTTAGTGTTGACGAGCCCGAATTTGACTGGGCCAGGCCCAATAAAAATAAATCAAGAGAGCCCAAGAAGAAAGTCCAATCAAACGGGTCAACCCATCAGAAGACATCCGAAGTAGGCATCAGGAGGACAGACTGGACGCCACCTAGGTCCCTTAGGCGTCGCCCACATGGGGACCTCTTAGGCGTCGCCTAGGATGGCCCTTGGGCGTTGCCCATGGTTGCCTAGGCGACAGTCCCTTGGGCGCCACCCACTCCTCTCTCTGACTCTCTCCTCCCCTCTTGACTCCGATGCAAGTTCAACCATTCCGATGCAAGGCCCAGGTATAGGATCAAGCCCAGTCAAGATCCTACTCCGACAGAATAGGGACACGAGGGAGAAAACTTAGAGATAGAGATCTATTCCTACCTTAAGTGTGCTTACCAAAGAGGTTTACTCCTACCAAAAGTGTGCTCACCGCCTTGGTGAACTTATATAATGTAAGCCCCTCTCCACATAGAAGTGCATGATGATGATGATGATGTTGATCACCTCCTTGAGACCTCTACGCCTTCAAATCTCATGCACACACCTCTCTCTCTCTCTAAGCACTGTAAACTCTCCGGAGTACCTTGATACATTAATAAAGATTGCCGGCCACCGCTGCCATTCAAGAAAGTGGACGTAGGTCACTCGGATCGAATCACTATAAATCTTGGTGTTGACTCTATATTTACGGTTTTAGTATTGATTGTCATTGATTACTCCAAAAGTTCTTCACTGTCTATCCATGTTGTTAACCACTGAATATTTTGCCCTGCAACCTGAAGATCGGATGTTTTCCAACCCAGACAAACTGCATGATCCGGATCTCAATCACTTTGCTGTATTTTCCGACAATGTTTTGGCCAGTGTGGTGGTTGTGAACTCAACTATTTCTACCGTGATGGTAAGCTGGCTGAACCTTGTGTGGCACGACATATCTTGGATAGTACATATTACACATTTGTTCCTGTTGATACTAGTTGTGTTCTTAAGAAAGGTGGATAATATGATATGCATATTCTAGGGAGAAGATGGTTTAGAAAACTACCTTCAATATATAGAACTATAGCACCTAAGAATGTTTAGCTTGAAATGTAGTTGACTTGCACGTCTGTCTTTGTTGGAGACCACATTGGAGTGGAGACTTTCATCGTCCATCTTTTATGAAATTTCTTCAAGAAATGTGTGATGCGCAAGGAATCCATTGGAAAGTTTCTGATCATACCCATGTACTTATTGTATTGTTCACCTACAGCCAACATGTGTTGATTTGACATTGAAGAAGTTCAGCCTAGCTACAATACATGGACAGATAGAGGGAAAGATGTTCTGGGGAGTGTGTCAACTTCTTGGACATTATGCACGTCTGTACTGGGCTTTATTGTATAACTGTCCAAGTATCACTGTTATGACCATTTCCTGTTGTCTTTGTTGCTTATTGACCGGATATGGTTGTGAGATATGGTCATGTATTTATGCTTTTATTGCCAGTCAATTTCTATTTCTGAGGACCCCCAAGAAAAGGGTTCCTTTTTTGCAATTGTTAAGAAGTGCGTTGACGAGTAAGTTGAAGTGGAGGCGCCTTAGGAGGCAGACTGACTTGTTGGAATATCAAGAGAAGGTGCAAGCTCTCTTTTTCTCAAGTATGTCAGCGAACTGTGAATGTGTTACAATTAAGTCTCAACTTTTTTAACTGTCCCAGGTTTTTTTATCCTCATAGAGCAATATTTCATCACCCTATAGCACGATTAATCAATATTCAGTTGATGGATTGATTGGACCAAAGATATATTCTTATTTAGAATACGAAACATTGTTAGTTTATGATGACAAAACGACTGAATAGTAAATTATGCTAGCTTGACCACTTGCAGGAATCAGAGAGAATTGTCTTCCATATAGTGACTGATTCTCTCAATCTTTCAGCAATCTCAATGTGGCTCTTATTAAATAATCCTGACGAAGCCGCAATGCAGATCCAGAGCATAGACACTTTTGAATGGTTGTCAGCCAAGTATGAAATGACATTGCAGAAGCAAACCTCCTCTGATCTGAGATACATTTCTGCTCTGAACCACCTTCGCTTCTATCTGCCAGATGTTTTTCCCCTGCTTAGTAAAATTGTGCTCCTTGGCCATGAAATAATTATGCAAAGGGATCTATCAATACTTTGGAGTGTTGACATGAAGAGTAAAATAAATGCAGCAGTGGAGACCTGTCAGGAAGGTGAGCCTTCATTTCGTAGGATGGATTTGTTTATCAACTTCTCAGACCCAATGGTGGCAAAGATTTGATGCCAAGGCATGTACATGGGAATTCAGGATGAATGTGTTTGATCTGCAATAATGGAGGAGACAAAATTTAACTGATGTCTACCACAATTACCTGAAGTTGGTATGGAATCTGTGACCTATCTTTATAAACTTTCTAAATAGTTGTTTTTCTTTTTTCTTTTTCAATGATTTAGATGTTTGTTGCTGGTCTTTCATTCCTTTCCAGTCCCACCCACGCCCCCCCCCCAAAAAAAAAACAATCTTTTTGTCTGTGTTTAGGTTACCCTGCACTTGTATACTCAACCTAATATTGTATATGTTTAAGATTGTATTTTATGTTTTGTAATGTCATTTTCCCTTAGGAATTTTTGTCTCCATGGGAAAAGACACTGCTTTTGGTATTATACAAAACTGGATTGGAGTTCATTGATGGCATTTCCATATCATGTAAATATATGACTTACTCATTGTCAGTTGCTCAGTTTGAGGCAGGGATTCATCTCTTGTTTGCATGTCACAGTGCTCCGGTTTGTGTACATTATAGTAGTTTCAAGCTTGTAAGTCTTAAATGTCACTGTGTTTTCCTTCTTTTGGGGTAAAAAAAATAAAAGCAGAATGAATAGTGGGTATAACAACTCAGGAAGATTATGTATGCAGAAGTGCTTTTTATATGCTGCACTTATGCATTATGCCCTTACCTTTTAGACTTCAGTGTTTTGTGATGCTTATTTTCTAATTGGGTGATGCAGGGAAATAAGAGGCTATTGTGGAAAGCTGGTAGTTTGCCTTTAGGTTGGGTCACATATTACAACCCGACAGTAGCTTTGGACCGGAGATGGCATGTCCTTGGGTTGGGTTATGACTCTGCTGTCCTGCAAAGTGAGAGCGAGCTGGCAGTAATACACTATGACGGAATTATAAAGTCGTGGTTGGATATTGGGCTTGAGAAGTACAGGTGGTGTTGGAGGAAACATGTCAATTATGATCTCCCTTACTGACAGCAGTGCAACCTCCATCAGTAAGGGAGAAGATCTAGCAAGGAGTTTTCTCAAAAAGACGTGGTATTGGACCCCATACGACGTGCAACATCGTTTTGGGAACAACCAAAGGTGGTGTATAATAGAGGAACTCTGCCCCCATTAGAAATTAGATCCCACGACATGAAAGCTTTGTTGTTGTGTTATTCTTTCATGATTTCCCATGATAGGAACTCCACATGTTGTTGTGTTATTCTTTCACTCTTCTCTAGTTTTTCTAATTTTCCTGTAAATTTCACTTCTTGTGTTAATCTTTTATTCTTCCCATTTTTTTTAATTTTCGTGTAAACTTCACATGTTGTTATGTTATTCTTTCATTCTTTTGCAGTTTTTCTAATTTTTGTACAAATTTCACTTCTTGTTGTGTTATTCTTTCATTTTTTCCCAAATTTTCTAATTTTTGTGTAAATTTCAATTGTTGCGTTATTCTTTCATTCTTCCCCAATTTTTCTAAATTTTTGTGTAAATTTCAACTCGTGAATTTTCCCATTTTCACGGCAATAATAATATAATACCTGAGTCGTGCTTTCTAGAAAATTGGCACCAAACAATAAAACTGTCGTATGTTTATTAAAAATGTTGCAGTTAATCCTTCTATTAATTTTTGATACTCATTCAAAGTAAATGGGATAATTTTTGAGAGAATAAATAATGAAAGCTAGTAAAAAGGTTAGATTATAATACTTTTAATGCATTGAGGATAGAATATAAAACAAATTATCTTTTAAAATATAAAATAATAAATTTTAAATATTTTGGGTGCAAAATCAGATTCTTTTTTTTTTAATTTGAATAATGTTATGCTGATTAAATTATTGTTTAAACTTTATATCTCAAATTAATATAAGTGATTGAATTAGTCAGGGCGACTGTCACTGCTAAGTATTTCATGTACGGAATTTTGACACTTACAAATAAATTTGGGATTTTATCCTTTTTTTTTGGCTTCGTCTTGTTGCCTAACCTAATTGCGACCCACGACCAATTTTCAGGAGATGCAGATACGTGGAAGAAACTGGTTGGGTTATTGCGGATGAGGTGTGATCTCTCTCTATCCACGTTGTGTGGTGCATTGGGCAGACTTGGAACCACCAAATAGATCTATTAATTCGAATATTCCATTAAGCAAACTTTAACTAATCCGCTTGTCTTGTCAACAACTTTCATTCAATAGTAGGATTTTATTTTTCCTCTACTGAAACATTACAATGACCACCATAACTGCTTGCACTTCAACCTCTTCGATCACACCCACGGCCCTCCTGCCCAAAGGATCCCTCATACGTCCTTCCGTAGTTGGTAAGAATTTCCGTTTCTCATTATAAAATTGATTGTACTTTTTGTACTTTTGAGACTCTGATAAACAAGTCACATCTGCTCTAAAGACTGAAATTGATTCCAGGGTTGCCAGCAATGGCGGCAAGGGTGGGCAAAGTGAGGTGTTCCATGGAGGGAAAGCCTGCTGTGGAGGAGAGTGGCTCAAATTTGGGGATGGGTGCATCACTGATTGCGGCGGCATGTGCTGCAACCATATCCAACCCGGCCATGGCTTTGGTGGATGATAGAATGAGCACAGAAGGAACTGGGCTTCCTTTTGGCTTGAGCAACAACATCCTCGGTTGGATCCTTTTTGGTGTGTTTGGCTTGATCTGGGCTCTCTACTTTGTCTACACTTCCACCCTTGAAGAGGATGAGGAGTCGGGATTATCCCTTTAAATCTTTGCGCCTCTTGTGTTTGTTGTAATGCTTCATTGAGTACTGTGTATTTATGTACTGCTTAATTACACTCTTATCATCTTCCATTTCTCCTTTTTGACATTTGTATTTAATTTCATATCAACTGTTTGAAGTTAATACCATATTACCATGACACGTTAATTGGGTTTTCTTTTCCAAATAAAGGAATAGAAATTCCGACATCGTGCAAAACTTGCTTTATTCTCGTTTGCAGCGATAAACTAAAAAGTCATGGTATTTGGTTTGGGTTTTGAAATAATAATTCATAAGATGTTTCCTTCTAAATTGATCTGACGGATAAAGATTTTTTTTTTCCTTTTACCCAAGTCATGAGAAATCAGTATACCACTAAATTATACGACAGAAATGAGTTTTTATCAACTTTTATATTTTAAATAATTTAATATATTGATGGTTATTAAATGGTTATTATTGAATTTTTGTAAGAATTAGTGATCCTATGACTCGCATTAATTTAAGATCTAAAATTCAATAAAAATTTTGGTCTACGTGGCATTTTTTTTCTTTACTTATTCGGTGACAAAAGAATTTTGCCTCCAAATGTGAAAGTTATGGGTTTTTGACAATGTTCAAAGTGTCTTTTTTTGGTGGGGATAAGTACAAATCCTCTTTTTTCCCCTGCAAAATAAAAATGTTCTCTTTCCAACTTT
>CM042187.1:2754272-2766056 GCA_023539305.1 Ilex asprella | reverse complement strand
GGGACTAAGTCTTTGCCAAGGTTGGCGAGACGTGGGTCGAGGTAGAGGTGTTTGATGAATTGTCTCACTGAATGTCATAGGGCTTTTTATTTTATGTTTTCTATTTTTGTTTGTTTGTTTTTCTTTATAAGTTTCGTTTAGCTTTTATCTTTGTTGTGCAACATTCTTAAGGGAGTTTACCTTTCCAATTTGAATTCATGGAAGATCAATTATGCAACTGCAGTTCATGAAAAATATCTAGCTGTTTTCATTTTCGTATTTTTTTTGTGTGCTGATGTGATTGATTGATTGTGTTTTTCCATAAATTTTGGATGTGCATAATTATGCTCGAGCTACATTTGTCGAGTGGGTTACAATTGGCATTGTCGTTAGTACTTGTCCTTTTGTATTGGTGTCAATATGACTGTCACAAATTCATGTGCATGCTCAAGCTACATTTGTTGAATGGGTCGGGACTTGATCTTACAATTGGCATTATCGTTTGAGCGACGTTGAGATTTATATGATTGATAAAATTGGTAGCAGGATGTTTTGAGAAATTTAGTATGGCCTTCTACAATCTCCTTCATCACCAATGCTTCACAAAATTATGGATGGATTCACATCTCCTCCTCTCTTAGATTTCTCTCTTTCCCTATCTGAAGACCAAGTTCAAGGGAGAGTTTTCTGATTTATGTCGTTGCTTTGTGGCATAAAATCAAAACCTTGAACCCAATCTATGCAGATGTCAATTTGGGTTATGGTGAAATGGCCTTCTATGCCACCAGCACTTTTCGTTCTCTCTTCGACTCTCCATCCCTTCTCATAGATCTAAGTTATTCACACAATTGAATCACATAATTGTTCTTTGATCTGTTCTTTTTTTTTTTCCCTATTATCCTCTACCTTTTACCTTTTGGGTGAGAGTGGATGTACATTTGTAACAGTAAAGGGGGCTTTATATACCAGATATAGGAAAATCTTTGTTTTGGCATGTTAATCATACATGTATTATCATTTCCTTTTCATTATGGTCAAGTCATCATTTGGAAATTAGATGTTTTGTTTTGGAAAGTGTTTGTTTAGAGTTTCTAAATTTCTAGGAGTAAAACATGGCAGATGGTGATTGATTTTCTTTTTTATTGTGTTGAGAGTGTTTTTTCTAATGGGTGAATTTTTTTTTGTTAGACAGTGTTTTCAGGCACGGGTCCATCACTAAAAAAAAAAAAAATCACCTATTAGAAAAAACATTCAGATATGGGTTCATCATTACATTAAAATCAACTAAATACTATTTACGTTCACCAATTTCTTGATAGCTATATACCAAAATGGACATGTGATTTTGTTGTTAAATGTCAGTTTTCTTGTATATTTAATGGTATAGCAATTTAGTGTGGTGTTCAATTTTGTGGTTTATGTTTATGCTTTAGTTTGTTGTTTGGCTTTATTATGGCCTTGAGTTCATTTCGTTTGTGGGGGAGTGAATCAATAAAGAAAGAAAGAAATGATATAGATAATATTTTGTTGAGTATTTATGTAACGTGTGGGTGTATTAAAGATGTGGTTTAGGTATTTAGTAATGTGGTTGAGTCTAATGTGTGCCTATATTCAGTGTTTTATTTTTTAGTGTCCAAGATTAATTTTTTTTAATTACACATAGTTTTTAATATTTTGGATGATTTTTTTTTATTAAAAATGATAATTTAATGGTAAGGGGTGTTAATGATATTTAAATATAAATTAAAAGTAGGTGACCGAAATTTTCCCTTTTTTTTATAATTCAAATTTGGGTAAATTTTAAATGTGGTATGAACTCATCAAGACAGAGCTTCAGATGATGAATACATGTTTAGAACTGTGGCGTATTTATGCAGGTACATTGATGTTGACGAGCTATAGACCTTGACGAAGCCCAGCGAGCTTGAGATTTCAGTTGGGTGGTGCTGGTGGAGCATCGAGGCTGAGATCTTCGCAGCTGAAGAAGCCACCAGAGCCTCTCTGCCGTGCCGTTGCTGACTGTCTCTCATCTTCGACCAGCTCCCAACATTCAACCTCCTCTGTTTTTGCCTCGGAACCTTCGCGGACTCTCCGGGTTTGAATTCACTTCATCCTCGTGCTCAAATTTGTGTTTTGTTTTCAGTTCTTGTAGCTGTAGATGTTGTTTCACTTGTTTTGGACTTGAAAGTGTTGAGACTGAACCTAAAATAAATAAAAAATCCCTAAATGTGGAACTCTCGCTGTTTTACCTTTTTTTTTTTGGTAAGTAAAAATCCTGCCTTTTGATCACTACTTTAGGTCTCTCTCCCTGTCTCTCAAACACGTTATCTCTCTCAAGTCTAAATCAAACCCTAGCCTCCCTGTATTCGTTGATGTGCTTGTGATTGCCATCGCGGAAACGAGCGACATATGGCTAAAATACTCACCACAGCCACTTCTCCGGCACCGATCGACAATTCGGGACAGTAATCATGACATCTATATATTCCCTAACATTCTTGAAACAATAATCAACAATCAGAGTTAGAAGAGGAGCGGGCCACTGCCATTACCCTTTTCTGGGTTCTATCACTCTATCGATTAATGCTGTGTGTTTTAGTACAACCAAAAAAATATAATTTTTCCTTTTTTCTTTAACTCCATTATGCGTTTCTTGTAGCAGTGTGATTCTTTTCTTGTGGGAGACCAAAATCCTATTACGGTTCAAACAGAGTTGGTTCCGCTGATCGAATAAGAAAAACAGAAAAAGAAATGTTCTACTTGAGTGAAATAGAGCACACAATCCGATTGCCACCTCATTTTCTCCATCTTCCTCTCAAAGAAGCAATTAAGGAAGAGCTTGAGGGACTTTTTTTAGATAAGGTCTTTCTCCTTTTTTTTTTTTCCTTTGTGAATTCAGTATATACTCTTCTTTGTGCTTGCATTCTACACGATATAATTGTAATATTATTGAAGCCTGTAAAGTGACTGGGAAAATGGTTGTATAATGCAAGGTTATATCAAAGTTGGGGCTTTGTATATCTGTTTATGATATTCAATCCATTGATGGTGGCTTCATCTTTCCCGGAGAAGGTTCTCCCACCTATACGGTATGATTAAATTGTGTTATTATTGGTGGTTAATATTTTGCTGATCTTTATAATGTTTGTTCATGGGCCCAATTCATCTCAGTAGGTTTTTAATCATGTTACAATGCAATTTATATTCTTTGTTTATGTTGACTTTTCTAAATGGTTGTACCTAGTGTACAATCTAGCTATATTTTTGGGACTCTGGGCAGTGTAAGTGATGTAAGTTATGGACAGTCTTATTCTCTTTTACATAATCTTTTCCATTTATAGAATTCTTTGTTTGGGACTTCTTTTGTTGGGTTTTTTATTTTTTGGGGTAGGGTGAAGTTTGTGCTTCATTGTTAATAGTTGGCGAATGTTTGCAAATTCGTAACTTTTCACGCATTTGGTTAATGATGATATTGAACATTCTATATAAATTTTGGCATCTCTTTGGGGTAGGGGGATTGGTTTGATGTGGATGTTAGATGTCTCCAACCCATGAATGATGGTCCGGGATGTACAAGTCCACGATGAAAATTGGAGTTGCGGTAGTTTAGTAGCTAGTGCAGTAGTGGAAAAGGTAGTATATTCAAACCAGGATGCTTTGTGGAGCTGATGGATTCTTGATGTGGTAGACATTTTACACTCATATTTGGGCTTAGGAGATTTCGTGGGGGTGAGTCATTCAGGAGTTAAACATGTATGTGCTTCATGTTTAGTCTGACGGTATTTGATGTGCTTTTTCTAATTGCCACTAAACTAGCATTGTAGAAATTTTTCTTCTTCTTTTTAAAAAAGTACTGCATGCTATTCCAATCAATGTTGAATTGCAATCTTTGCATGTCATGCACAAGAGTACTTTTTCAAATGTTTTACAAAATGATTGCATGCCCATCGGGAGTTTAAAGCCCCCTTAGCACGTGCTTATGTAATTATTCATGTTGTTCTGGCAGGTAAGGTTTAGGATGATAATGTTTCGTCTATTTGTAGGAGAGGTTATTGGTGCAAAACTTAAAGAGTCTGATTCAAACGGTGTACGCTGTATGACTTCTCTCTTTGATTTCTTTAAATTAGTCACTAGTTGGTGCTATTGTATTATCTTATGTATTTTTTTCATCACATATGCGGGTGGCTAATTATCTGTAAGCATGTTGTCATATGGATTGCTGAGTTGTTTCTTTGCATTGCAAGGGTATACATTGAAATCATCTGCCCACAAGGAGCTGAGCCTTACCTGGTTTGCATTTTTTGTCATTGCGTCTTGACAAGTAAAGAACTACATGGCTTGACTTGAGAACCATTTATTTTCTACAAAAATCATGACGAAAATCTGAGGGAGCAAATCTCTTTCTCACACTGCCAATTATTTTTTTGAAATGGAGCTTTCCTTCCATCTTCAAATCTTGAATGGAGGTGGTAACCATGAATGCGTACTCTTGACTATGTTTATGGCTGCTAAATAAAACACTTATTGCTATGACAACTAGGAGTAAGTTCGTTCAACACCAGGCCAGACTTGTTTGCCTCATCTCTCTCCCAACTGTTGTTTTCTCCTTTTTCGTCTCAGTCCCGATTATAGTTTTCCTCATCTCAGCCAATGTATTCATTGGATTTAACTAGTCTAGATGAAGACCAAAAGGCTTAGGAGTCCACCTTGGTACAATTGAAGCTCAATATTTTGGGTGCAGAATTTTAATCCGACTTCTGTGTTAATGAAACATGCTGTGTTTTTGGGATATTTACCCATATATTTCGATGATGGCGTGAAACTCTTCCAAGGTTTGGCACTGAAGAAATCATATATTTCTGGGATAGACATTCCTTGTGCTCTATTTCTTATTAATCTAAGATTTGGACCCTAGTTTCTGATGTTACTTGTTACTAGATCTTGGATTATACCCTGCCTCGCAAGGCTTCTACTGAGCAGTTTCAAAGCATTTCCATCTTTTTCAGTTAATTGGTATCTTTCTACCATACAGTAAAAAACAGTCTGGTGGAACAACACTTGAGAGCTGAGACCTTTGTAATAAGAATTTAATATTTATGAGATTGCTATATTATCTTGAACGACACTTGGTTGTTCATCTTCTAGAAGCTTTAGTCATTTTTTTTGTCAGTCACTTGGAAGCTTGGTTCATGGGTTTATAATGACAGAAACTTTGTGTTCTAGACATTATTTACAGCATTTCCATGATTATTAATCATTTTATTCAAGATTGATGCTCAATGCTTTTCTTCGTTTCAATGGTTACATAGTAGCTATTATAATTCAAACTCATATCTTGCTTATTTGTGAGACGAATTGCTGCTATCTAGCAATTCTTTTGTGTTTCTCATAATGATGAATCATTTGTTGATAGTTGTTTCATTTGCATGCTGATGTTGAAACTGAATCAATGGCTGGCAGTGTCTCTTGGATTTTTTGATGACATCTATGTTCCCATCGATCTAATGCCAAAACCATCCCATTGTGAACCTGACCCAGAAAACAAGTAAGTGTTTTTGTTGTGTCAAGTGATCTAAGTAATCTATGACTCAAATTGTCAGTGCCTGATTAGATCCATGTTAATTTAATGTTCTCTTTTTAATGTTTCCCTTTTTGGTGTCCCTTTTAGAAACCAAGTCAGGTGGATATGGGAGTTTAATGGTGATAATTATCCTATCGATGGGATTGACGAGGTCATGTTACGCTTTCATCTTATCAGATTTGTATGATAATTAGTTCTTCTGATGTGATAGTTTGCGCTAACAGCGGGTGTTTGATTGCAGATTAGGTTCCGAGTGCTCAGTGTAAATTATCCTTCAGTACCTGTTGAGCAAGAAAAAGAAACAAAACCGTTTGCGCCCATGGTGGTCACCGTAAGTACACTTTTGAACTTCATTCCATTTTGCTTCTAGCTGTGGTTTTATCTAGCTAGATTTTCCTTTGAAGGCTATCTTAGATTCAACTGCCCCATAAAATACTGCTGATTTTTGTAAAGAATTTCTATCACGTAGTATGTTAATATGTTTTATGGTGGAGTGTGTCCAATTTTTCTTGTTATAGAAATGAGAATTGATGTTGCTAAATAGATAAGAGAGAGGAAATCAAAAAGTGAATGATGAGTTAGACAATTTAAAATAAAATTTACGCAAGCACCCAAAAGTAGCACAGATGCCGAAAATAACAAGATGAGCCTCTTCGACCCTGCACCTTCCTTGTAGTATCCTCAAGGAGCATAGAACTGCTGTTAAAAACAATTGTGTGGATGACATGATGAGCATCTGGGGATCCATCTTGTCCTATCTAAAAGCTATATATGGATCCATAAGGTAATTAGATCAATATAGGGCCACGAGCCCTTGTACTCTTAGCCCACTTAAATCATTGATTCAACATCACTACTGAAGGTTCCTTTCTGCCTTGACAAACTCAAAATTCAAAATTCATCCATGTACCCTTACGGTTGACATTTATCACTCACATGCCATCTTGGGCTGCAGCAACTGGGGAACCTGGCCTTCCACTGAACTTCTAACATGTGATGCATTGCTTGCCATGGCCATGCCATTTACCAGTGTGCCAGACAACATGCACAAAGCTTTGCAATATCATCTGTCCGGCACCAGCAAAGCCTCTCAGAGGTTCACTTGATCTCATCCATAGCTATGACAGAATCTGTTGGACCTTGACAGTAGGCAGCTAGTTCTTGTAGCTTTAGATTGACTAGAGGAAAGGTTTAGGTGACCTGTGTGCAGTTAAGTATGTAATTTATACTAGTATTTGTCCCAAATAAAAGGGTACAATTTGTAGAAATATGCTCGCATGTTAATAATGCAACTGAAATCTTGATTGTTCTTAGATTATTCATCTTTGGATCATGACAGGATTGAG
Source organism: Ilex asprella (assembly GCA_023539305.1). Classification (NCBI taxonomy): domain Eukaryota; kingdom Viridiplantae; phylum Streptophyta; class Magnoliopsida; order Aquifoliales; family Aquifoliaceae; genus Ilex; species Ilex asprella. The sequence goes on along the minus strand of CM042187.1, from coordinate 2,759,150 downwards.
TTGATGGTCATAGTTTATTTGAGATGGTTTTATGGTAGCCTGTCTTCTTCTCCAATGAAATAAAATCCTACTTTTCAGCCAAATGCTTATCAGTATAATTTTGGTGATACTGGAGTTCATATGACTTTTCCCTCATGTGATATGAAAGAAGATATTGTCAATGCCTCTCCCATGTATCTATTGGTTCACTGTTTCAAAAAAATTTCTGGAAGGCGATGTCCTTTTTGCTTATAGCAGCGGCTAGTAATTGTTGTAATAAATTCCTTGTATTTTGACAGGGGTCGCTTGATGCTGATGGTTTGGGCCCCATTTCCTGGTGGGTATAGTGGAGCTGTTTTGAAATATTTAGAATGATCCTGTTCCCTAGAGAGCAATGAAGCTGATGACATTTCATCTTGCTAGCTGACATTGTCCCTGCTCTCATCAAAGATACATAATTAGGGATGTTGAGTTGAAGATGCAGTGTTGATTTTTTTCTCATTTTTATTGGTTAATCGGAGATGGTAGGAAGAAACTGTACTTTTCTAGATAATTAACTATAGGAAGAAACTAAATATCTTTTCCCCCCTCCTCTAGTTTTTTGTTTACTCGCATCTTTTAGCAAAGCGAAGGGTTTAGGTGTCAATAGATGGACAGAAGAGAGCCTAGAGATGTATAGTATTTCGTCCTGTACTCAGGAGTCAGGACAGCATATTCTGTTTTTTGTTTTCTTTTGATGAAGTATATGCCTACGTAACTATATATAAATAGGTTCACCTGAAATCCTTTGTTGAACGTCATGAAATCCACTTTAGTGGTAAGGTTCACTATGGTCTTGAGTGGTTTTCTCTTGCCCCCCCCCCCCCTTCTTTTAAAAACTCCTCTCTACCTGCCCATCACCTCCAGAAGTCGGCAATTGTTGTAAAAGCCAATGAACGAACAGTGCCGTTCATCTTGAGTGTTCCAATCAGATGAACCCTAAATGGTGTGAAAGAAAATCAAATTCGCTCAAGCCGACAAAAAGCAGGAGGACTGCAGTTGAACTATGCTAAATTCTTTATTTTGTTACCTACAAAATTCATCAAAACCAAACCATCTATACGTTTACACAAACATACCTATGCTAAACTTATAAATAGAGAAAAAAAAAACAAGCTTAAGGAAACGTACCGGCGACGTGAACCTGCGGCGAGGTTCAGGACAAGAGGCGCTATTTTAGGGTTGGCACATTGAAATCTGCTATCTTTGATTAAGGTAAACTCCATCCACACCCACTTTTGTTATGCATATATTCAATGATACTCCCTATATATTTTGAAATTTCACTGCATCACCTTTTAAATTATACCTCAGAATCACTTACACACACCCCTTTTGTTAACAATCAATTTTTTTTTTTGGAAAAGGGAGAATCCCATGGCTTGTCTTCAGCAAGTAGAGACGCGTTTATATCGCTCTGGCTTGTAACTCTGAATAGATTAATAGTCATCTTTGACAAGCAGAAAAGTGAGAATTTTGATTTAATATTCTTTAAAAATGTAAAAACTACCCTTTACTTTTTAAATAGACCAAAAATGTTCATATTCTAAATGAATGGCTTACTGCAACGGTCATTGGCGTACAGCATTATGATTTATTTTTTTTTGGCTTAATCCACTGATTTTTGATAATGCCTACATACATTTACATATATTTTGCTTGATAGACAACAAGGAGAAAATTTTGATTAAGTTTAACATCGCAAGTGACAACCAGCAAGAGGTTACCACAAAGTCAGTTTTTGGGACACAAAATTGACTTTTTTAAAAAAAATTCATAACATTTATTCATTAAAAAAATAATATTTCATCGATGATGAATACTACTTTACACTATTGTATGATGTGTTAACCCCACAAATAAATTTTACTACAAGGGCTTGTAGTTGACATCAAATTTGTATTTTTTTCAAGGTTTAAGCCTCGTCCAAGACTGCTTGAAAGTCCCCACATTACCAATCCCATCCGACTACCCCAAGGGCATGTTTGGATGTTCAATATAGGAGGGATTAGATTGGTTTTAAGGAACTCTTTCAAACGCAATCCAACGAATTTTTACATGGGATTAAATTATATATAAATTTTATTTAATTCCATGTTTGGTTTGGTAGGTGACATAAATATATGCGAGGTTCATGAATTTATGTTAAATTATATTATTCAGTTTGCTAAAATGTTCATTATTAAGTAATTAGAAGAATAAATTTTTGAGTAAAATAGTTTTTTTTTTTTTGTCTTCAAATTCAATCTTTCATTTTTTAAGCCCAAGCCCAAATGAGTTTCATCAAACCCCCATACTTAGCTTTTAATGCACTGCGGGTCGGGAGGGGACTTAGATTCATTTTTCCAATAAAATGTCGAGTTTCAAATTTTGAACCAAACATGAGTTTAAAAGGTACATTGGACTATTTTAACAAAAATTACCCTTTTAATACCATCTAAACCCATATACCAAACATGCCCAAAGAAGCTTGAACCAACTTTTTTTTTAGCAATGTTATTTGGACCTAATTTACTGACATAATTTGTTGACCTAATTCATTGTGACCTTTGAATTCACTGTAGACCCTATCAAATATTGAAATTTGGTGTTGATCCAATGATTCCTATGAAACCACATCATTATGTCAGCAAATTAGGTCAGATTTTTATGTCCAAATAATATTGCTTGGTTCAACAATCAGGGATGTCATATCACTTTTCAGTTTTCACATTGTGTGGTTGTTTGGTAAGTTTTATTATTTTGGATCGACTTAGATTAAGTAGACAAATCAAAACCCATTTAATTGGATTTTTGGGTTAGGAGAAGAAATTTATCTTATCCCATGTTTAGAAATTGTTAGATTATTTTTTGACTTCAATGCCCTTTGTCCAACTCAATTTTTACTCAAAGCAAGGATATTTTGGTAATTTACATCCTATTCTCAAAGGAGCAAATTTGGACCATTTTGAAACCCACCCCCTGGTGGTAAAATTCAGTATTTATATTAGTCCGAGAATACCCTAATTGTTGAATTCCACTTGCTTAAAAATGAACCAAACATAAATTATGTGATACTCCAAACTATTTTTGTTTCAATCTCACCCATTAGTCCACCCTTCTCCCATGAACCAAACAGGCCCGGACAAGTGTGAATTGAAGACTTGACACATAGAGTTGGTAGAACCCACGAACTACAAAATTGTTTCTCCCGTGGCTTGGGAACCCACGAACCCTCAATCCCACCACCACTATCCCAGAGTTGGTAGAACCATCTTTTCTCACGAAAAATGCAAGATAGATGATTCACAAGTATAAAGTAAGGTGCTCCATTATATGATTTCTTTACAAGATTTTCTTTGAGATATTTTCAAGTAATTGTAAATGGGTTGAAAAGAGTGAAAAAAAAATCAAAAGAGAAAGGTATGTACACCTCACAAGCACCTTTTTCAAATTATATAAACATTGCTCGAAAGAATCACTAAAAACTAAGAAATGGGCCATGAACACTTCCATTATCTTCTCTACCAAATCATTGAAAATTTACATCATACACTTCTGAAACGTACTTAGAGCATTGCACAGTTCAAATGACATCCGACGATAAGCAAATATCTCAAAGGGACAAGTGGTTAAACAACCATTTATTCTAAAAGCATGAAACTTTAGTATTTATACTTTAACATGTCCCCACACGTGGAACTAAACGTTATAAAGGGGCAAGTGGTTAAACAACTATCTAATCCAAAAGCGTGTAACTTTAGTATTTATATTTCAATACGTCTGCACACGTGAAATTTTTGTAAAAATTAGGATGATGGTGAGATTTGAACACATGACTTTCTATTTTAATATCAGGTTAAACAATCATCTATTCCAAAAATTTAAATTTTCAAAAAGAGTGTAACTTTATTATTTTTATTTCAACATCTATAACTACTTTTTCTTTTATTTTATTCATTGGTTTGTTTGAACCATTCATGATTACTTTGATCAAATATCCCTCGCCCATGAAAAAAGGTAATTGCAATTTTTCAACGAGGAGCAAAGTTGACAGCAATGCAAGAGAAGTCTTTGTTTCTAATATATGAAAAAAAAAAAACCAATTCTTGAATCCATTTGACGAGATTTGTTGATTATTTGAATTTTAGAGCAAGCAAAAGTCTAAAACTTAAAAAGCCCACCAAGCCAGAGCCGGTCCAAGGGGGCAACAAATACCCTAAATTACATGGTTGATGAACAAGTTCTACTAATTCGTAATAATCATTTCAAATGGACGGATTCAGCAATTCAATGTAAGGAGTCATTTTCTCAATTTTTTTTGAAAAAAGTCCCCGGGAATTGACATAGAATTTATTAGAAGTGGGTGTGTTAATCGGGCTCTATCAAAATTTGACACGACATAATGAATTGACATAGAATTAAATGGAATTAAATAAAGTCTTATTGAGTTAGGGTGGTAAATAGGTGGACCTACTAGACTTGTTTAATAAATGAGTCGTATTCAAGTGAGATATGTCAATCCATTTATTATTCATTTAAATAAAATTAAAATTAAAATAATAATAATTAATAATTATCCAAACACATTTTTTAGAGAAACCCAAAGTACACCACACAAAATATATAAGCCCCTAAAAAAATATCTGTATTCCAAACAGTAATACTCCGTTTGATATGATGAAAAAATAAAAAAATGAAAAGTTGAAATGATGGAAAGTTGGAGGGATAAATAAAACATTATATTTGATAATGAATGATGAAAAAAGTGGATGAATGAGCTTTTCTTCTAACTCATCAAAATTAATTCCTCCAAATTCAGAAGGAAAGTGGATAAAAAGTTAATTATTTGTGTTAAAATATATCTTATTTGTCTATATA
>CM042187.1:2710152-2734413 GCA_023539305.1 Ilex asprella | reverse complement strand
ATTAATACATATATATAAAGATATATATAAAAATAAGATACATTTTAATACAAATAATTAATTTTATATTTATTTTTTTTCTAATTTTTAAAAAATTAATATTTATAAATTAAAAAAAAACTTATCAATCTATTTTTTTATTCTTACTATTTTATTTCTTTATCAAACAGAATATTTTACCGACCGTTCTATTTTTTTCATCCTACGCTAAATATGTAATCGAGGGAGGGATGATCATGATTAATTGGCTGGGCAAGTCCACATGCTCATGCAAGCCCATTCACTTTAATCCAATCAACTTTCTAACCGGTCCCACTAATCACAACTCAAATGGCCATGAACTACTCTCATTTTAACCGACATACTGGGTCCCACCTCACATGGGCTGCTTCACTAACCCTGTTTGATCCAACGCTTCTGATTTCACTCCATCAACCCCCTAGATAGCATCTCAGCCGTCCACTTCTGGACCACAGCCTTCAATACGGGCGGTTGGGCTTGTCTCTCCATTGTCCCCTCATTGCTTAACAAAGACCCAAACGTGCCGGTCATGTGACCAACATCTATAGCTGTCCATGCCCCACGAATAAACTTCATCTCCTACGCGCATTTCTCTCTGGTACATATTACGTCAGCATGTGATTGCTTGAACACAGTGGTATGAGTTACAAAGCGCGTGACAATAGGCCAACTCTATGTTCTGAATTTCATGCACAAGGAGAAAAAGTCACCTATGTCATGTCTCACCCTAACCATCCTATAAAATTCTTCTGTATCTCTCCCTCTCCTCCACAGCACAAAACTTTCAACTCTCTTTCGTAGCCGGAATTTACAGAAACTCACCGGACACTTGCCGGAAACTTGGAAAATATATTTTGTGTACCATATTAACAAGTTTGAAAGAAGGTGGTATCGATCAGTTTGCACTTACAATTTCATTTGTTGTGGAGTTATCGCGAAGATAAATGGAAATGGCTAGGACTGTGACCTGCTATGAGAGTGATCTGAATCTTAAAGCAACAGAGCTAAGATTAGGGTTGCCAGGCACTGATGAGCCCAGAAAACAACCGTCTGCTGTTATTAAAAGCAACAAAAGAGCTTCATCGGAGATGGACAATGCATCAGATTCCGCAAAGAGTGACCAACACAGTTGCTCTGCAACCAAGTAAGTGAATCTTATAGCTTTGACATTGGTATCTCCCATTGAGTAATAGTTGGAGAGTCTTCGGGTCGAACATGTCTTGAACTCAACTGTATATTTACAAGTAGTTATAATTTTATTTATCCAAAAAAGACACGTTAATCGGTTGAACAAGGCATCCATATGTTATTGTAAAGCTCATGCATGAACTTATATCGGTTTATAATGAAATGGCAGGGCACAAATAGTGGGGTGGCCACCTGTCCGATCTTACCGGAAAAATGTTTTCCAACCGAAGAAGGTGGAGGCTGAAACTGCCGGAATTTACGTGAAAGTGAGCATGGATGGAGCTCCTTATCTTAGAAAGATCGATATAAAGGTTTACAAAAGCTACCCAGATCTCCTCAGCGCCTTGGAAGACATGTTCAAGTGCACCATAGGTAAGAACAAAGTCCTTTGTATTGTGACTTGTGATTGAATGATGGTGACGATGAAACTGAAGATATATATTCTTTTGGTGACATTGATCTAATCTTTTAATTTTATTCAATGGTTTATATAGGTGTATACTCGGAGAGAGAAGGGTATGATGGATCTGAATATGCACCAACTTATGAAGACAAAGATGGTGATTGGATGCTGGTCGGAGATGTTCCATGGGAGATGTTTATTTCCTCTTGCAAAAGGCTGAGAATCATGAAAGGTTCAGAAGCTAAGGGCTTGGGTTGTCTTTAGAAACCCTGATTTCACACAGCTCAAGCTCAATACATACACCAGATGGATCAAGAAAACATAGTCTTTCTCACAGGAAGAAAATTTTTCACCTTCGAGGTCCTCAAGAACAAGAGTCCAAGACAATCAGATTTAGTCTTTTTGATGTTTTTGGTTTTGTATCAACCCATACAAGGATAGTACTGCATATATATTCTTCAGATCTTTCTGTACAGATGAAGTTCACTTCTGATCAATAAAAAAAAAAAAAAAAGTTTACTTAATTTCTAGTTTCTACATGTTTTCGGCTAGATAGTGTTATATAATAATGAAGATATATACATCAAGATACATTGCTTTGTATATATTTTATTTTGCTGGGCTGATTAATTGGAACTGAAAAAATGCAAAAAACCAAGCTCTTTTATTTTCAATCAAGTTTATGTTCCCATGGTGTTAGAAAAATGGAAAATAAACCTAATTAAATATAGTCTTTAGATTAAGGAAAAATTACATTCAAACTTTTTGAAGTTTATCTCTTAATCACTTAAAATTCATAATATTTAAGATATTACACATAAACCCCTAAATTTTGTATGCGTCTAACACGTAGACCTCTGTTGTTGATGCCTATTAGTATGTTCATTAATAAATTATATACATATTTCCTCAAGTTTATAGGTGTTTAAACACTTAAACATCTCAAATTTACAATATTACACTTAAAACTCTCAAGTTTAAAATATTACACTCAAACCTCTCAAATTCAGGAGTGATTCAAGTGAACATCTTGTATAGGTGAAACATTGAGGATGCACAAATTGATTTTCGTAAAAGATCAACAGTCGAGTATTCGTAAGGATGCAATTAATAAGCAGTAAATAGGCAATCAATAGCAAAACAGTAAATAAGAACAGACCCACAGATTTATAGTAGTTCGATCCGGGTGGCTGACGATCTTTATTGATGAGTAAAGTTACTGGGAGAATGTACTCCGAGATCATTACAATGCTTTGGAGAGAGAGAGGGAGAGAGAGAGAAAGCAATGTATGTAGAGAGAGGTCTTGAGATCATAAGGTGATGCCCTTTATGTAAAGAGGACTTACATTATATAGAAGTGGTGAGGCAGTGATGTGAGTGAGAAATCTTCCACTATTTTGGTAAATACAATTATCATAGGATTAGATCTTCATCCTGATATTTTTTCTATCGTGCTCCTATTCAGTCGGAGAAAAATCATGAGTTGGATTGGGCTTGATCTTGAGTTTGGACTTGAGCTGGTATGGGCTAAACTTATCTCGGAGTCAAGAGGATGAAGGAGGCCAGCCTTGGGCGGCGCCCCAAGTGCTTTGGCCATTGGCCCTTGGTGCCTTGGGCATTGTCTTCTTAGTTCTCTTTGGATTTCCTCCTTGGTTCTCTTTGTTGGGCTTGGGCTAGTCAAATTCAGGCTCATCATTTGCCTCCATGTCCCAAGTCTCTGACTTTTTTGTGAGAGCAGGGGGTTGAGAGCATATGTTTCGTCTTCACTTGAGTAAAAGTTTCTTGCTCTCTACGGTGTTTTTTCGTCTTTAGGGACTTTGCTGTGTTTACCGATATCATAACTCTTTTTTTTTTGCATTGGACGATGCTTGCTGGCTCCCCTTGCGTGACGCCTATTTTTTTCTCTGTTTTTTTTTGGGCGACCCTTGCTGGTCAAGTGAGAGGACTGTTGGGCGTCAAGAGCTAGGGTGGCGCCAGGGCTGTGTGCTAGCTTGGGCGGCGCCAGGAGGAGGCTGGGAGGTAGCTGGAGTATCAGAAAATCAACAAAATTTTGAACGGTCATAACTTTACACTCGATTGTTCGTTTGAAGAATTTTTTTTTTCAATTCGAATATTTTTTCGAGATCTACGACATACAAACGGTCAAAAGGCGATTTGGTCAATAATTTTTTCCAAAAATATTTCTATCTCTCTATTTTTTGTGTTTTAAGCACATATTGGTGAAACTGGCGGTGATGGAAAAGTTGTGTTCTAGTAGGCAACTATCACACATTCATGGGCAACGGTGGAGGCTGCCTTGGGCGTCACCTAGAGGCTGGGCAGCGCCTTGAGTCTTGCTATGGACGGCTCCTCTCTGGTTCTTGGTGATTGATTGACCTTGTCTCTAATTATAAGCGTCAAATTGATCTGGAACTTTATCTTCTTTTAGGGTGGTGTATTTCTTTTCTCTTAATAGGGCAAGGTTTAGTGGAATGGCTGTTGTGGCAGAGGCTCATTCCATTGAGATGAAGATAAGGAGGGGAGCTGAGAAGCTGGGCACCTGGTGGTGGGTGCCTGAGGTTAGACGTCTGCTGAGAAGGGGTTAGACCCATCATTTAGACAGCATCATGAGAGGCTTCCAAGGTTGAGAGGCGAGACTCCTCGTCGGGGCGACATCAAGGGGTGCCCAAGGTGAAGAGGGCGAAACCTCTCATCTGGGTGACATCATAGGGGCGCCTAAGATGGAGAGGGCGAGACCCCTACTGATGGCTGCCTTTTGTATTTTTGTCTACCTTGTTGTTAGGTCATATTCTGATTTTTGTAAGCTGTTTGTAAATTTTAGGAAGACAATTCGGACACAATAATCTTCATAGAGTTTTATTTTATAAAATAATAAATAAAAAAAATAAATTAACTGAAACAATAAAGGATAGATAAAATTTCAGGTGCTCGGTGTCCCATAGGTGGGCTAAGACTTTCTTGATGGAGTTGGAGTCATCTCCATATCCTAGCCCTCAAGAGATTGTCTGAATTTCTTTGAAGGGTTGTTGGCATTCTCTGTCACCCTGATCCCGACCAGGTGGTAAGGCTTGTCTTCTATCAGTAACGTTCTGCCTCAACTGGTCACGCTGTATAAGTTCATTAATCTGCCTTTTAAGATCAAAGTAGTCGTCTGTGTCATGGCCATGGTCGAGGTGGAAGTGGCAGTACTTGTTCAGGCTCCTTCGGTTCGATGCAGTCTTTATCTTCTCTGGCCAGAGTATTGTAGGATCATCTTGTATTTGAAACAGGATATGCTCCATGGAAATATTGAGTGGCGTGAAGGCTTGTCGTTCTCTCAGAGGTGGGAGACCAAGGTGATACTTGACAAAGATTCTCTCTGTCATATTCCTCTTGTTCTCTGTTTCTCTCCTGTCTTCACGAGTATCCTTTCTTTTCTCACCCCCGTAGTAGGACTCACCTTGTCTGGCCTTGGTGACATCCTCGACGTTTATGTACTTTTGTGCCACTAATAGCAGTTTGGACATGTTGGAGGGCGGCTTCTTGAAGACTGAGAACATGAAACTAGAGGTGCAAAGACCGACAATAAAGGCGGCTAGAGCTATCTTATAATCTGGCTACTCAATCTGGAGAGCCACCTCATTGAAACAAACGAGGTAGTCTCTGAGGTTTTCATCCCTGTCTTGCTTGATGGTGAGCAAGTGGATCACAAGTTTCTGATGTCGGCGTCCTCCAATGAAGTGGAAGATGAAGGATCTACTTAGTTCTGCAAAAAGTGGATGGAAGAAATCTTGAGCTTGGCAAACCATTGGCGTGCGGATCCCTTGAGGGTGGTAGGGAAGGCTCTACACATAATCTCCTCAGCACGTTATCGAGTTGCATGAAAGACTTGTACGTGTCAAGATGATCAAGGGGATCTTTGGTACTATCAAAGATATCGATGGTAAGCATCTTAAACTTCGAGGGTAAGGGATAGTTGGTTATATCCGCGACAAAAGGTGTGTTAGTACGTCTTACCAGATAGTCCACCATATCGGGCGCTTCTGCCTTGATGGTGTTGAGGGTATCACTGAGTTGGTTTTGCACCTCTCTGATCTTCTCGTCCTATTGGTTGGGGACGTCTTCCGTTGGGTGATGGTGTTGGCTTCCATGATTGCCATACTAGCTCTTTCCTTCGTCTTCTTGGGCAAGTACGTGTGGAGGGAGAACATGTGAACTCCCTGGGCGCTGGCGAGGGATTGTTGGGCGACAGGTGCCCTGGTGTGGTCTTAGGGCATTTTGGCGAGGGACCCCAAGTTGAGGTGCTGCTTGACGCCCAGAAAGGATGGATTGTGGCTCATCTCCTATTGGAGGGAGTGGGGCTCCTCCCATAGGTTGAGGAGTGACCCCTCCTTGGGTGAGCATCAACTGTATGATTTGTTGATTCTGTTTTACCAGCAAGTGTATGGTTTGTAAAAGCTGTTGTTGTTGCTCAATGACGGGGGTTGCCGTAGTAAATGGTTTCGAGGGTGCAAGGGGATATGGAGCCTCCTCCTAGTAGGCCGGGTTATTGTCTCCCAGTTGTTGACTCATTTATCTAGTCGCGATTGCCATGGGTTGAAAGAGAGTAGGAAATTAGTCGTTTTTCATGGACGACGTCAAATTGATAATGCACAAATTAGTCTTCGTGCAAGATCAACAGTCGAGTATTCGTAAGAGTGTAATTAATAAACAGTAAATAGGCAATCAATGACAACACAGTAAATAAGAGCAAACACGCAGATTTATAGCAGTTCAGTTCGGGTGACCTATCGCAACGGTGACCGAAGATCTTTATTGATGAGTAACGTTACCGGGAGAATGTGCTCTAGGAATATTATAATGCTTTGGGGAGCGAGAGAGAACAATGTATGTAGAGAGGTCTTACGGTCATAAGGTGATGCCCTTTATGTGGCGAGTACTTTCATTATATAGGAGTGGCGAGGCGGTGACGCGAGTGAGAGGTCTTCCATTATTTTGATAAGTACAATTATGGTAGGATTAGATCTTTATCCCGATATTTTTTCTTTCGTGCTCATATTCAATTGGAAGAAGATTCTAAGTTGGATTGGGCTTGATCCAAGTCTGGACTTGAGCTGGTGTGGGCCAAACTTGCTTCGGAGTCAATAGGATGAAGGGGACCAGGGGACCAGCCTTGGGCGACGCCTAGCTTGGTGACCCAAGGGCTTTGGGCATTGGCCTTTGGTGCCTTGGGCATTATCTTGTTGGTTCTCTTTGGATTTCCTCCTTGCTTCTCTTTGTTGGACTTGACCTAGTCAAATTGGGCTCATCAACTATAATTCCACATTTGTGAGAGACGCCTGTGAGAAACTTAATCCAACTTTGGTTTGATAGCCCTAGGCTTCAGATCGTATATGGATAAGATTCAAACCTATGTATATATCCAAGTGCATAAGTATAGAATATGTGCAAGGACAGAGTTCTGTCTACATTTTCTGTTTAAGACGCTCGACATAAGTAGAAGATTCGTTATTTTAATTTATATTTGCTAAGGTAACTCCTGATACCTGCTGTGTCGTATTCGTTTCATTTTCAACCATTTTAAAATCCAGTTCAAAAAAAAATACCATTTTAGAATCTTATGAGAGGCTTGGGTAGTAAACAAACGGTTTTGCACCATACCACTCTTTAATGTGGGCCTGAAGTGGAAAGGGGTCTGAGTTGAGGCCTGGGGCGTGGGTTGATTGGGTCTTAGACCATCCAGTTCCGTTCAAATGATTGTTTTGGGCTTTGTTCATAAAGCCCATAAACCAGTCAATGGACCGACCTTACCGACGCAGTTGAGGCCCACACATATAAAAACTCTGTGTGCGTTCTACGCATTCCGTTAATTTTTGAAGCTCTTCGGTTTTAGTCACAGCACGAGGAACTCTCTCTCTCTCTCTCTCTCTCCCTCCTTGTCTTTGTTCAGCTCAGCTCGCATAATCGTCGGAGTCCGAAAATGTTGGCTCGTCTCGCGAACTGACGCCTGCTGGAGATCCGTCAAGCATTGCGTCAATTTCCTCAGGTTTTTTTTTTGCCTATTTTCTTTGAATTTGTTCTTGTATTTTCTGTCTGAAATCGCTGTAACTTCTTTTACATTTATTTGTTTTTCCGTGTCCTTCAGAAGTCTGGATCATTCTCCACTGCTGTGAACTACGTAAGTTCGAACTAATCGCTTCAATAAATACATTTGATCAATCCAATGCTTTTATATATAAACCTCTATATATTTGGATGATTTTATTACTGTGGAAGAGTTTTTGTGCAGCACATTGATATGGCAGATAACAACCGGGACCTTCCGTGGGAGTTCAGCGATGGGAACAAAAAGAAGGTAAGACATGCTTGCGACTTGATATATCAATCAGCTTTAATTAGCCATACTTGTATCTAGTCTGTACAAATGCATCAAGTCTTTGTAGTCTATGCTTTCGAGTCGGTCTTTGTGGTATCTTCTTCACAGAGTTGCAGAGAGAATTTGGTGTGTACTCAATAACCATCTAACTTGTTCTGAATTTCAAGTTCACCTTACTTGGCCATTGATAGACTTCTTGAAATGAATTTCGAACAGAGACATGCTGGATTTAACAGAGACGAACTAGAAATCCAGACATACTTAGTTTAAATCATGACAACCACAAGGTTAGTCCCTAGTTCCGGCGTAAATAACCAACTTTTGATTGGACTAGGAAGGGAATTAGTTGAGGTGCGTGTTAGTTGGTCCGGACTCCTTTTAGTGGTGAACCCAAAAAAAGAAATGAATTTCAATTATTTTGACTTTTCAAAATATCAAATTTCAACTCATACCCAGACGCCCTACTTCCTAAATTCTTTAGCACCCCATTCCCACAATTAGGAATACATAGATTCTATTTTAAGTAGCTATTATTGATACTAAGCATTGGTGGATGAATGGAACAACTAATTTTTGATGACTTGTTTTGTGAATCAACCTGTGATTTCCTTTTTAAAGTTATTGCCTTCTTTGGTGTGCTATTATAAGGTCAGAGCTAACCAAACCCTGTCCGAACTTCATCATTTCATTCTGTAATGCACACTTTCCATCATTTACCATTAGAATATATAAGACTTTGATGCTTACATTATTTCAAGGCCAAGCTTTGTGTTTGAGACATCTTCTAAGTATCTGACCAGTTATAAAGTATTAAAACTATCATTAGCTACCTAAATTAAACATTCAGTACTTACTTTACTTATATAGACTGGTCGAATTTAAACTCAGTTGGACCTTTGCAACCTTGCCCGTAGGAAGCGATGCATAACTTGTATTCGTTAGGTATTAGGCTTGGAAAAAAAAAATATGGTAACTATGATTACGCTTTTATTCTGGGACAAGTTGCATATGCATGTAAACCGATATTAGCTTTATACTCCCATGATTGCTTTGGGTTAAGAAGCAAGAAAACTCTTAAAATGGTGACTATTTGTGTTGGGCACTGTTTTACCCGAAGATCAAATTTTAATATTGGACACGTGACACTCATTTGGTGACTTGTTCGACAGTTTTTTAGGTCATGTCTACTACTAAAATATAAACATAGAAAATTATGTAATTAACAAAGTTCAAAATTTTCATGGATGACTATCCATGTTTGCTACACATTGTCTATAAAACAATTGATGATTAGTGATTGGTATCATCCTTAAAAAATTCACAGTAGTTAACTGGACATAGGATCTACTTGCCATGAAGTATTGTATTTTTTAAGAATAGTTCGATAATTAGTTCCATATCTATTTGTAACGTGTTTGTGTCCTTTGTGGAGAATTGAATAGTAGCCTAAGTCGGTCTCTCACCAATCCTTATTTGTATTTGGCCTTCTCTTTGCATGAAAGGAATTCTGTTAACGTACCGGCCCTTCTCTTGCTCATGTTGTTCATTTTCCCTTCCTTTTTTGTTTCTCCTATCTTTAGTTTCCGTTGACCAAAAAGAGGTTGAGGCTTGCATATATGACCTCCGTTGATGTGAGGGTGGTCAAAAGTCCTTGAGCTTGCCCTGTCCAAATTTGTTTTCTTTCAACCAAATGAAGGTGTGCTACATCTTGAATCATGTGGAAAAAAATCAACTAGCATGAAGACCTCTCTTTCCAGAGTCTGCTGGGTCGATTTAGTTATATCTCTTGCATTGAATGTGTTTGCCTTTGTGAGTCATTATTGCTTAGCATATTATTACTAAATTCTCTCCCCCAGAATGGGTTGATTTAGATTTTGTCATTTTCTGAGTGTAATTTATCCCGACAGCTGTTGTCAAAAGATATTGATCCCCAATTTCCTTGTCATGCTGTAAAGATGATTTTCCTGCAGTCTAGAAAAGGAAGTTCAATTGTAGTTAATCGTTGTGGTTGCATGTCTTATTGAATGGAGCCGCAACTAATTCAAACATAAGCACAATTTTCATCACGATTGGATTACTCACCAATCTAATATCCCACAAATTCTACCTTCCGTAAAAAATATTCCACGAATTCTAATTTTATCATGGGTTTACTCCATGTATGCATAGGTGAAGGAAATATTATCTCACTATCCATCAATGTGCAAGCAATCTGCAGTCATTCTTCTGCTAGATCTTGCGCAACAACATCGAGGGTGGCTTCCTGTTTAAGCAATAAATGCTGTAAGTTGACATTAACTCATGATTAATTTTCTCTCAAGAGTTTTTGACGCGTGTGAAAAGGTTCATACCTGTAGCAAGAACGCCATAAATATGATTTCATGGATGAGATTGATGTGCTTCGTATGTGACACTGAAAAATTATCCGAGTACTAGAATGTTATCGATGTGGTTCATATGACAGTGCTTCTCCCATAGTTGAGGTGTAAATATAATGCTTATTGTTTTGTTGGTTGCTTGCTCTTGCACCGTTGCACGTACTGATGCTGGAAAAGAAAATCCAGGTTGCAGTCGTCAAATTGGCATGTAAGAGGACCTGCTGTTCACTTTAGG
This sequence comes from Ilex asprella, assembly GCA_023539305.1. NCBI lineage: Eukaryota > Viridiplantae > Streptophyta > Magnoliopsida > Aquifoliales > Aquifoliaceae > Ilex > Ilex asprella. The sequence goes on along the minus strand of CM042187.1, from coordinate 2,723,833 downwards.
ATAATCTATATATGATTCACAGTAATTTGGTCCAAATTGGATGACTCAAAATTATTTTATTGATATGTTGAGCTACAATCGGAGTCCAGCCAATTTCAGTGTTCTCTCTTACAGCCAACCTGCATTTTGCCCACCAGAATGAACTTTTGATGATTTTTGTGAAGATCTAGCAAGTGGTTCTTATGCTGCTTCCCATAAGGTAGTTCTTATCTGTCGGCATTAGTTTTATTCTTGTCTTGATGCATTGGAGACGTCTTGAATTAATTGTCGTTTTTAACTTGTAAGGCAACTTTTTAAAACACCTATATTATTTCACTGAATATGCATGATGGCTAGTTTTGCCATTCACAAATAGAAAGTTTTGAACCTTAATGTAATCTTTTACTGCGTTTGAGAAATCATCAATGAAAGTCAGGAAATTGTGCAATACCCATTCCACCCACCCCCCACCCCCACAAAAAAAAAAAAAGTATAGAGAAAGGAAATAGTGACATATTCAATGTTTCCATGTACACTTGGTGATCAGTGTGATAGTCAAGCTTTTGTTGCATCCCATTGGTTTACTTATGTATTTGCTCATCTTCTGTTGCTGGGTAGGTGTGGAACGATATAATAGTGAAATATTCAAATCTTATGTCCCTTGTTAGATACCAAGGCATTTATTTTTCTGTTTATCTGAAGGTGGCTAAGGTTATAGAAGTTGCTCCTATCCGTGTATACGAGGTTGCGACATTCTATTCAATGTTCAACCGATCGAAGTGAAGAAGTGTCTAATGTATATATATATATATAGCCAATGTATGACAGTTGATTTGGCATATAAGTCCTCTTATTGCATGTTGGAAAGTACCACCTATTGGTTTGTGGCACAACGCCTTGTATGATACGTGGCTCAAAGGGAATTGAAGATGCACTACTAATGCACTTAGGAGTGAAGTGCAGTGGTATGCCTTGACCAACACATTCATAGTCTTTCATCAATTTTGTTAGTGGATGTAAATTCCATGCTGAATTAATGTCTTTTGCCTGCAATTTACAGAAGTAACAAAGGGTGGCTTGTTTTCTGTCGGAGAAATGGAATGTATGGTAAGTTCTTACTCCTTAACTAGTTTGGCCCCCTTTATTTATAAAAGATCTTTGAGACCTGTTGGCTTGTCTAGTGCTGAGAATTGAGATGGCAATAGAAGGAAAAAAAAGGACCGTTATTATCTTCATCCATTTTAGTTCATTTACAATTTTAGACATGACAAATATTTATGTAACTGGTATGGCTTCCCTCCATTTGTTGCCCATCTTTTGATAGATCTCTCTACCATGGAATTTCATATAGCATTAATACGTGTATTGAGAAGCTTTTCACCATTTTGAGATTGTTTGACTGGTTACCAACAAACTTATTCTCAATGAACAATGCCCTGAGGTTGCAGGGATGTTGTGTAAATGCTCCTATGATAACAGTAGTTGATTACTCCGCTGGATCTGAAGGATTTACCTACAATTACTATGTGAGTACTTTAATACCCCACATCAAATCAGCCCGCTTTTTTGGAACTGATACACGTGTCTCTTGTGTTAATGCAGGAAGATGTTACTCCAGGGCTAGTTGTAGAAGTAGTTGAAGCATTAAAAAGAGGCAAAAAGCCACCGGTAAGGCAAATGGATGGGTTATATTCAGTTTTACTTCTGATGTGAAACCAATAGGATATGGAATATATACGTGCATTGTTTGATTTACACTTCACATTTGCAGCGTGGCACCCAGAACCCAAAGCACATCAATTCCGGTCCAGAAGGAGGGAATACTACATTGTTAGGCGAGCCAAAGGCTCCTTCATGTCGGGATCTGGATGCATGCTGACGTTCAATTTCAGCAGTGGTGTCCCTAATAATGTGAAGCCCAAACTAACAAGCATCCATGGGCCGTAAGCTATTGTTAATCCTGATCTGTCCTCAATGTTTTTCTTCTTTTTTTGTGCATTACACTTCAGAATGACTTGCCGTCTCACCTGACCTCTCTCCAATGATTTCTCCTCCAATTATGATTGAGAGCTGAAGAAGTCAAATCTCCTTTTTAGAAACCAATGCACTTACCAATCCATTATTGAGACAAAGTGGTAACAATTGATTTATCCTGCACTACTGAGTCCAGCTTTTTAGGATACCCAACCATTATCCATTCTAACTGTGCATTCCAGATGCTCTAAAATACATAAAAATCACAAGCAAAGTAATTAAAACTAATTTGGAGTCGTAATACACTCTCATCATTGGATTGATAGTGTCTCTCAACATTAGATTGAATCCCCAGCCAATCCAATGACATCAACATATTAAAACTCCAAATTAGGTTTCCTAAATTCAATACAAATACTATTATCGAAATTACATAAATATATACAAGGCCACCGCTTTTAAAATTTAAAGACCCCACATCCCACTACACCCCAACTACAGAAGTGCTTCCATCATGAAGCACTACTCCCACCATTGACACAAAAACATAGCATATCAATAAAGCTTTGACAATTTCTCCTCTACTTGAATCTAGCAAAGACAAGAAGGGTGGGTCTGAATTATTTTAAGCATGAAATCAAACCGTGTCTTGAATAAAGCTGGAAATAAAGGCAAAAGGTGGAAAGTGGCATCTGACTTTGATTGCAATCAAACGAGAGAGAACTGGTTTTGTGGGGTTGGGCCAGGGCAATAAGAGTTGGGGACTCTGATGACTTACAGGATATATAAATGGAAACAGGAGATCTGTGGCCTTTCCATGGTTTATGAAGGGGGATTTGTTTCAGGCTTGACAAGTGTGGTGGTGTCTGGTGGTTGTGTGTGGTATATTGCCGAAGCAAGTGAGATGGGCATTATGCAAAGTGCCTTGGATTGGAGGAGCTGCATGGCAGCCCCAACATTTTCTTCCATGAGTTTAGCCACCTGTTTCTCTGTGCCATCATTCGACCACTTCTCCCAGGCTGGTTGGGATCTTCCACCTTCACCGACTTCCTCCTTTACAAAATCAAGCACAAGAGAGAGAGAGAGAGAGAGAGAGAGAGAATGCTTTAGGAAGAAAAAACAAGTTATGAGGCAAAAAATTTTAAATTCTTCTTCTTACCTCCACTGATGATATTGGCATATCTGTCACAAGTGGTGCAACCGCACCAGCTCCACCAAGTCTACTCATGCTTAATACCTGAAACGGTGATGAATTGAACATTGAATCTGAACAAGACATATGGAACTCAGATATTAAAGAAAATAAAGTTAATAGTCTTGAGCATCCCTCTTTCTCCAAGAAAGAGGGACCTCCTAAAGATGTCATCAAATACCCTCCATTGCATGGCAAATACATTATTCCAAAAATTGATTATTTTAAACCTTTTTGGTACTCTTTATCACAGTGGTCTCCCTTGGGCAAAAATTGGAGTCCATTTCAAGGCCTATGATGAAGTGAAGTAGTAGTTCATGAGTCACAAAATCCAAGTACTAATGGTGCAGTTAAACATGGGATTTCCCACATTGGGCCTCAACATAAAACTTCAATGACATATACCAGGGACCCAACAATTATGATTCTCATTGAAAATAAAAACAGTAGAAAATAAATCATGGCCCCAAAGAAAAGAATCTCATCTGCAGTAATCATTAGACAATAATCAATAATCAAAATTGAACCCCGCCATTGATTCAATGGCTTTAAACAAAACGAAAATAGTGATTTAGAGAAAATAGGAGCAGCCTGAGATTAGGAAGGTGCGGCATCAATCAGGCAACTTGTAGGCTTTTTGTTTCTTTTTGGTTTATTTTCAATGGTACTCTGACGAGATGTGCAACTATATAAATTGAGAAATAATGTTTATATGTAAAGAAACCAATATTTCTTTACGTCTAGAGCATATATTGTCTACAAAATGACAAGACCCAGAAGATATAGATCCATCACGACCTTGAATTATAATTGAGCAGCCAGAAAATAGAATATTAAAACTCACAAAGAACATTAGGTTACTCTACCTTCACTTGAAGCCTCAGGAACTTCACATAGTCTACAATCTCATCAAGCATTGCAGCTCTGTCGGTCTGCATGAGAAAGAATATTATGGCATTGCTATCTGGGGGAAAAAAGCTATCTATGAGAATAATAATAGTACAAAAAATAACTAATTATTCAATATCCTTACTGCAATTAATAAGGCAAATTTTGGAAAACCAAAAACATGATAATTTAAGTGTATATGATAAAAAAACAAGCACCATTGTAATACCAAGTGCATATTGTGTCAAATTATATGAGTGAGTAGGCACTGACCTTATTGACACTAGGAACCAGTTCTTGCAATGCCCTAATTCGTTCTGCTATTCTTTCTCTACGCAACTATTCCACAAGAAGAAAACAAAGGGTGATGTGAATGTACGATAACAACTAGAGAAAAATAAAAAACATGCTGCAGAAAACATATAAGAAGCACAAGTTTGCATAGTGCCTAGCTAGTATTTCAAAATATAAAATTACTTATTGTTCTAACATACAACTACCAGAAAATGCCATTCTAACATGCCCATATGTTTGGTGTTTAATAAAAACAAAACAAGGAAACAAGTATTTGTCCACAGGTTCCTTAAAATTTCGGTTGTTAAAAAAATGAACATCTTGACTTAAAACGGTGGGGAAGGTGGGGCAGAAGTACTGGCCTTATTTCTTCATTCTAAAACTAATGATTCATTAGAAAACCTTCATAGATCAGAAAAAAAAATTATCTAGTAACAAACCAATCAAAGATTTTCTTTCTTTCCCCTTTCTTTTTTTTTTTTTGAAATCCTATAAGCAATCTAATGACAACTCCCAATAAAAGACCACCAATCATCTACTACGCAAAAGATTTCCAAACCCATTTTTCCGACACACTGTAAGGAGCGTCAAGGCTGTCGGCCACAGCTATACACAATTCTGTAGTTTTGATGTGGTTGAATCAGATACCAACAGTTGCATATACCCGACAAACTTTATATAATGTGTTTTCTAGGACACGTTAAGCCAATCTTACTCGTTCAGCAATGCTGTGTGGATCCGTAGCCTGTCCTCGTCTTGCCCGCACCCTGGGACGCATTGCAGGTGGATGCGGCATTGCAGGTACTGGGCTAGGCATAGGCTGGCTATGAAAACCCTACAAAAAGATTGTGATTCAGCAATCAAAGATGATAGCTACTGTAAAAGGAGTGATGACTTGATCCAGGACAGAAAACAAAGATGCTAGTAATTTTATCGCAGGTAACAGAGCAAAAGCAGACTCAACAAATGAACATGAACATGACATTGCAACAAGTAACACCTACATAAGTTTAAATACTTTGTTTAAGAAATATGATCCTCCTAATTATTGTTCTGTAGTCTCCCCTTTAGAGTTGCAGTAGGCACATATGTCAAAGGCTAAAAAGCGAGGGACCAGAGAGTAAATTAGGCCATTTTGCCCTAGTTGACACCCTTCCACTGATGGACGTATTTGGTCTCAGAATCATATAGGATTTGGTAACTTCAAGTGGTCCCCAAAAATCATCCAAGTAATAGTATTTGCTGGTGTCTTTTGTATTCATTTACTTCTCTCAACTCATCTAATCAAACTTGCTGATAAGTCCACCTCTGACTCAAAATACAATACTGATTGCTGAAACAGAACAACAAATCTCTGTACCAGCACAAACAGACACACCAATGTCGACAATCCACATCTACATATGCCAGAGACAAGACCACTTAAACAAAAAGATTCCTATGCGCCTAAACGTGGCCAAGAAAACAAAAGAAACCAAAAAGTCGAATACTATTTTTATCTTAATTAGGTTTTGTTTTTTAATCTATGTGGCAAAGGGTGTATATTAGGGGAAGCAGTGAATGAAGATTCCCCTGCAGAGAGCCGGATGAGGGGAGACTTTCACCCATCGCAATTGAAATTCATAGGTGAGAATTTCCCTCGGCAACCAAACATATGTCTAAAATTGGAAAAAAAAAAAACTCTCTCAAACACTTACCGGTTTCAAAGAAGAAACTCTGCTATCAACAACGTCGTCGCGAAATCTTTTCCCACTCCCAGAAGCCTCGTCCATCTTCACAAAGCCGCCTTTTCCTTGTTCCAAACTCAACCCTAAGGGAAACACTCCTCCATGAAACCCACCACCGCTACCACCAACTCCAACGCCGCCAAGATGGGCCGAGCCGTCGCCGGAGCTCAGCTGGAGCATCATCGGAGCAGCAGTTCCCGCCAAATTAGTGTCGGAAGCAGCGTAAGATGGAAACCCCAAGATTTGTTCCAAGAAGTCGTCGGATGGGCCGTCCGTCGGATTGTTAGCCATGGCGGTAACTCGACCGAGTCGAACTCTTATGGATCGGTGAGTTAGGGTTTCCTAAGAGCATCGACAGGTGAGAATTCTACTATTTTAAAAGAAAGGGAGAAGCGAGTTGCGTATATATACGCAAATTCTATGCAGAGAGAGAGAGAGAGTTCTTTTGGTTAATTCCACTTTCAACTGCGTACTGAGAGCGAGGAAGAAAGAGAAGAGCGAATGGAGTCCAAAAGGCTGATTGGCTCTTACTGCTTAAAAAGAGGCATACGTTTTCGAAAAGTCCTGCTTTTTCTCAAACTTTACAAATCTATCCCTATTTTATTTTAGGAAAAATTTCATCTTTGTTCCCTATAATTAAGTCTAATTCAATAATAGCCCCTCTCAATTCTAAAACTTCACGACACACCCTTAATGGTAACTTTTTTCTCTACTAATAGATAAAATAATGTTTTAATTAATATTTTGTTAAAATATCAAAATTATCCTTTGTTATGTAAATAGCTAAAATGCCCTCACTACTTTTCTCATTATGTATGTCATAGTCAACTAGCAAGCATGATTTTCTATCATTTAAAAGCATTGCATAATAACTTTCTTGTAATATTAATTATCATATTAGCACTCATTTGCTTACATAATCAAGTTTTATTAACTTTTATAGTTAAAAAAAAATTTAACAAAAAATATAATTGATAAAATTACTATCAAAATCTCATCTATTTCTTATTTCTCTGCCATCATTTGCCTTCCACAACGTCACCCGACCACTCTTCAGTTTTCACACATCACCCTTCATATATAAAATTTAAATATTATTTCATAAAATTTAATATTAATTGAATAAATTTGTTCTTAATTTTATAAATTTTAATTTTAATTTACTATTAATTTGATAAATTAAATATTAATTTAGTGTTGATTTGATAAAAATTAATGTTAATTGAATAAATTAGAATATTGTTTTAATGAAATTGAATGTTTATTTGGTGTTAAATTAAAGAAATGACATTAATTTGATAAAGTTAAACGTTAAATTAATAAAATTTAATAAATTTGAATGTCAATTTGGTGTTAATTTAATAAAATTAAATAAGAATTTAATGTTAAATTAAAGAAATAATATTAATTTGATGAAATGAAATATTAAATTAATATAATTAAATTCTAATTTGATGACATTAAAGAGCAATGGTGCATAGACTCAAAAAATAAACTTGATAATTATAACTATTAATTTTACCGTTGATCCCAGTATTTACTGAAACTCACTACCTATTCAATAATTGTGATTATCAAGTCTATTTTTTAAATTTATGTAGCATTACTCAAAAATAAATATCAATCTTGTGTTGATTTGATGAGATGGAATGTTAAGTTAGTTTAAATTAAATAAAGGATATTAGTTTGATAAAATTAAATATAAATTAATTAATCTAAAGACTAATATAATACAACTAAAAAAATTGTATTGAAATTTTATAATCGAGAAGAGTGTTGTTTAAGTTAAGTTTATTTGCAAGGGATATTGTTAAAATTAGGTATATTTATAAGGGATGCAGATAAAATTTATCCTATAAAATATTCTTGAATATTTATGTAAATCAATCATCATCGTTAACGTTGTAATCCGACAACCGCTTACAAAGGGTGACAATGAAGTTTTAAAATCGAAAGAGGGTGTAATTGAATCTAAACTAAACTAAAAGAGACGTGGATGAAAATTTTCTTTTCTTTTATTTATTTTCTGTGAAAATTAAAGGTAAAGTAGAGTGATTGAAAAATAAAAATGAGATAAAAAATAGAGTCTAAATAATGTGACAATTAATGATCTAAATAAATATTGAATACTAAATGCATAAAAGTGAGATTAAAAACATCATTACTTTACTATAATATCAAATCATTTTATTTTGGATAAATTACACCAATAGTCCTAAAACTTAAAGTTTATCGGAATTTTGTTCTCAATATTTTAACTTCGTCAATTTAATCCTCAAAGTTCAAACATTCTAACAATGTGGTCCTCACCACTAACTGCTATAAAAAAAAGTGACGAAAAATATCACGTGTCTAACACATGAGAATATTGATGGGCATTTATGATATTTTATAACAATTTTCACATCTAAACACCACTATCTCATATATGGACTATATTAAACTAAACATAGTACTAAACACACATCTCCTATTTCTTTCTTTCTTTTTTTCCCTCACTTTTTTTTTTTTTGATAAATCTTTTTTCCCTTTCTTTTTTCCCTCTCGATCACATAAAACCTCTCTCTTATATCTCCGAATAGCTCTCAGTCTATCACGACTATGGTAGCATTGAAACTAGTATCCGTTCCACGTTACTTTATTTTGACACGATCAAAGAAATCTAAGATCACTTGATCACCATATATATTCTGAAACAAGTAATTTGACCCGGGCTTATGAGGTGTGCGAACAATATTTTAGCCTAGAATAAGGTACTCTAAGTCTCGAAAATTATCAAACACAAGCACAGACACACAATCTGCAGTACACTATCACCCCTCCACAAATACACAATATATATGTATCAACACACAAACAAAACAATATACAAATACCTGATTTGCTAATATATATTAGGTGGCAATCAAGCTACAATTCATGGCACAGGCTCGAAATTGCTCACAAGTCAAATTCGATATTGCGATTCCAAAGTTGGATTGATGAAGAATCAGATTTGAACTGGGTATTAGGTTTTGATTGTGAAATTTTCACTAGATCTCTATTTCTCTCTCTCTCCTAAATTCTCTATTCCATATTTCAAAATTTATTTGGGGACATGAGAATTGATGGTTGTAGCATAGTTGTGGTGATGGCCGTCGTGGGTTTGCGAGTATGTGGTGGAGGAGGAGATGAATGGGGTTTGGACCATAAATGGTTAATGAATGGGTTAGGGTTTCTGCTATATTTGTGTGTGAGGCGTTCAAAATGTAAGAGAGAGAGAGAGAGAAATTGGATGGTGTCCATGAATATATATATATATAAAGAGAGAGAGAGATGGGATAGTTGCTGATGACTAAGAATAGCTGCCGATGCTCAGGGATATCAAGGGGAAGGAAAGGAGAGGGGGATGTGGTCGATAGTACTTAGATTGCGAGTAGGGACGGCTCAAGATAAATTGAGGCATAAAGTGGTAACACATGAAATTTTTTTATTTTTAGTATTATTATTTTTTAAGTGAGATATGAGGATATGATAATTTATTTTATTTTTTAAGAGAGAGAGAGAGATTTTATTTATTTATTTTTTAAATTTTTAAATTTTTAGTTTCTAATATTATAGATTGAATTATAAGATCAAATTATTGAAATTATAATTTTTTGATTGGGCTTAGATTTTTTGAGGTCTTTTTATAAGGCCTAAAATTTTTATAGATTTAATTTTTTTATATGAACTAGTTAGGTATCTATAATTGTGGGACTTTCTAAAAATTTAGTACCTAAATTTCATATATATATTTTTTTAATACTATAGGCCGGCCCTGATTGCTAGTGGTGACTTAGGATTGCCGGCGATGTTCAGGGGTTAAAGTAAGGGACCGAGGCTTGTTTGAATGACTTTTACGGAGGGAACCTTTTAAACTCAGACTTTCTTTTACAAAAATGATATTTACGTTTAATTTCGTTTATACTCATATTTGGTATACAACATATATACGTAAATAGCATAAAGATATATCATAATTATTAACAATTATTAATCTTATAAATAACTATTTTACCTTTGATCAATGAGCAATGCTATTGGGACCTAAAAATCTGACCTAATTTGCTGACCTAATTCACTATGACCATTGGATTAGTTGTGGTTAATCCAATGGTTCCAATGAAACCACATCATTAAGTCAGCAAATTATGTCAAATTTTTAGGTCCAAATAGTATTATTCTTGATGAATTTAATTCATATTCATATTAAGGGGTACAATTGTCTTTTAAATCCTTAACCTCTTATCTATCTTCCCAAATTCACCCCTTCCTAAGTTTGACGAAACTCATTATCATGGGTTTAATCTTCGGATCAACTACGAGCCAAGTTTGCATACCCAAAACTGAATTTTTTATACAAATATGAGATTTGAGGATTCTTTAGACTATTTTCCTCAAATTCATCTTGTCAAGCCCTCGTACCGCCTTACCAAACAGCCCCATGAGTGTCTTAATACTAGATTATTTTGTTTTTTCATTTATACTCTATGTTTTACAAGCACAATGACATAAATGTCTGTTAATACTCTCATTGTGTTAGGTACATGACATTTTCCGTCACTTTTTTTACGACAATTAGTATTAAGGATCACATTCGCTAAATGTTTGTACTTTGCGGATTAAATCGACAAAATTAAAACTTTGAAGACCAAAGTACAATAAACGTTAAATCTTAGAGAGCATTGGTATAATTTACCCTTTTATTCATATTTTTGGCCACATTTTTAAGTTGGTCTAGTGTTACTCAAAGAGTCATTTGTTTCTATATTAATTTAAACAAGTAATTCCAAAAAATTTCAAGTTGTTGCTCTCCCATGTTAGTTATAGACCAGTAGTCTACTGATTTCCTTCATGAAGGGTGTGCTGCACTTTCAGAATATGTCTTGGTCTTCATATCGTATTTGCAGTTCTGAATGGAAGACTCTTGTTGGATGAGTTTCTTCATGGGGTTGGGATTGTAGGGTTAGTGTCTCACATCATATGAGCAAGTTCAATGTTGCATTTTTCCAACGATTAAGGAATGGAAATACACCCAAAAAAAAAGTTGAGAGGAAACGAGGAAAAGTGGATTCGGTGGAATCATTAAAGTAATTACTGACTAGAAGCGGGCTTAAGTAGCCTTATTTTATTTTTATTTTGATCAGGAAGTAGCCTTATTAACTATATCTCTTTTTGGATGGTAAATATTTCTCAAAACCCATAGTTGATTTAAAATTGAGATATTGATGCAATATCTTCTCTTCTGAATCAGATAGATTCGTATATGAAAGAGGTTGAAAACAAAATTCTTCTTAGAATTGACTATTTGTTCCTCTATTAGAGGTGTTCCGAAAATGTCTACGAACGAATAGATCAAATTTAAAAAAGAATACTTGGGTTCTCTCAATAACTAAAAAGTGTAGAATGCCTAAATCTAAATGGGGTTCACGTTATTTCCCACTCAGTGAAATAGTGAGGAACATAAGCAACTTGAATGCGAAGTTCCAAAAAACCCTAATAGGAAAAATTGAAAATAAGACATAATAGTGGGCATTAGTCATGCATACATTTGTATCAACACCTCCCAGATGCAACTGATTCAAAAGAGAAGAGGTGCTTCACTCGTGAAAGAACAGAATCATGAGCAGGATCATATGGATTGTCCTTGGAAGGAATCTCCAAAATTGCCGGAATTGGCTTTTTGTAACTATCAACTAAAAACCTTATCATATTTGCGACTTGAAAACCAGTGAGCAGAGGAAAAATGTTTCTTTCAGACATGAAACCATATAAGACCAACCCATCCAAGTTCTCCAACCATCTATACGACTTTACCTACACACATTTTAGAGAGTAACATCCAAGTTCTCCAACCCATCCAAGTGGTCCATCTGCTAACACAGCAATAGTAAAATGGAAGACAAGCAGATGATGGTGCATAATTAACGTCACTTACTAGTAGAACAAAACTGAGTTGGTTTGTTTACTGTGCAACTGATTCCTCTTACTTAGATATCGAATCAATAGATGCTATCATGGTTCTGCAAAGATAAAAAGCACCATGGGACATGGGACATGTGTCACAAGACACGGATACGACATGGACACGTAGACACAATATTTTTTAAAAAATAGGACACAGGCACGCAAGGGCGGAGCCAAGCCAGGCTTCTCCCACAGTGGGGGCAACATAAAACTCAATAATAATGTTAACATATACTTTCGCTAAAAAAAATGCATAAAAGAGCAATGTAGATTTTTTTTTAAAAAAAATTACTATAAAGCTATTCATAAATGTCAATTCTTAAATTGAACTTTCATTACTATCCAATTTTCTAAGAGATCGATCATTGTACATAATATTCCAAAGAGATTGATATCCGATCGGAGTCATCATCTTTCAATTCAAATCCAAATGATCATAGCTCTATTACCAACTGTAAGCCAAAAAAACATAGAAGTAATAATAAAATAACTCTAATTATATTGCTAAGATTATTTTCAACCGTGACTCAAATTTAAATTGACATTTGAGTAAAAAACTTAATTTGATATAAAGGACTCCAATGGACAAACTCAAATTTAAAAAAAGAGAGATCTAAATTTAAACGAGGGCAAACTCAAGTTTAAAAGGTATTAAGGATGACCATTGAATCTTTAAAAGATGGTGAAATCTCATCATTAAATATTTGAGTAAAAATTTGAATCTCCCTTGATTTGAGTAAAAAAATGAGTTTCACTTGATTTGATATAAGTTTGAGTCAAGAGTTGAAATAAGTTTTTAAAACTTTTTTACTCAAATTAGACTTAAATTTGAGTAAGGATTGAAGATGCCCTAAGAAAATTAAAAAAAAAATTGCAAAAACTGTCGAAATAAAAAAAACTACTTATGCGTTATCTCTGATAGAATTTCTTATTTTGTTTAAAGCTATCCACTAAATGTACTGGATAAACGCTAATAAAATTCAAAAATCAATTGACGAAAGATTAAAGAGAGAGAAGTAAAGGGTTACTAAAAGAGAAAATTCTGATAAAATAATGTTTATAATCGTGCATAGTTATACTCATATCTTATTGGGTTTGCACTATATATAAGCTATGTTTAATAAGAACGTGCTGTGTTTATCTACATTCATGTCAAATCATTTATTTGAGAGATCTAATAGGTTCATTCATTATCACCCAAATCTATTAAAGTTAAACCACCCTAATTCTTAATTAATTTTGTGACATATTTATTAATCATATTAAGATTGCAATCACTATAATTCTTAATTAAAAATATCCAAATAAGTAAAATTAAATGTCACTGGCCTATAGAGATCGAGTGTTACCCAAAATAAATGCAAATATGTTAGAATTTTAATTAAATGTTTGTTTCATTTGGAATTAAAAGATCTAACAGTGAGGACATATACTTAGAATCACTTTAAATTTTTGTTGGTGTTTTTTTTTTTTTTGTCAGATTTTGTTGGAGTTAAGATAAATCTATATATATATATATGGGCCCCACTCAACCTGCAAGTCTACCAAATTTGCAGAAGCCCCCGATTTAAAATACATAAATACCCATTAATCTTTCACAATATTTCAATGGGGGCAAGATCCTAAAATTTTGAAAATG
>CM042187.1:2661819-2690152 GCA_023539305.1 Ilex asprella | reverse complement strand
AATAAAATTTACAATTATCCGACCATGTAATACATGACCACCTCTATAATAAGAAGTGAACCATATTTTATCATTTTTGCCCTTTTTTATTGTATTGTTACACCCAATATTTAATCACGTCTATGGTCCAACATGAAACCCAGTCAAAAAGGAATTCGGACGGATTGAGCAAGTTAAAAGGTTAATTTGAACACAAAATTAATCATAAAATCTTTAATTTAAATTCATTCTGAATTCAAAATTTTAATCTAAGTATTCCTCATGCTTGACTTCTTGAGCACATGTTACATGACGCGGGTGGAAATTTGGAATCATTTATTAGGATCAATTCGTGGGTTGAAATCAAGACAACTTGGGTTTAATTCTTGAGTAGTAAAATCTTGTGGTTGAATTTGAAATCACCAATATGAATTGGTTTCTAAAACCCGAGAATCAAAATTAAATATCATCTGCGATTTAAATTTTATTAGGATGTTCTATCCAAATCTAAAACTTTTTATCCAAGTCTTACATATTTTGAGTTAGATACGGATTCAAGAGTCAGATTCATACCCAAAAGTTCCGAATGTAATAAAAAAAGGGCTTTAAATGTAGGGATTGTTCTTATTTTACCTGAGGAGTTTGAATTACATCCTCCTAATCGTATTTCTCCGGAGATAAAAAAAAAAGAGGCAATTTGCCTTTTCAAAACTATTGCCCCAATAAAAAAAATATTCTTGTGGTAGGACAATTTATTCACTTCTTTGTTACATCTTCTTTTCTTGTATTTATGGGTGTAATTGGATGGAGAAAGTATTGTTCTGCAGCCATTCGATTTTCAGCACACATTAGACGTTCTTAGTTATAAGTTTACACGCAAACTTAGTAGACATGTTTTTCTTTCTTTTTCTCTTTTTGAGTTTTTATTTTCTGTTCTTTCTCTCGAGCCACTGGAATGCTCTTGCTTCTTCTTTTCTTCCCTGTTACATTCTAACACATGTTCCCTTATGGGTTTTTGTGTGGTACAAAAATTTGTAGCCTTGTCAACGGATTGTTTTCGTCATACGTATCTTTTGATATAACCAATTGTCAAAAGATGACACGTTCAAACTTGTCACCCATTACTTCCATAACCTGACACACCAACTTGTTCCCCCCCCACCATGCTCCTGCCACCCACCAACACTTCTACCAGCAACAACTTCGTTACCATCAACACTAGCAGGGCAGTGGTGACGATAGTAGGATTAGGATTGTGAAGGTGGCAGCGGTGACGTGACGACGGTATTTGTGAGGTGGCAGTTAATTCCGGTTGTAGGTAACCGGAGGTAGGTGTTGAATAGTTGTGGCGTTAACAACTAGACTACTAGTACAATTATAGTATATTTCTAGTACATATTTTCTATTCAAGCGATGCCAGTTTTGACTATAACACACGCTTAACTCAATCAAGTATCGAATAGACTTTTTAGTGTTACTATACAATGACTTTCAAACACCTCTTATACTTCGAGAAAATATTGAATTTAACGGTGACACGATGTGATTAATAAGTTTTATTATTTTAATAATTATTACTTATTATTTTATGTGATAATTATCGTGTTAAAATAGTGGGATTCATTAATATTATTTTTTATTTTATAATTAGTTTACGATATCACGTAATATTGATGACGTGATATCTTTATTATACCTAATATTTAATCTTAAACTTTGGCTATTAATTTAAAATAGTTTAAAGTCTAGAAGATTAAAGAATGGAACCAGTACAAAATGCATAGACGAAAACTGTAAAGAATAGAAGCCGTAGTGAACACAATTCCACAACCAGATATTGAAAAAGAAACGGTAAGATTCATTAAATTGAAAGAGATGCCAAATGCATTTCACAAGCAACCGACGGTTCCGTGGACAAGTGAACAAGATGAGAGAGAGAGAGAGAGAGAGAGTAGGTGGGACATAAATTTTTAACCAGGACTTGCTTTCCTCCTGGCTTCTGCTACACGAGAGCAAAGTTGACCCCACGAAACCATTTCATATTTGTCCCTTTCACTTATGGGATACTGCTTAGTTTAGGGTAATTTTTATATACTGTATATTTTATTTTTAACAACATTAATGATTACAAATAAAACTAAGTAATATCTACTATCATAAATTCAAGTAAAATTTATTATAGACAAGTACATCTCTCTCACATCAGTATTAGACAATATGCCAAAAAGTATTTTTTAAAAAAATATATTAAAAAAAATCTGAATTCGATTTAAACATAGATTTATTTGGATGAAATCTCATTAACGTTAAGTTTAAATCAAAAATCTAGAGGCGCAATCATTACGTTGCGATAAAAAATACACAAAAGTCTAAGTAGCTTAATCCTAAATTTCAATTCCCCAAAATTACTCATACTCTAGTGGGTCCAGATTCAGTACAAGGCCCATAGTCACAGCCAGTGGCGTAAGGTGAAAACAACAAGTACATGGCAAATTTATTAGGATAAAGCTTAATGGACTTATGAGACACCACTAATCTAATTATGTACATTAATTTAAGATTTAAAATTTAATTAATATAACATTACTTAATTTATTATGCGTGCTTGGTCCTACTATATTTCACAAGTTCTAAATAAAAATAAAAAGTTTATAGGGAATAAATTTTTTATAATTTAATTTTATAAAATTATCAAGAATTGAATTTAAAGCATCTCGGCTGCAAATTTAAGATAAAAAAACATTCATTTGGCGCTGTTAAAGAGCTACAAAATGTCAGTCAGTCCTATTTTTGATCTCTCAACTTCAATGCACCTACAAACTGAATCAATTGGACCCAATTGAGGTTAATTGTATTAAAACTGTGTTAAATTTCAACAAAAATGAATTTATGAAGATTCAATCACATTCCTTAACTAAAAACTTCAAGACTTCAGGATTACCAGCACCAAAATTTCCAATGTTTCTAGCATCCATGACATTCGACTCAGCTACGTATCATTCAGATTTGCTATGAACCTTTTACCACTGCACATCTGGGTTCTCCAGAAACTGATATGTCATTCATTTGTTCTTTCATATATTTGTTTTCATCACCACTGGGACTTGCTTCGACCAGACCAACGATGAATTCTAGATCACAGTGTATCGGAGACAACACGAGAATGTTTCCCTTGACTAATCATCAAATCTTCCCACCTCCTGAAGAACAGAACAACAGAACAGAGCTCTCAATACAGGATTTACCACGTAATGAAATCTACCCGTTTTACCCAGAACAACATGTTGATCACAAGAGCAACGAAATCTTTCACTTTTACTAATCAATAATGACAATTGTTATGTATATAAAGCTACTTGCAGCAATATTATTGACTATGTTAGTGGATTTAATGTAACCCTTACAACAAAAACGAGAAGGGGATGATGATCAACCAATAAAAAGGTTGGTACCATCTACAGTATTTGATTTTCTGGAACCAAAAAAACCAGAAAACCAAAAACAAAAAGTAAAACAAAATCAAAATTTATGCCTTGTCTTCAATGACAGAAGTTAAACCAGCAACGATCTTGACTCCAGTTTGTGAAGCCTTCGGTTTGATCTCCGGCGGCTCCCATTGTTTCGCCACCGGAATCTCTTCTTCAACAGAACTATTGGACAACGTAAAAACAGCATCAACAGTTTCAGACTCAGCCGGAGAGATTTTCTCTCCGAAGATCAGCTCAAACTCGCCGAAAGAGGAGCTTTTATTTCGCAGCAAAGTCTCTTGATTTTGGAATTTGAGGTCAGTTTCGTGGGGAATGTTCTCAGATGTCGGTGCAAGAGCAACTGTTGGTGTGGTTCGAGTGTAAGGAGAGAGCCATTTGGCTTTGACATACTCAGCTTTTCTCCATGGAGGAACATGCATTCCCTTCTTCAGCAGGCTCTGTTTCGCTGCCTCTGATACCACACATATGATCCTCTGGAGACGATCAGCTTTGCCGACGAAAATCTGAGGCATTATCTGGAGGATAGCCTTGTAGGCTTTGGTTGATCGTGCAATTTCGAACTCTGATCTGAAATCAATGTCCACGATCAACCTCTCGCCGTCTTTAATCACATCGACGTAGTCATATGCCCCTGAACCAGAACAATTTCGAATTTCTAAGAAAAATTACATTTATACATGTATTATTGTAATTATCTCGGAAAGAGAGGCGGAAATTCGTTGCAGAGAAAGAGAGACTACCGGCGGGATATGAGGGGGATTTATCCCATCGGGATTTGCAGATGGAAGCGTCGTAACCTAAAGCTGATAGACCGTCAGTGACGATCTTTCTGCAAAAATCGTCTTTGCGCTTACCGATCTTGTTTTTCTCAACGATTTTCGCAGTGTTCAGCAACAGAGTTCTTTCGGAATCACTACCACAAGACACCAAACTCTGCCGAGGAAAGAAATTTATTTTACAAAGAAAATCAGAGAACAGTGCAAAAAGCCTTGAAAAAAAAAAGAACATAAAACAAAATTGAACTATGAATATACCTTGAGAATTTCACAAGCATCACCATTGAAGGTGTGGTTCGAGTCACCGAAACAATCAAATGAGTCAAATTCGTCGTCTGAACTATCCGTATTGTTCCTGTTGAAGCAATTGCATCGTTTCGGACCACACCTCACAACAGCAGATTGTTTTTCGTTGCTCTCTTCGATGAAATTCTGAACCATTTTCGCCAGGCAAATGGAGCTCGGCTCGAAGTTTTCTGAGCCATATTTGTTGCAATGTAGCTCTTCATTTCCGGTCAATGGTTTCTCCGGCGCTGATGTTCTCAGAACACTCTGGAATTGCCGCTCAAAAAGCCGCTTCAGCCGTGACTTTAAGACTGGCTTTACCGGTTCATAGTGAGTCGATTCTTCAGGTATGTTGAAGTCGATTGGTTGAATCTTCATCGAGAAAGGAATGACTAACGTGATCACGATAAAGAGAGAGAGAAAAAGACGCTCCTCCTTTAAACTCGTCAATTGCGGTACCCAATTTCCAAAACTCAAAACTACACTCAGTTAACGATGATAAATCCAAACTCTACTTTCTAAAACAACGTATCTTTTATCTCCGGCCTTCACTTTCAGTTTCATTTCATGGGAAAAATTAACCGAGGAAAACTATATATTCTGATCCACCGATCAAAAAGTCAGCCAATACAGAACAAATATATCAACCTCATATTAGCATTGATAAGTCCATAGCAGTTGCTGTCGGATCAACAACACTAAACCGACACAAAAACAAGGAATTTGGCAAGAAATCAATGGATCTGCCAAACTTCGAAGGCTAAGCTAAAGCTAGAACTGCGAAATTCCGCCAAGTAAAACGATCGCTTTCGCTTGTAGTTGTGGTATGTAGATTTTGCTAAAGCTTACCAAGTACGCGACCACCAGAAAACGTGAAATCATCTCCACAACGGCTACATCAGCGGCCTGAATCTCCTATACCGTCGAAACTGAAATTTCCCGGTGACTCGATGCTGGCGACGGCATCGTCAAAGGTGTACGCACATACGCAAGACAAGAGAGAGAGAGAGAAGAGATCTTGCTTTTGTTATGGTGGTTTGGGGATTTTCCGATGGCTAAAGCTGAGACCATTAGGACTTCATTATATAGGGAGTGGTGAGGTTTGCTGATTCAGACACAGAGTGCCAGGTTGGAATCCTACGTGGCAGTGAAGATGTAATCTACTGAGGGATGGGCTACGTGTCTATGAGTAAACATCGTTCAGCTCGTAATACAGGCCACACTCCGCCACGTCGCCTTTTGTGGGATGGCACTTGGCTTGGTACTCCATAGATGAAATGAAATACAATACCCCAAAACGCCCTCAGTTTTTTCACGCAGAACGTGGTGGTTAACTCGGTTTTCGTAAATCTTTTGGAACTACCTCACGTTTGGGGCATGGGCTCGCAGGAAAGCAACCTTAGGTGTGCCCTCCTTTAACGAATATGCCCTCAGTCGTAAAAACATCACCTTTTTTACCTTCATGAGGATAATAAAACTGATAATATCAAAAATTAATTGAGGTTAACCTCCTATCACTCAATGTGTACATCTAAATTTGAACCTTATAGTTCGTGATCACTAGTTTTGGTGCGTAGGTCAGCAGCCTTCAACAACGAGACCTATGTGTACGCGATGACAACAACAATTATCATTTTTTAAAAAATTACATCACATTAAGGGAATGCAAAAGTAACAGTCAAAAAATTTGTCACGTAAGTCACAACAGTCTCAAGGGAAAGCATGTCGATTACGATAGGATGGCGTGAGTTACAAGAAAATGGTAAAAATCACACGAGACAATTACGCAGTGCAACAGTATACTATAAATAGGAGACAAATTCCTCGCATTTGAAATAGAGTAATCATCTGTGCATTTACTCTGTATAATCTCGTTTCCCTTAATTAATAGAAAACCCTCCAGAACATGAGACTCTATCAAAGTAGACTAACCAAGATTCCTAACTGGTGAACCGCTATATATTTTATATCCATTCATCTTCTATCATTTGATTCGATCGATAACTCAATCACCAACAACCTAATAACTCTAACTGGACATTCCAATGACCCTCAAATCTCTAGGTACTTCACCTCTACTCAGCTGCGCATAAGACACCGTTAAATATCATTTAGGTGCGCTAGCGCTTTACTAATAGAAATGTTAGAGGGCTGAGAAGTTGTTTCTTGTTGCTTGTTGCCTACTTCGCTAGCCTTCACTATCCCGTTCTGTAATTTCCCTTCTTTTTGTCTGTCCGTGAGATCGTAAAAAGAGAGAAAGGGGCGACTATCTAGTGCAAGAGTCGTTTTGATTGTATGCCACAAGATCCCTATGGACAAGAGGACATGCGAATCATCACTTTTGGACACACAAAAAATTAATAAATTTGATATTAATTTTAACATGTAGAGTGATAAACCAATGGGCCTATTTGCGTAATAAATGAGTTATTTTCGGTTGAAGTATTTTAATCAATTTATCACCCGATGTATCTGTTTAATTAAAAATATGTCACTTAATTATCCTTTTATCACATGATTATCCGCTTCAATACATTATTTATTGTGTTGCAGAATTAGGATTTTTTAGTTGTGATTTTTTATATTGTAAAGTTAGTAGATGATACAAGTTGTGCCAAATAAACTGTTTAATAAATGAATCGCGTTTGATTTTGTAATTAAATTCTATAGCAACTCACTTAACACAACACAAAAATGTCTAGAGTAGTTGCCTCTAGGATTTTTTGGTTAGAGAGAAATGGATAATGAAAAGTGAGAATAGAAGAAAGTGAAGTGAAGGGAAAAAAAAAAGGCAAAAATATTTTTTTTGTGTGCATTTATCTATAAGTAAATATCTTTACATTTCTCAGTTCGGTCAAGTCTATATAGTCCATGGTCTCCAACGAGTATAAAATATTGTATAAAAAAATTCTTGTACCATTTTCCAATTTTCTTTCTGGTGCAACGAAATCACAGGAAAAAATGAATAAAACGTCATGGAAAGACAAAAAGACCAATTAATCCAATTATATATTATTAAGTCCTTAAATTAGATCCTCAAATCAAGTCTAAATAACATTTTTCGTTCTCGTATACTTTTTCTTCTGGATCTTTCTCGAAGCAAGGTGATAAAGGGTGGTAGTAGTGGTCTAACGGCGTTAGGCAGCAACGACGACAAAATCATGGCAGGGTGTGAGATTCAAAAAGCTTTCCAACGTTATAAACTTATATATAGTTCTCAAAAAGTAACTTCGAAGGGTAAATTATATTTTAACCTATTGAGTTATTATTTTTGTTTTATTTTGCACCATCAATTATAAAAATTTTCATGTTATATATTAAAATATTAATTTTATTTCATATCACTCCAATAGATAATAACTATCAATTTTATGACGGTAAATACGAACACGTGTGAATAGTCTCTCCTGCCAATTAATAATTGTCTATCGCACATGTGTAGATCCAAAATCAAGAAAAATACTCATTCATCTGACCAACATTTTTTTCTAGCGATCATTTAGTTATAAAAGAGGTAAAACAAAGTAGTATTACGTACTTGACGAGAAGCTCTTTGGGGTTTCCCTCTCTCTTTGACAAGTTTTCAAGTTTTTTATTATCTATTGAAGTAATATGAAATAAAAGTGGTACTTTAGGGTGCAATGTAATTTTATAATTGAAGGTGTAAAATAAAACAAAGATAGTAGTTGAAGTGGATAAAATATAATTTACTCATTAATGAACTAAAAAATTCAAAATAAGTTAAAAAAAAAAGAAGGCTAATCTTTAGTCCTATCACGAAGTCTTTGAAGCCTAATATGTGATGAATGCAATTTTAACTGGGTTAGACCTAATTCATGGAGTAAACCCAAATATGTTACAAGATAGATCAAGTCCAGCTCATAGGTTTGCCTTAACCCAAGGTTCAGAGAGTCTATAAAGATCAGCGCAAGTGAGGAGTAAACATAAAAATAACTACTCAAATATCAAAACTATCTTTAATTGTATCTATCCCTAACTGTGACTGCACGGGATATTTCCTACAACAGTTTGAGGTAACAATCACCTTTATAGTGATCCTGCAACAATCCACAAGAGTCAGAGAAGGGGTCAGATGAATACCCGACTTATCCTCTCTGAAACTTAAGTTAGTAAAAACTTGGAGGGCTTGAGCACTCAAATATTTTATATTCAAGTTCAATTTCGCGTATCTTTGCTCATTTTTCTCATGGGTATTTATACCTGGAATAACAATGAGTACAAAGGCGTGAAGTTTCATCTCAACATTAAATGACCTTCACCCTTACGTATGTGCAATGAGTGTCTTCTACTTAAGTCTTCGTGTCATTAATACTTGGGGGATAGACCGAGTCCTCGGGGCCATGCTAAGAACCACCAGGCTATACCCGAGCACTCAAGTGCCTCTGGTCGGCATCTGGCACCTATTCCTTGGTGTTTGGCGCTAGGGGGATAGTACATCGATCCCAGCTCTCGGCGTCCTAGTCATTAATGTTCGCACTTATGACTGTCAGTTTAGGTCTCCAAGGAAGCAGTGACTCATTAATTATCCTGACTCAGTTACTCACATCGCTATAAATGCATATCATGTCGCCTCAAATGCTGGTGTTAGTAGGTGCACTTGTCTGCTCCGAGTTATTCTCCCTCGACTCCATTCTTCGGCGCCTCTTGAGCTTCATATCGGCTACACCTTTACACGTGTCAATCTGGGAGCTGCTGACCCGCCTAGAGTCCTTCCAACTGCCCCCCAAGCCTTCGTTCTTTTTGCGGCGAGGGACAGGTGGCGCAAGGAGACTGGTGGCTTGCCTGATATGCCTATTAAGTAGCGGCGGTTACTTGCACGTCATGCGTCACTTTTTTCAAATCCTCTAATGATAGCGCCTTTCTCGATTCCCGCCCTTTCCTCAAGTTGTAAATAGACGATGTTAGAGCCATTTGAGGACTTTTGCAATCTATAACTCCTTTTTAGCACTCAACTCCCGAGTGTTCAACTTCAAGCTCCCGAGCACTTCTCTGTAACTTTTCTAGCACTTTTTTCGAAGATCCTTCATCTGTAAGTACTCCTTTTTCGCATATGTCTAGTGGGTACCCACTCCTATGAAATGTTCACTTATATGGAGAGGGGAGACCACTATCTTCCGATGTGGGAGCTACTCGCCCCCCCACGGAAGGATTCTGGATGACCTGGCCTTATAGCACCAGTAGTCTTTGACCTCTCTTCGCATTGGGAGCTTATCCCACATCGGAAGAGAGTTGTCTCTCCCACCTCCATATAAGTGAACACTTCATAGGAATGCGTACCCATCAACCATCTGATTAGATGTGGGACAAGCTCCCAACGCGAAGAGAGGTCAAAGGTTACTGGTGCTATAGGGCCAAGTCAGTCATAATCCTTCCGTGGGGGGGGACGAGTAAGAACTTACCCCTTATAGTAACTATCATTCCCAAAGGACTAATCACGTATTCCTTTACGTCACTACCTCAATTAAGGCTCTATGCCTATAAATTATATCTTATACACATGAAAGACACACTTCTACATCTCTCACACATCTATCTACACACTCTCAACACAACTATCTCTCTCATAGTTGTCCAACTTCTCCTAAAGCTTACATTTGTCGTCTTACTTTAGTTGCCTCCTTCAAAAGTGGAGTAGATCATCCTGACAGAACCATTATACATTTGTGTATTGCTTGTGTTGATCCAATCTTTGCCTTATGTTATTAATTGTTTTATTGATTGTTTCATTGATTACTCTGTATTATACACTCGATTGTTGATTGCTTATAAATTTATTTTTATACATCATCAATATATAAGAACAACAATAACATGATAATGACATTTGGATGGTAATAGATAGTCGTTCCTTTACCAAAACACGTTTCAAACATGAACTCAAGGTCAAATCTTTAAAATTGTGTGATAAAATTTAATGAGTCGTTTATTTCGGGGAAAAAAAGAAAAAAAAAAGAAAAGAAAGTATGGTTGTTTGAGGGACAGTAGAAAGAGATACACTTTGCAAAGGGAAAAAATCTGAGTTTAAGATTGTTGATAAGAAGAGATCTGGTGGTGGAAACTATGGGCAAATTGGGAAGTTAGGCAAAATTTGTCTATTCTACCGGAAAAATGAAATTTTCTTTTACTTCCAAAAGCAAAGATTACGTGCCGATATGGGTTAGTACTTTTTTTTTTCTGGGTCAAAAAAAAAAAAAGAGGAGGACCACTTAGTGTCATAAGGGAATGAATGGTAATAAGTTGATTAAAGTTGGTGCTTGACGATAAAAGAGTCTGTGGAACCTGGGGTCCACACTCCACTTTTCAATATTTCAATTTGGACCTTTTCTATCTATAGACTAAAACGTAAGGGCTATTTTGGAGCTACAAATAACTTTCTTTTATAGTTGAAGCGGTTTATCAGTTCATGGATAGATGTATCTACCACCACTAGTCGACACGTGTAACTTGATGATGCCTTCAGCCCACGTGTAGAAGACGCTAACATGGAAGCCGTTGGATTATTTGTTTGTTATTGTTGTTGTTGTTGTTGCACTTGTACAACCAAATAATGCCTTCAGTTGGAGGGTCCACCCATAAATAAAGTGGCGGGCCTTAGTCCAATGGGCCTAGTTTTTTTGGTGACCAGTAGAATTTGAGAAACTTTTCTGTTTAAAATTCTAACAAAGGTTCTTTTGGGTCTTAAAAGACAATCGAAGACATAATTAGCGATATTATAAAATAGACCCTGACAATATATCAGGACAATGATAGTAAATTTTCATTATTACAGTCCATCATTACTGTCCAAATTTTACGGAATTAGATAGTATCAAATTTTACGAAATTAGCCATTGACAGTGCCAGTGACAGTGACAATAAATTTTCATTATTAAGTGCGAATTTGAAATAAAGTTTACTCAGTATCAAAGAAATTTCGAGTCTCTTTCCAACAACTGGAACACTTGTACCCATCTAACACGTTGAATTGGTAGTGGGATGAAAAAAATTTGAGCCTAGTGAGGATCCACCTCCAAATAATATAGAAATAATAAAGAAGATAGTTTTTACAAATGTCACGTTTTGATGAAAAATAAATATGGTACTAAAAAATATAATTGGCCTCAGTAAGGACTAAGGTCAACATACAGAGCAAACATCATGCCAAGGCCATAGACTCAACTTCACTACATTCCCTTTGCTGGCTTACCCACTCACCTATGCTTCTTTCAAGGACAGCATTGCAATTATGTCGCCCACAGAAAAAATAGGCTGCTCTCATCCACAGAATTCAAGACCACAGTATTGGCATTTTAGATTGCTACACCCCTAGCACTAGCTGAATTCATACAATACTACTCTTTTGATGTAAGTTTTTTTTTTCAAATTTTTTATTTGAACTGATGTAATACAATTTTTACCGTTAAATAAGTAAATTTTATTAAAATTTAATGATGGAGATTATGTCATATCACTTAGAATAAAAAAATTAGTAAACATACAATTACTTTGATTCTATATCTCTTGTATTGTCGAGAAGAAAGTCTTCTTTATAGACAAAAATGAAGATGAGTGACAAACATTGTTAATATGGTCATGTGACACACATGAAGGGAAAAAATATACATGGGTTGGCGGTATTTGAACTTAAGTTTGAGATTGGATTTTTTTTCATAGAACGAGAACTATCTATTAGTGAGAATTTATTCACAGTGAACCAAACAATTACCGAGTATTTTCTATATTAAAAAAAGAATTTAACAATCGAATCAAACTTAAATTTGAACAAACCTAAATAAATAAAAACTAAGCTAAATATCGATCAAACACGAATCGTTGGTATTGTTTTACAATCCTAACTCAAATTCAAATCTTTCTCGGAACAGAAAAACAGCATAAAAAAAAATCTGGGTTCTCTTCGCTTTCCGTAAAGGTTATGATCAAAACCCTTTGTATGTCTGTACCACTATTTAAAAACAACTGAACGCATTTGTTCCTTCCCTTATTTTCATGGGTATGCTTTCCTTTGTTATTGTCTACTTACTTTTAATCACATCGTTGAGAATATATGAACTTTCATTGTTTTCTACTACTTAATCTGTGCAATGTTAGAAAAGCAGGACGCGTTAGTTCCCACTTATTGCAACAACAATGGAGGTCCCACATTCCACTATATTTTCAATTTAGGCATGGGGCCCAAGGTTTATGATCAGATATAGTGAGGACCCACAAGGTTGATACCAAGTCTAAATTACCCAAAAAAAAAAAAAAAAAAGGCATTGCTAAATTAACAAAAAATAATACTACAAAGTAGAAATAAAATGATGTGATGCTGCTTTAGAGAGCAAAATTTTAACTTTAATTTAAATTTACTAATATAGATGCCACTTGCCTCTCTCGACCTTCTCTTTTTATATGACCATACATTAACGCGTCTTTAAATCATATTCAGAATTTGATTCAAATTTAAATTTTAATAAAAATAGATCAAAAATAAACTGCAGTCCTTTACTTGAACTCATACCCCACATAAGGAGAATCACATTCCTAAAATCATATTTCAGGCTTCTTAATTAGTGTCATTCTAGATTTAATTTTATTTCTAGAAATCAAGCATTGGGTAGCTTTTTTTTACTATGAAGAAAATATATAAGGGCATAACAAAAAGAAAACGAGAAAGAAAACAGTTTAAAGGGAATTGTTGATGCTCATAAATAATAGCCTAAGCCTAGTAGATGATGTTTTGGGGGTGAATAGTGAGTTATGGTGGTTTAGAGATCAGCCTGTGGAGGCTAAAAGAGCATAAAATGTAAGTGGTTCGCCTTAGTCTAGGGACTAAAGCTATATCCAATCTCATGGAGTCTCTAACTTCTTGAGGTCGTATATATCTCAATCTTTTGTGAATACAATGGTGAAACAAAATTGGGTTCTTACAAGAGAGTATGATTCTAGCTCTACTTGTTGTGTTTTGAGCCCGAGGGTGCACCGGGGAAGATTATCCTTGTTTTGATAAGTTAACAGTGTTCTATTTATACAAGTCATCCCCCTTAGGGTTTTCGGTGGCCTCTTCTTCCTTCATGCTAGTTCTAAGGGGTCTTATGTCGTTGTCCTGCAGCAACCTCTATCATCTGACGCAACTGTTCCCACGATCCTTGGATGGTTATGCGTACCAATCCTCCAGCTAATATGTGATTGTCATAGTTGTCAGAGCTAATTTCCCTGTCCCTAAG
Organism: Ilex asprella; assembly: GCA_023539305.1. Lineage (NCBI taxonomy): Eukaryota > Viridiplantae > Streptophyta > Magnoliopsida > Aquifoliales > Aquifoliaceae > Ilex > Ilex asprella. The sequence goes on along the minus strand of CM042187.1, from coordinate 2,676,397 downwards.
ACATGTGGCGTAGTGTAGGGATGTCAATGGACCGGAAAAAAATGGGTATTCGTCCAAATCCGTCCCGTTTGGACCGGGGATGGACTATACGTATTGAACGGTGGACGTATACGGGGATACCCGTATAAACCCGTGCGGGGATGGAGGCGGGGATGGACTTACCCTTACCCCCACCTCTCCCTGCCCCGTCCTGTTACCCGCAAAAAATATAAATAAATATAAATATATATTGAGATGATTTTACCACCATTTTGTTGTTTTGGACATTTATTTGTATTTTGTTCAAATAAATAATATTTTGAAGTAGTATTTTGGATATTTATTATTTGTGTTTTATTCAAATATGTTATGTTAGATTATTTAGAATGTTGTTGGATAATTTAAAATATTAGATTTAATTAGCTTGGGCTTGGGTGGGTACGGGGGAAGCGGAGACGGGGACGGGGATTAAAAATTTACCCGCAGACGGGATGGGGATGAAAATTATACCCGTTAACGGGGGTGGACCGGGGATGGACGAAATTTTTTTAAGCGGGTGCGGGGATGGAGACTACACCCCCCGCCCCCCGCTTCGGTCCATTGACATCCCTAGCATAGTGTGATGTTCTAGAGTTCGTGTCAAGTTGGACTGGAGTGGGGTCAGGTTAGGTTGCAAGCCTTTTGGTGATGTTGGGCTTGACACCGTGGTTTCGGCCCTATCTACTTTCAACATGGGCAGATTGTGGGCATTTTATTTGGGCTTGGTGGGTGGTGCTGGACTCATGAAACTCTTGAACAATGACGGTCCATGCTCAAAATTTCATCTTTATCAAGAATAAATAAAAGAAATAGATTATTAAAAGAATATGACAACTTTCATAAAGATTTATATAGAAACTTCAATTTTCCTATTGAAATTTTCTACATCAAATAAAAAATTTTATTCAAATTTAAATAAAGTAAAATGATAGCTAATTTAAGCTTAGATTTTTTACCTAATGAAAAACTTCTTATCACTTTATCATGGTCGGTTGTTCGTCAACATCCTTGACGTCATGATTTACTTTCAGTGGCATCAATATTCATAAACGCGGTTAGATCATAGCAGAGGAGAATACCTTTACTAAACCAATAACTTCCCTTTCACGATCCTTGAAAAAAAAATAAGCAAAAGACATTGAATTACAGATTAAGTCAAGAATATGGACCCCACAAATGTGGAATTCTATTTTGAATAGAACAAATCAAAATGATTTTGATGGATCATATGACTATCAAAGTAACATCAGTAGAAAAAAATATATTTTCATGTACAAATGTTCAACTTTTTGCAGTTGGCCAAGGTTTCTTGGGATATAATATCTGTCAAGTTAACGAAAGTATTAATTGGAGAATTACGTAAAGACAATATAAGTCTATTACATATAGACATTCTAGTGGATCCAAGTCGGAGGTGAGGATGAAAGCGAGCAGGTGAGATCCAATCTCAAACACTATTTTGTCTTACATTGAAACCTAAACCAAATATGGATGAAATGATAAACCTGTTAAACAATCCAAAGACATAAGAGAAATACAAGAAATAATAAAAGATGATGCTAGAGTTTTATTGATACTGCATAATTCAATTGGATGCAAATAAGTGATTTAACCTAAATACAAAAAGACTATATATAAGCTAAACAAAAGAAACTGAAAGGACAGAGAAAGTAAAAAACTATTCTATCCTTAATAAATAAAAGACTATTTTACCCTTAATTAACAAAATAACCCTATATTTGTTGACATCTCCTCTCAAACTCACGATGCGACAACTACAAGCATCGAGAGTTTGTCAACTAGAAAATGAAAACGAGAAATATAGTGCGACTTGATAAAGAAATCTGCAATCTGCAAAGAAGAAGAAACAAAAGGCAAAGTAATGGTGTCATGCTTGAGATGATGATGAGTAATGTGACAATCGATCTCAATGTGCTTAGTTTGTTCATGAAAAATCGAGTTGTAAGCAATCTGAATAGAACTCTGGTTGTCACAACACATTGAAGTGGGACGAGAAAGAGAAACTCCCATATCTGCAAGCAACCAACATAACCAAACAATTTCTTTAGTAGTAGATGTCATAGCACGATATTCTGCTTCGGTTGAATATTGAGAAACAATAGATTGTTTCTTGCTCTTCCAAGAAATAAAAGAATCACCTAAAAAGATACAAAAATCAGCAACAGACTTGCGATATGTGGGACCACTGTCATGATACGCATCAGAGTATACACGTAGCTCCAAAGAAGAGGTGGATGAAAGTAAAAGACTTTGAAAGACTGTACCCCGAATATACCGCAAAATATAAAGAACAACTACCAAATGAACTGTAGTAGGAGAAGCAACAAACTGACTAACAACATGAACAAAATATGCAATATCTGGACGAGCAATAATGAGATATACCAAGCTCCCAACAATAGTACGGTATAAAGTATAATCTGACAAAGGTAAACCATCAAAAGAAGAATACTTTGCGTTAACCTCAATGGGAGTATCTACAGTCTTATTATCAGTAAGTCTAGCCCGCTCAAGAATATCTGTAACATATTTCGACTGAGAAAGAAGATAACCTTTGGGTGAGTAGACTATCTTAATACCCAAGAAATATCGTAGAGAACCTAAATCTTTCATTTCAAACTGTCTAGCTAACTTTGTCTTCAAAACTAAAATACCCTCAAAATCATCACCAATAATAATCATGTCATTAACATTTAAAAACAGAATGATACGACCTACATCAGTGCACTTAACAAAAAGAACAGAATCATGACTACTAGAAACAAATCTAAGGGAAGATATTACAACAGAAAAATTCTCAAACCAAGTACGAGATGCTTGTTTGAGACCATATAACGCTTTGTTGACCTTGCAAACATATCTATAATCATGTGAAACACCAGGAGAGAGAGCTATATAAACTTCTTCTTGAATATCTCCATTCAAGAAAACATTTTTAACATCAAGTTGAGAGATATGTTGTGAAATCCGATCATACATTGCATACATATTAACATAATTATGTGAACTAATTGCAACTATGTGAAATTAGTTATTCTATAGAATTTTGTGTATGAAAATAATATTGCATTGGTTTTGGAAGTAACTAAGAATTTGGGGGGAGACAAGTAGGATTATTAAAATTTCATAATTTCATAAATAAAAATAAAAAACAGAGAGTAACAACAGTAAAATAAGTGGGTTTTACAGAATCAATAACTCCTATTGATATGGGTTGGATAACCAAAATATAACCATCATAACATTCTCCATAAAAATAAATAAATAAAAAATTAACAAGCCAAGAAAGTTTCACCGAAATTTACACTCTAAGACAAATTCAAAAATCATAGAAGTTGGATTACAAGCCTTTTGGTGATGTTGGGCTTGACACCGTGGTTTCGACCCTATCTACTTTCAACATGGGCAGACTATGGGCGTTTTATTTGGGCCTGGTAGGTGGTGTTGGACTCATGAGACTCTTGAACAATGACTGTCCATGTCTAAAATTTCATCCTTATCAAGAATAAATAACAGAAATAAATTATTAAAAGACTATGGCTACTTTCATAAAGATTTATATAGAAACTTCAATTTTCCTATTGAAAATTTCTACATCAAATAAAATTTTTTATTCAAATTTAAATAAAGTAAAATGACAGCTAATTTAAGCTTAGATTTTTTACCTAATGAAAAACTTCTTATCACTTTATCATGGTCGGTTGTTCGTCAACACCCTTGACGTCATGATTTACTTTCAGTTGCATCAATATTCATAAACACAGTTAGATCATAGCAAAGGAGAATACTTTTACTAGACCAATAACTTCCCTTTCACGATCCTTGAAAAAAAAAATAAGCAAAAGACATTGAATTACAGAGTAAGTCAGGAATATGGGCCCCACAAATGTGGAATTCTATTTTGAATAGAACAAATCAAAATGATTTTGATGGATCATATGAATATCAAAGTAACATCAGTAGAAAAAAAATATATTTTCATGTACAAATGTTCAACTTTCTGTAGTTGGCCAAGGTTTCTTGGGATATAATATTTGTCAAGTTAATGAAAGTATTAATTGGAGAATTACGTAAAGACAATATAAGTCTATTACATATGGACATTTTAGTGGATCTGATGGATATTCTAGTGGATCCAAGTCGGAGGTGAGGATGAAAGCGAGAAGGTGAGATCCAATCTCAAATACTATTTTGTCTTACATTGAGACCTAAACCAAGTATGGATAAAATGATAAACCTGTTAAACAATCTAAAGAAATAAGAGAAATACAAGAAATAAGAAAAGAGGATGTTAGGATTTCATTGATATTGCATAATTCAATTGAATACAAATAAGTGATTTAAATTAAATACAAAGAGACTATCTATAGGCTGAACAAAGGAAACTGAAAGGACAAAGAAAGTAAAAGACTATTCTACCCTTAATAAACAAAATAACATTATATTTATTGACATCTCATCTCAAACTCACGATGCGGAAGCTACAAGCATCGAGTGTTTGCCAACTAGAAAATGAAAACGGGAAATATAATGCGACTTGATAAAGAAATCTGCAATCTACAAAGAAGAAGAAACAAAAGACAAAGTAATGGTGCCATGCTTGAGATGATGACGAGTAATGTGGCAATCGATCTCAATGTGCTTAGTTTGTTCATGAAAAATCGAGTGATGAGCAATCTGAATAGAACTCTGGTTGTCACAACACATTGAAGTGAGATGAGAAAGAGAAACTCCCATATCTGCAAGCAAGCAACATAACAAAACAATTTCTTTGGTAGTAGATGTCATAGCACGATATTCTGCTTCGGTTGAATATTGAGAAACAATAGATTGTTTCTTGCTCTTCCAAAAATTAAGAGAATCACCTAAAAAGATACAAAAACTAGCAACAAACTTGCGATATGTGGGACCACTGTCAGGATATGCATTAGAGTATACACGTAGCTCCAAAGAAGAGGTGGATGAAAGTAAAAGACTTTGAAAGACTGTACCCCGAATATACCACAAAATACAAAGAACAACTACCGAATGAACTGTAGTAGGAGAAGCAACAAATTGACTAACAACATGAACAACATATGCAATATCTAGACGAGTAATAATGAGATATACCAAGCTCCCAACAATAGTACGGTATAAAGTATGATCTGACAAAGGTAAACCATCAAAAGAAGAATACTTTGCGTTAACCTCAATGGGAGTATCTACAGTCTTATTATCAGTAAATCTTGATGGGCCAAACCTAGAAGGCTCAAGTCCATAATAAAGGCCCATTCATAATCAAAGGCTCAAGGTTTTCTAGGATTCAACTAGCCAAATGGTAGTCAAGCCTAGCCCAAACCATCAGCTTGCCTTCGTCATCAAGATAATATTTGGAGCTTTTCCTCACCGCCTTGGAAGTAGTCAGCACTCGCCTCATGCATGACCGCGTCTCGAGGAAGCATTTCAACCACTCCGTCTGTTGAGAAGTAATCGTGAGGCTCCGCCTAAATAGTCGTCTAGTTGCTACAAGGTCGCCCCAACCTGTTAAGGGGCGCCTATAAATTGTAAGCCCACCAGCACTTGGAAAAAAAAAGGACACTGACGACCTAAGCATCTTTCCATTCTCTCTATTGTACTCTCTATTCCCTACACTCCTGAAGAGTGGACGTAGGCCAAGATTGACTGAACCACTATAAATAGCTTGTGTCTCTCCATCTCCATTACTTTAAATACTGCATTTATTGCTTATACTTGACAGGTGGTGCGTAAGACCATTTTGCGCATCATCAAATCTAGTCCGCTCAAGAATATCTGCAACATATTTCGACTGAGAAAGAAGATAACCTTTGGGTGAGTAGACTATCTTAATACCCAAGAAATATCGTAGAGAACCTAAATCCTTCATTTCGAACTGTCTAGCTAACTTTGTCCTCAAAACTGAAATACCATCAATATCATCACCAATAATAATCATGTCATCAACATATAAAGACGGAATGATATGACCTACATCAGTGCACTTAACAAAAAGAGCAGAATCATGACTACTAGAAGCAAATTCAAGGGAAGATATTACAACAGAAAAATTCTCAAACCAAACACGAGGTGCTTGTTTGAGACCATATAACGCTTTGTTGAGCTTGCAAACATATCCATAATCATGTGAAACACCAAGAGAGAGCGCCATATAAACTTCTTGAATATTTCCATTCAAGAAAGTATTTTTAACATCAAGTTGAGAGATATGTTGTGAAACCCGATCATACATTGCATACATATTAACATAATTATGTGCATTAATTGCAATTATGTGAAATTAGTTATTCTATAGAATTTTGTGTATGAAAATAATATTGCATTGGTTTTGGAAGTAACTAAGAATTTGGGGGGAAACAAATAGGATTATTAAAATTTCATGAAAATATCTTTAAAGGGGCTTTTGGCAGGAAAAACAAATGGTGGTGTGTTATTTTAAAATATATGTATGTGAGTGTGTGTGTGTGTCCTTTAAAGTGTAGTAAAATGTGTGTGTTTAAAACCAAAATTAGTGTATGTGTATGTTCCTTATTTTGCTTGAACCGAGAGTGAGGGAGAGTAAACAAGAAAAAAAATGCCTAGGCCAGGAGTAAGGGTTGAAGATGTCCTTACATAGGACAGGAGTAGTAACCTATATATCAAATCCAAAGGTAGGAGCTAAACAACAATTCCCAGAATAGGATCCAACCGAAAAGTTACCAAATTCAACACTAAATCAACAATCCAAACTCAAAATCCCACATCACCTCGGCATTGACCGAGTTGGCACGACCAAGGACGCCACATATGGATCACATTTCCATAAGGCTCGGTTTGGTTAGAAAATTTTATTTTTTTGTATGCGTTTAATTAAATTGAAAAGTTTGCTAAAAATAAAATAAATGAAAAGTTTTTTTTTTGTCATTTTCTTACACTTTGCAGTGTTCTGACGCTAACTAAATGAAGCCTAAGTATCTATCATTAACGACAATGATGAACCCTTGTTCTTTGTTCAACCTTCTCACGTGATTGATCTTATTGTGTTGACACTCATTTTGCGACATTCATTCCAACAATGACAATTTTTATAGTAGCGAAGAGCAACCCTCAAGGTAGCAATGTAGTTTATTTTAATAAAATTAAGTAAGAAAATTTTAAATAAAACACCTAATATACAAATAACTGAGCATAAAAATTAAAAAATATAAAAACTAAATACAAAAAGTGCCAAATAAATTAATAAGACAATAAATTTGTTATTGTGAACCATATTATTACTTTTTTTACCAATTAAGGGTGCAATCTAAAAATAATAATATTTTAGGGTATCAAGCCAATTTTGAATGTCCGTTGGGCTGGGTAAGGAGGCAAAAAATTTTGAAATACCAAAAGGCTTTTCCCTCCCAAAAGTAACCGCCAATTTGACTCTACATATTCAAAAATTCAAATGCCGAAGCCCAAGCAATAAATTTCTAAGTAAAGAGCCCATGTATTATCAACCTCACATCTATCTTTCTCTCTCTTTCTTCTGACTGTCACTGGTTGTCTCTTTTGTTGTTTCTTCGGCTTCCGAACATCTCAGGTCTCTTTGTTTGTCTCTCTGAACGGTCTTTTATTTACGTTTATACGTAATATGTTGTAGAATCAGTGTAGATGCTCTCTGTGGGTTTGGTATCCCTCAACTGTTTAATCAGGTTTTGTTTCGGCTATGAAATTTAGTCATCTGTTTGTGTGTGTGTGTAGTGAAATTTCTCAACTATTATCTGTGGGATTCATGAATTGTCTGGTAGATCTGATATTATTTCCGTTTGTTTCCCACTTTTTTTTAATTGATGTTTGTGAAGTTTGTTATTTGATTTGGTAGACCAAATGGCGGGAAAGGGCGGAAAGGGGCTTTTGGCAGGAAAAACTACAGCAGCAGCAGCGGCGGCGGCGGCGGCAAGCAAAGAGAAGGATAAGAAGAGGCCAGTTTCTCGGTCATCTCGAGCTGGTCTTCAGGTATGTATACGTCTTTCTAAATCTATAAATGACCTTTTGGCTGTTAGTTTGAATAGTCTAGTACTATATTCAATTCCAAGAGAGTTGTGATCCCGGATACTGAAAGGCCTTGCCAAAATGTTGTTTTATGTCTTAATGCCTGCCGTAAGTCTTAAAATGGTCATAGGGAAAATGAAAGGAAAGGAGATTTAATAAGGAGAGAGCTTTATCGATACTTTGATATTCAAGCTATTTTACAATAGGAGGTCGAAAATTCAAGTTAGTTGAAATGTATTGGCGTTTGCAGTTGCTCTAATGTTGAAAAATGTTATAAGGATTCAAAAGAGAAGAGCCTATACTTAATTTAACCACATCACATTGAAATCCTGAATCATCTGCATTTCCGTGAATTAAACTTTGTTTGACCTTGCATTCTCAGCTCCATTAATTTCATTGTATTCCCTAATATTAAGAATGCCATATCTTAAAGGTAACTGGGCAAAATTTGAATCTCATCTGGCTTTCGTCTGTCAAAAAATGAGTGTCTTAAATGCATCATATGAGGGTGATAAGTACCATGTATAGTTGTACTTATGGCAATTGCCGAGTTTGGTTCCTGTAAATCAACGGTTATATGAAGGTTGGACTGGCTACAAATGTAATGTTTGATATTATTTAGGCAGTGGGTGCACAAGGCATGGTTGAACTGGTTGGAACTAATTTAGACTTGTATTAGAAGCAGCTGTTGATATATGCTAGAGATTGGCAGCTGGCTGTATGGCACATGGTGATATAGACAACTTTATATGGTTATGTAGCAGCATAGTTGCTCCATTAGTTTACACTGTGAATCGCTGCAACAAACCCAACACCATTCATGCTGCTATATATTCTTGGTGGTAATTTTTGCCAAAAGTGAATATTGATGGGTTTTGTGTAGCATGATGATTAATAAGAAAAGTAGTATAGACCATTCCCTCTAGTTGTATGCCAACTATATTGTGCTCCTCAATATATTTATAATTTTTTTAAGCATGCGAAAGCAAGATAATTTTGCAAAGTAGTGTCACCCCAAAAAGAAGGGAAATGGTTACTAAGAGCATTTCTAACCCAACTCTCTAAAATGGTTGACCAAAATATATTTAAATATAGCATTCTAGAGAGTCATTTTTATAAATTCACTCTAACCACGTTTTCTATTTTAGGTATTTATTCCACTCAACTTTTATTAACTTCCAATAATTTAAAGGGAATACAATATATATAGAGAGAGATAGATAGAGAAAGAGGTAGAAAGAGAATTTAGAGAGACTAAATGACTCTTCACATTTGGAGGGCCATTTGGGTGACATGGGAAATAGAGAGTGAGATAATGAATGGGTTGGAGAGTATTTTTAGTGTTTGGTCAGCTAAAATAGTTAAAAGAGAGAAAATAGAGAGTGGGTTGGAGATTCTCTAACATGCATAAACAGAAGCACATATATACACAGTCAAGATTGAAATACTATAGCACATATTATGATTTTTCCCAAGAGACTGAATTCATACTGTCATATTTCAAGCACTGATAATTTTTTTGTGGCTCTGATCAAAATATATGTTGACCTCATATCTTCGTTTCTGTGTGTGGGGGTAATTAGTTTCCAGTAGGGCGAATTCATCGTCAACTCAAATCAAGGACTTCTGCAAATGGGAGAGTTGGTGCCACAGCTGCTGTTTACTCAGCTGCAATTCTTGAATATCTGACTGCTGAGGTGCTTGAGTTGGCTGGAAATGCTAGCAAAGATTTGAAAGTGAAGAGAATCACCCCAAGGCATCTGCAGCTGGCCATTCGTGGGGATGAGGAGCTTGACACACTCATTAAAGGAACCATTGCTGGAGGTGGTGTCATCCCACATATTCATAAGTCTCTCATCAACAAAACCACCAAGGAATGAGCTCCTTTCTGATATCTAATTAATGTTTAACTGATGAACAACGTGTTCACTTATTGACATTATTCTTCTTCTAATGCTGTAGGATGTTTAATGTCATGTTACAGTCTCTTAGCTGATTCTAGGTTAGTATATCTGCCTGGGTTAACTTCTTGGAGTGCCTTTTAGGAAGCAATGGCTATGTTTTGGGAGAAATTTCAATACCAGGACATCTTTACATTTGGTTTCTTTCACATGTTTGCCTGGCACCTGAATGGGTTTTTTGCATATGTTTTCCATCTCATGACATGCGACAAATTGCTAATGTTGTGTTAGTTCTGGAACGTGGTTTGGTTTCTTTATTCAGGATTAACTGTGATGTATGTGTGCATGAGTGATATGATTGAACCTACAATGGGAGTAATGCAGACATATTAATTAACTGTTTATGTGATTATTACGTAGTTTTAAATAGCTTGAGAACACTTTTTGCTCTCATTTTATAATACCCAGCCCATTGTTTTTCTTTCTAAATCTGAACTGAAGTAAATCTTTCTCTCTAAATCTTTTTTTCTCTCTCCATTCTAACGGTAAGATTCAACTCTGTTTCTACGATTCTTTAACCTGCACCCTAGGCCAAGAAGGCCATGGCTCCTTCAGATCTGACTTCTATCTCTGTCTGTTCTTGTCCCTATGTCTCCATAACCAGTCTCTTCTTTTTTGCCATCCCATTGTCTCTCTGTCCGTGCACTTCCTTAGGCATTCCTGTAACTACCGCATTTGTGCGATAACAACTACTGTAGAGATCAGTGATGGAGCTTCCAAGTTAGTTTGCAGTCTTTTGGATCTTTCTCTGGCTCTTCACGCTTGTGTCTTGGTCGATTGATAAGTATTCAAGTTCAATCCTAGCAATGGACACTGACATATTAAACAGCTTAGGCGACAATACAGTTCTATTTTTGGATATGATTAGTTCATCATGCTTTTTGGCCAGAGATTGCAATGGGATCCATGGAAACTCCATTCATTTTAAATCCTTTTATTGAAAGCAATGAATGACAAGTTCCAGTTGTGTCTCGTGAATTTGGGGTGTTCTATCTAGGAGGAGGATGAAGCCCGGAGAAGTAAGGGGCATGGTTTACTGCCCATACTTAGAAATAAAAGCAAAAATGGTAGAATTCTTACTTATTACTGTCATAACCAAAATTGGAACGTCTGGTAGATAATTGATTTAGTCAACTAGAAATACTGATTTTTCATGAAACCAAGACGGTGATGTGTTAGAAATTGTTCCTATGGGTAATCATATAAATATAGAAAATAGTACGGCAAATTTAAGAATCAGCAATGGTAACCTCAACCCCAACACCAGGTTCTTGTGATTCGGCTTAACCACATCCGTGGAGCTAAAGAGGTCAATCACCCGCTTGTGGACGCAGAGCTCAAACCTATCCCATGTGTTGGTTCCTGTTGATAAAAAATCGGTAATAATTAACAGTTAATAATGCAAAGCAGATTTTATTTCATTGGTTACATGCTGGTATAAGCATGCCCAGCTGCCCTAAAACATATTCTTGTCACTATTAACCTTTGATAGCTATGACTGGGGTGCACATTAAAGTCTATTATCACTGGGATAGGAAATTTATAGTCAATTATGATGATGCACAAAATGATTTTGCACACCACCTGTTAAGTAACAATATTAAATGCAGTGATTAATAAGTAGAGAGAGAAGGCAAAAATTATAGTGGTTCGTCAATACGACTTACGTCTACTTTTGAATGGTTTGGGTCATCGGGACCAAGACAGTCATCCCTGTGGAGTTTGGGGTTCACTCGCTAAGGGTCTAACAATACCACAATCGCACCACCAACGAGGAAGGACTACGAATCAACCTCGACTTGATAGAGGAGGTAAGAGAGATGGTTGTAGTTTGCAACGCGAAGTACAAGTGCCGCATGACGAAGTTCTATAACTCGAGAGTGAAACATCGTTCCTTCCAACCGGGTGACTTAGTACTAAAAAAAGTGATCCTTGTCATAGTTATCAAATCGTATATCGAAAAACGTATCGTTTTTTAAAAAGTGTATCGTATCGTGTACCGTAAGATAATATACAATTTTAAATAAGTAATAATAATATATATATATTTTTGAAAAAAAATTATACATTCATAAAAACATAACATTTCATTTATACTCCACCAACTATTCAAGTCATCAACATAGTCCACTAATATTATAATGCAAAGTTCACAACCATAGTTCACTAATTCAAACTTTAAACACCAAAGAGTCTGAGCTTTGTAAATAAATTAAAAAATTAACATTAATCAAGACTCAGAAATTTTGATACAAAAAAACAAAAACAAAAATATTTGGCTTTGTAAATAAATTAACATCATTTCTTCCACTGCATAGGACCACATATTTGTTGGAGTACCTGCCTAGCTCAAAACAACGTCGTTCCGTAAAAAAATTAAAAAAAAAATTGCGTATACCTAGCCAAAAACGACGTCGTTTCGTAAAAAAAAAAAACTACATTTGCACGTATCGTAAAAAACGCATCGTATATCGGATGATACAATGCAAAAACGATACAAAACTATAATCCATATCGTTTTAGCCCTGTAACGTGACGTATCGTACGATACTTACAACTATGATCTTCGCCATAAAGGATTCACGCGAAGGGAAGTTGAGAGCAAATTGGGAAAGACCCTACCTCGTAATAGAAGTGGTGAGACTAGGAACCTACAAGATCCAGAGTTTTGAGGGGAAGGTCTTATCCCCATCCGTGGAATGTTGAACACTTGAAGAGGTACTACCAATGACACCTTGAGAGAATCAAATTAATAAAGTTGGGGACTTAGTTTGATTTTTTTACTTTTTTGGGATTATTACTCAATGATCAATGTATGTTTTGGATTATTACCCAGTATTGCTTGACATAACCAAGAGATGAATAAAATTGGCTACATTTGACTCCAAAAAAGATCTTTGCATTTTCATCGAATTTAACTCCAAAAAAGATCTTTGAATTTTCATTCAATTTCAAAGGAGCACCTGACCCCCTCTGCTCGCCCAAATGGGGTAGCCAACGCCCAAAGGAACACCAGACCATCCTCTGCTCGCCCAAATGGAAGCTTATAATATATCAAATCGAATCTCTCGACGAGCCCTACAAAACAATTGTTTTGGCCTCTCGAAGTTTAAAAAAAAAAAAAATTTGCTCGCCCAAGACACTTCTAGCTCGCCGAGGGGCTGCCCTGCTCGCCCTAATCACGCTTCTAGCTTCTTGCTCAAAATTTGACCGTAACTTTTGCTCTGTTATTTATAAAAAAAAATCTACTCGTTCAAGGAGGGTCTCGCGAAACCCATGGACTGCACACTCATTGTTCACTTGGCCAGGTCGCCCCCCATCACTACCCTTCTCGAAATGATTGGCACCTTAGCGCACCATGGGCGCCTCACCCCCTTGGCTCAGCTCTCCAATATCGTTTACTTCCTCTTCAACGACAATGAGTGTTTTTTTTTCAGTCGACATTGATCGAAATACTTAGTGCTCAAACTCAAGAATCCCTAACCTTGGGTCTGTAAAGATTGCAAAGAGTCTCCACCACCCAAAACTGAAGATTCAAACAAATGCCCCATTCTCTAAGTTTCCTTAGACACGGGACATTGGGGGGCAAATGATGGGCCAAGCCCAAATAGCCCAATCCATGTGGAAAGCTCAATCTTATAAAGACCCACCAAGCCCAATGTGGTCTAAGTTCAATCAAGTTCATCAGGGAGCTACATAGCTTGACTACGTCATTAGGAGAGCAGTCATGAGCCTCACCCTCGCCACCTAAGAAAGAGTCAGCCCTCTCCTCATCTTTAACCGAGTCTCATGGAGAGTACCTCAATCACTTCGCCCGCTGAGAAAAAGTCGTGAGCTCCACCACAATAGTTATCTAGTTGTTAGTAAGTCGCCCCAATCTGTTAGGAGACGACTATAAATTGTAAGTCCCACCAACACTGGGGACAGAACACACTTTGTTGAGCACAACTCTTTCCTCTCCCTCTCTAAATTTGTACTCTCTGCTCTTCCTTTCCCGTTGAGTTAATAAAAGACCCGGCAATCCTAGCCATTCAAAAGTGGACTTAAGTCACCTTGATCGAACCACTATAATTCTTGTCTTTTCACTAATTTAATTACTGCATTTACTACTTATACTTGACAAGTAGTGTGCAAACTTAATTTATGCATGATCAAATTATGTGAAATACATTAATCAAAAAACAATTTGATGTTTAATCAAGGTCTAAAAAGAATGAACACTAATCACAGACACTGACAAGAAGATACAATCATCAGCCTAAGCACAACCTTCCAATAATAATAAGTGGGTCATAAGCTTTTAAAAAAGTACCTTCGGCGTATGGTGATTTCATAGTAGTGATGTGAAGAACCTTGGTGGGCATCCTCACTGGCCCCTCGACCCTGAGCTTTTTGCCCGGGCTACCAAGAACCAAATCAGCGCACACTATTACACCAACATCAAATCAATTGCAAAGAATCAAATATAGAGTCAGTCATATATCTAATAATAAACTTCGAAATAAAGGAAGAGACCTTTTTTCCAGGTTCTTGACGTTCTTAGAGAA
>CM042187.1:2624536-2637666 GCA_023539305.1 Ilex asprella | reverse complement strand
TAATTTTTGAAAACATATCCAAACATGCCCTCATTATCTCATGCCAAATGTACTTCATGGTCAGTCCACGGGTGGGCCATTGACCTCTATGTTGACCCCATTTGATGCTGACCCAAATGTCCAGTGTGATTCCGTAAAAACCCTCTTGTGTAGTACAAAACCTCATCTTTGGAATTGTTTGTGTGATGATATTTCACCACGTTCTATAAAACAATTGCTCATCTACTATGCCAGGATCACCCCAGTGAACAAAAACAACAGGTAAACTCACAATAATAAACTAGTTACTACTCCAAAGTTCAGTACACTGAAGTCATTTTCCTTCTCAAAGGCACCACCCTGACCAGAATTCTTTGGCTCCGCCCCTACGTATACCTCTTTTGAGTTTTCCTTCTGCGTATACATACAAATGAAATCACTTCCAAAGATCAAACCTGCACCCCTCCCACATTGGTTCCCTCAACATACTCATCCAAGCCATCTGAACTCATCCCCATTTTCGACACAATCATTGGAAATTATTCAAAGCTGATCCCCATCACCAGACAGTGCATAGGCCTCCTCTCCGTGTACAACGACGTCCCCTTTGTGAGCTTAAAACCGTACTAGTCACCACGCACATGCCAATGTCCGCCTCGTCTCTTTCTATTCCATGACCAAGGATGTGTTAAGAAATATAAGGTTATTTTTATTATTAAGAGTAGAATAGTCTTTTATTTTTCCTGTCTTTTTAGTTTCTTTTGTTTAGCCTATATATATTCTCTTTGTATTTAGATTAAACTACTTCTTTTATTCAATTGAATTATACAGTATCAATGAAACCCTAACCTCTTCTCTTTCTTATTTCTTGTATTTTTCTTAATTGTTTAACAAGATTGACTTGTTAGCCCCGTGGCTCACTTGGCCATGGCTTTGACCATGTGGTGGTCTATGTGTAGTAGAACAACATAACGGGTAAGGTCATGACCCTTTTTTGAGCCACTAGGGCCACAACGGCAAGCTATCTGGAAAAAATTAAGGCCCATTTATAATGGGCCGATAACAGCCCAATAAACCATTAAGACTATCCCGATAGATAGACCATGGGCCGATGGCATCAGGGATAGCCCATGGACCGATGGCATGACCCACAGCTAAGGTAGTGGTTGGATATGTTTGTCAATTTACTGGAGTTGCAGGGTACTTCAGGAAATCAAATACCCGGAGGTTGTGACCAATTCGGATCGTACCGTTACCATCAACCACAAGATTTTTTGAATGGAGCCAACCAGTCAACACCACGTCGTCTTTTCTCCAGACCCCCAAAAAATAGCAAAACAAAGTACCTGTGGTGCTTGCTCCTTCCTCCCCGCCCCCCTCTCCCTCCCTCGTTTCTCTCTCTATGTCTCTCTCTGTCTCTCTCAAGTATGTGTTTGTTCCGTTTGTTGAGTAACTTCAGAGTTATTATGCCAATTCGGTAGATAGGTGAAGCCCCTTCTCTTGCCTTCTCGGCTTTTTACAAATCCACATGCACTTACTGCGCATTATCCTCACGGAAGAACGAGAAGTAGGTTTTACAAGCAAACACTGCTAGATTCTGGGTGTGGGTTTCGCTTATAAGCTCCAAATCAGTGAATTTAGGTCAGAATTAGTATTTTACATTTGTGGGTTTTTGTTATCTGATAACTTCATGGCTTCTTCAATGCTCAATGGTGCTGAAAATCTCACACTCATTAGGGGAATTACCCCATATGGGTTAGGTTCTATTAAATCAGATTTGCATGGAAAGCAGTTTCCCAGGTTGAATTTGGTCTCTTGTGGTAAAAATTTGAACGCTAGAACTCAAGCACCAAGGTGCAGTCTCTCAGCATCTAGGCCAGCTTCACAACTCAGATTTATCCAGCACAAAAAAGAGGCATTTTGGTTCTACAGGTTCCTATCAATTGTGTATGACCATGTTATAAACCCTGGTCATTGGACTGAGGATATGAGAGATGAGGCACTTGAGCCAGCTGACCTAAGTGATAGGAGAATGTTAGTGGTGGATGTTGGTGGAGGGACAGGGTTCACCACTTTGGGCATTGTCAAACATGTTGATGCCAAGAATGTCACCATTCTAGACCAGTCCCCTCATCAGCTTGCCAAGGCAAAGCAAAAAGAGCCATTAAAGGAATGTAAGATAATTGAGGGTGATGCGGAGGATCTTCCTTTCAGAACTGATTACGCAGATAGATACATATCTGCCGGAAGGTTTATTGCTCATTTTTTTTTTCTGCTTTCATTTTCTTTATATATCAACATTCCTCAATATAATTTTGTTATTCTGATTGTTGTTTTTTATGGCCTGATGGTCAAACTTTTTGCAAATTTTTGCTGGATACTTTTGTGGGATATGAATTTATATACTTATCTTTAGCTACATTTTATTTATACTGATTTTGTTTAATTGTACTTTTATGTGCCTGGGCAAAGACTAATGGGACTGTAGTGGGGTTAAGTGACCCCTGCTCAAATTCGAAAAATAAGGGTTCTATTCAACACCTATTGAAACTAGCGGGTTCTTGTAATAGTTTATGCCTCTTGAATGTATTCTGGATATGCAAAGAAAGTATAATTCTCCTTTATGTTGGGTTCTTACCTTCACCCACTTATCCATCCCAATCCTAAAACCTTGTGTTAAATTTTTAGGGAAAGGAAAATCCCTCAATGTACGAAAATGAACCTTTTGGAGAAGGATTATTAATCAATGCGAGTTTTCTTCATCTTCAACTTGGAAAGCTTTATCGGAATTCTGTCTTTTTTTGTTTCCATATCGATTGATATGGAGGATAACAAAATAAAGTTTTCTGGATTATTGCTTAGTATCAGTTTAAAATAATTTATTAGTTGTTTTTTATTTATTTATCAGGAGACCACTCTAATAATTTATTAGTTGTTGACTGACTCCATTCTATAATTATTGTGGCACTGCTTTTGTTCATGTATAATCACTCAGTGGCTTGATTAAGATTCCTTTGGGGTTAAATCAGGACAGAACTTCATGCCAGTTTCATGGCATATGTGAAGTAACTTTTTGATGCGCTGTTGAATATGTGAGGATCAGGTATCATAGTAAAGAATTTTTAGCATTTTTATGAATTCGTCATTCAAAATCTAGTGCATAAAAGAGAGCATATAGAAGCAACTTTGGGATTTCTTGCAGATTTGTTTGAATGGGTTATAGAAATACACACTGTGATTTACTTCCAATTGAAGACCTAAAAAGACCTTTGTTGTTTGTGTATCTCATGGGAATTATATGGCTATATCTTCTCAGTATCGAGTACTGGCCAGACCCGCAACGTGGCATCAAGGAAGCATACAGGGTTTTGAAGCTAGGAGGAAAGGCATGCGTAATTGGTCCTGTGTACCCAACATTTTGGTTGTCTCAGTTTTTCGCAGATGTGTGGATGCTCTTCCCAAAGGAGGAAGAATACATTGAGTGGTTTGAAAAGGCTGGATTTAAGGATATCAAACTAAAGAGGATTGGCCCAAAATGGTATCGTGGAGTTCGTCGACATGGGCTAATCATGGGATGTTCTGTAACAGGAGTGAAGCCTGCATCCGGGGATTCTCCTTTGCAGGTAATCATCTCATGTTTCTTCCATAACTCACCCAACAGAATGCACAGTGTTATACACCTTTGTGCAAGTCACTTTTTTGTGTTTTGCTCTTCAGGTCAACTTATCTTCATTACTGTTCCATCTAATCAACATGAAGACATTCTATTTTGCACTCCATGGTATTTGAGTGACACTGCTTAGATATACACAGACATACACAAAAATTTCAGTGGTATATCTGATAACATTACAATGGCTCTGCACTTACAAATGAACTTCTACAATGTTGATGGCTTGAGTTGGGGTCTAAGTGTTATTGTTCCGCCATTCTATACATTGAAATGGACTTCCAAGCAGTTGCTTTAGACTTTATTATGAGGTTGCATCTGCTTTTGTAAAGTTAATGAGTGTTGATGTCCTGGCATTGGTCTGGTTCCTGCATATTGGAGAAAAAACCTTAGGAAAAAAATAATGGAATTGGACTTTAGAATCAATTTTGAAGCCAATCAGGCTTCCTGTTGTGGGAGAATTCAGTTTAACTGTGAAAGGTGTTGTTTGCAATTGGAGCTCTATTCCCACATCACTGCCAACTACAGCACTGGCATGGCCGCTCCCACTGCCATCAATACTGTAATGCTAGCAAAATTTACATTCTGGACTAAAATATTGTACTTTAAATAATTTCGAAGTTGTAAATTTGTTGGCGATCTAAAGAATTGAGCCCCTAAAGAAAACTATGCCCTTTTTATTTAGGTCTGAAAAACTGCCTAGGATTTATTTAGTGGTCAGGAATCAGAACTTTGTTGATTTGAGCTGCAGCCTATATGCTACAAAAACCCAGGCAACATAATCTCTGAATCATGTAGCACTATTGTTTATGTTTCAATCTTTTTTATGGTTTAATTTTTCCTGCGAGGGTATTCCTGCATGTGGCTGCAGTATTTGGGGGAAAATGCTGTCCGCAATGTTATTTTCTATATCAGAATTACAAACGTAATATTAGTTTTATTTTTCATTTTGTTGGATTTACAAAGTTGTGCATTTTTACTGCAGCTTGGTCCAAAGGCGGAAGATGTTACAAAACCTGTAAATCCATTTGTGTTCTTTCTGCGCTTCATTCTGGGTGCCATGGCAGCAACATACTTTGTTCTGATTCCAATTTACATGTGGCTCAAAGATCAGATTGTTCCCAAGGGAAGACCAATATGAGTGAGAGAGAGAGAGAGAGCAGATACTTCCGGTTTGTATGAATCTGTTTTCTGCTACAAACTGAACAATTTCCTGTGTTGCCTGTTTTAATTCTCTGGCTTCGGCTTTCTATTCAAGTATCTGATCAACTTTACTATCAAGATGTAAGACCACTGTTACGTGCTTTAGACAGATAATAACACCACTGAGTTTTACCAAAATGTGAAGTCCAAAAAAAAGCACAAACGTGCTCTGTTTGAACTTCATGAATCAAAATTTTCAATTGATTGTCCAATGCTCTCTGTTCTAGTTGGTGCTGGATACTCTTTTCCGTTATTCATTTGTTTGGCTTCTTTCTCGTTGTCGAGGCCACCCTTTGAGAACATTGAGCACCTCTACATTCAAATGCAGTGATTGAAGAACTAAACAGGTGCACAGTATCAGAGAGTTACATGAAGTCTACAATCCCTGACATTAGAGGTAATAACATTACTAAAGAACGCAACATAGACAACTCCAACGGAAAAAATTAAGGGTTTGGAAAACAAATTACGACAAGGTTGTCCTAATGCCCCAATGAATGCATCAAGACACTCGCCAGAAAGCACATACACAACAATACAAAGTCAGCCTTCTCCATCAGGACTTATTGCTTGTACAGTTGCTTAGCAAGTAATAACATTAGCTCAAATAGCCATGACGTAAAGTTAAACCAGGGATCCATTACCAGCAAGCAGCAAGTTCTCTTGTAACATATAACTATTATCACTACATTCAATGACAGAAATTTCCTGAAGGATGCATAAGTGCCCATTGATAAAAAACACAGTCAAACTAATCAAGTTACGATACTATAAATCAAGATTAAACCAATGGACAGGCTTTTCTATTGCAAATAAAGCTCATTCAGCACAACTGGAGACAATAGAGTCAGCAAGCATATCGTAGTCCCTCTCCATGGTTAGACCAACACTTGAAACTAGTTCGTCCCATTTTCAGGACTGACGTCTCCATATGAAACCAGACCCCTTTGTCCATCTGGGGAGCTGGATCTTGACGTGCTGGAAGACAGAGATGCAGCTTTTCCAGGACGCTTTCTTGGAGTGGCATTAGGAGATCTAGAACGTGATGAACCATGGCTCCTAGACCTTGAAGTCAACCTCTCTCTGTTAGGAGAAGGATGATCATCACCTCGAGGCCCAAGACGAGATCTTAATTTATCACTCATTGCAGGCCGGGTATCTACAGGGCTAGAACTGCGTACAGGACTTCGGCTGCGATCCCTGCCACGACCACGGAAAGCACCTGGGCTACGAGAAATACTCCTACTTTGACTCCTGCGTCTATATCTACACAAGAGGGGGGAACAATGATAAACAAATCAGTTTGTTAGGGAAAAAATCATCAATGCCAAAGCCAGAAAAACAATGGTACTCGATATCTGATTTCGAAAATGATTATGTGAGATCAGCTTCTGTATTCATACACATAAATGCCATTTTTTCAAACCAAGAAAAAAATTGTAAAATTTTCAAGACCATTCAGGTTTTACAATCCGTTCCCAAATTTGGCAGTTTAACCATCTGGTCCAATCTTTAAACCAATAACATGACACAACTTTCTAATTCCCACCATAAGATGGAAGTTGGTAAACTGTGAATAGAAGAAGTAACTGTTTTCCACTAAAAAAGAGAGAGAGAGAAGAGAGAGGAATAGGAAAAAGAAGAGAGCCAGAGAGAGCACAATGATGCAGCATACCTTTGCAGGGATTTTGAGGAAAAACATTACTGTGTAAAATGTGAAGGAGATGCTGGAATTTAATGGTCAACAGACAGACAAATTATCATGGGATGAACAATTGTAGAAGTTAATAGGGAAAAAAATTCAAACCGCTTTTCACTGCATCTGCTTTCACAAAACAGTTCGGCAAATTAGTGCCTTGCTATAAAAAATGGGCATTAGCAACATTTATTGGGGCAAGAAAAGAAGTAGACAAAGAGGGAGGGGGTGCATAAGTTAAAATCAGACCTTTTGTTGTTTCCAGATTAGTTATCATTGTCATAGGCTATAGGATACAAAAAAACATAATAGATTCCACAGAGAGAGAGAGAGAGAGAGAGAGAGAGAGAACCTTGGGGGGCTCCTGCCTCTTGGTGAGCTTCTATAACGTCTTTGTGGTGAGCGCTCAGAATAAGTTCTATAGCTTGAATACCTAAAACAAATCAGAATTTGTTCAAAGTCCATTGCAGCCCATTCCATAAACTTCTTTAGAGCTTACCTATCATGGTTCCTTTCATAAAAGTTCCTTCCACCATAACGATATGATCTATGAGGTGAACGCTCTGGTGATGGTGTACGGTATCGCCGTGCAAAGGAAAAGCGTTCCGTGAAGCCACGCCCTTTCCTAATGCGCTTTGGCGTGCCATTTGGAGAACGACTTCTTGACAAACCCTGACCATGATTCAAAGCAGAAGCTTGAGGGGCCTTGAGTGGAGGACTTTGCTGATCAGACTTTCTATCTGGAACACCACCATCATTGTGATTTCTGGGACTCCTCATAATTCTTTTAGGGCTCGGGCTTGGACTGTGCCGACGGTTGGATATCAGTCTTCCTCTGGGGGTTGGTGTCGAGCTCCTGTTCATCACAATGTCAAAGGTACTAGTTTAGCACTATTACAGCAGAATAAATACACTGGCATGCAAGATACAGTCAACATCGCATACAAAGCGACAAAGAAAATGTGAGAAACATGGATCGAGCTGATAGTGTTAACCTGGATTTGCTCGACTTATCTGAATAATGATGCTGATTGGCTGATTTATCAGCTTTAGCTTCAATCCCATTAACATTTTTCAAAAGTTTGTTATCCTTCTTGGAAAATTCACCCTCTTCATGTGAGGAGTTACCCTCTGTCATCTTTAGCTCACGATCCTTTTGCTGTCCAGTCACAGTCTGTCCTAGAAGAGGGTTTGCAGATTTATTCGCTACATCTGTAAATTAGCAGTAAGGGATGAGAAAGTGTAACAACATCAATGCTGGTAATATCTTTCACATGCAAATAACTGCCATTAATTAAAATACCACCCAAGTCATGAAAGAAACACAAAAGCCATACAAAAGAAGTAGAAAACTTGATACCAAGACTCTGACGTAGCTTCTTAGTTTGAACATTTGATGAGTCACTGATTTTAGGGGCAGCTTTACGACCAGCTTTCTCATCATCAGAGCTGCTGCTGCTGTTACTACTGGCTCCACTCTCTGTGCCACTGGAACTCCTCGAACTCCTGAAAATAATACAAAATATGATAAATCCAGAACTTAAGCAAGACCAAAAAGAGGGATAACATAACTTAAAACCATACAATTTAGACTTGCGCTTTGATTTTTTATCGCGCTCACTTCTTGTCCTCCCCTTTCGTCCACCCCTTCTTTTCTTCCCATGTTGGTACCTCTCTCTCTTCGTTGATCTCCTCTTCTTCCGACGCCTTCCATCACTGGAAGAACTTGAAGAATAGGAATCTGACTCAGAATCCAAATCAGAGTCTGAATAGGAATCAGTGTCTGAAGAATAGGAATCAGAATCTGTGTCAGAGCTGTACGAATCAGATGAAGAGTATCTCCTTTTTCTCTTCTTCCTTCTGTCCTTGAGAGATGTTTTGCGTCTTCCTTTTGTTTTCCCGTCAGGATCATCATCAGAGGAAAGAAGTTTCCCTGATTTTTTCTTTTTCCCTGAATGGGAAGGCATCATAAAGCATAACTACAACAAAAAAAATACATGCTCCACTACCAAGCTGCCACAGGATGAGTTTTTAGATCATAACAGAAAGACAAAAATACCTTTCTCTGGTACAGCTGCATCCTGAATTTTACTTCCAGATGTTTCACCACAATCTACAATTTTTACAACAGCAGAAGGTTTCCCATCAGCAGTTCCCACCTGTTCAATTTTCCTTACAACATCCATTCCTTTCACAACCTGTCCAAAAACAACATGCTTCCTGCCATACAATCAACAAGTACATGATTAATATAATTCACTATCAAAATCCAATTGTCCTCTGAAGACTTAAGAGCCTCAATAGTAGGAAAATTACATCAGATAAGGTCATATGGGGGTAGAATATAGATATTGAGTAAAAATTCAGGCAAATTGAAACCACGTACAGCACAGACACGAGATGAAATACCCGTCAAGATGAGGTTGACGCTTGAAGATTATAAAGAACTGGGACCCATTTGTGTTTGGACCACCATTTGCCATAGAGAGAAGACCAGGCATAGTATGATCCAATTTAAAGTTCTCATCTGCAAAGAGAACAGAAAATATTATGAGTGATCATACAAGCAGCACACCAAACACGCAAAGACGAGCTGAAATATACACAAAAACCAACCTGCAAACTTCCCCCCATAAATACTTTCTCCACCAGTGCCTGCAAACCATTAAAAGGTTGTGCCTTACAAGTCTGACAGGAAGATGGAAGTTAAACAGAGCATCTGAATTAATGGAAAGAAAAAGATCAGGGTAAGAAACAGCATACCATTTCCTTTAGAAAAATCACCACCCTGCAAGAGAGAAAAATGTGATCAAATGATAAGTCACCAGACCATTATACATTTCAGAGGAGGGGGACCAAACATAATATCTTTTGCAGTTCAGAGATTAAAAGAGAAGAGTCATCTTTCTTCCCTGATGAACACATGTACACATACTCGATAGCAGACTTAAGGCATAAAAAAATTTAAGAGAAGACACCTTAGGATGCAGTACTCTGATGGATTAATATTCTTGGAGATACACACACTATCCTGCTCTGGCATGGATAGAAGATACACATTGCACTATTTAAATACTTTTTCCAAGGATTTGAGTTTCGTTTGTGTTTATGGAGGAGCACTATTTAATAACTCTAGAGCATGCTTAATTTCAACATACCATAATAATGAAAATACTCGGAGTCAATCAACGAGCGATCTGTCAATTACCAAATGGCAACGGCATGACACCATCATAAAAGCCATGCCTTTCCAACTGCATCCCCAACAACTAATCAGTCATTTGTCCTCATTGTTCACCAAGTAATACTTCGCAATACAAAAATCAAGATTATGGTATCTTACGTGACAGACTTTATACACATCCAAAAGAGCACAGTAGGTAGACTGTCTGGATATTAAAACCAGAACAATTTAAAAAACCAAGAGCTATTAGGAGCTCTGTAACAATCAGGCACAACACAAGCAGACATATTTGCTGCACGTGCAGAGAGTACCAAAGTTCTCATTTGCACTAATAAGAAATTTCAACAATGCCAAGACGGTGATGCCAACCAACCTCACATTAATTCAAGGCCCATACATTGCATTGCAGTAAACAAAAAATTGCATGGATGATTCCTGGAAAATTGAGGATAAATACTCATCATATATAATCAACATACTTGAACCATGAATCCCTTAATTATGCGATGGAATATAGACCCCTTGTAATGTAGAGGTTTCTCAGTAGTAATTCCAATGGCCTTCTCACCTGCAGAGATTAACACCAGAAAACAATCAGAGTCCATTACATACGCTGTTTCAACCAAGAAGCGATTATCTCTGAAAGCCCAATAGAACAATAGCAAAGTTTCAATCAAATATTTAACAGAAACTAGAAAAGATATATAAAAGAAGGCAAGCAGAAGAACAAAAGGTAATGTTTAATCAGAGACTAACAATTTCTTCCCTCACCCGCAAAGAAACAAAACCCTCCAAGTCTACAAAAGAAACTTGCAAGTCCAAATTGGCAGGTGATGTATGAGTCCAGGTAACACTTAAGATCATAAAAGGCAAAATGCTAATCTATTATATATTTCTTATTTCATAAGAATTCTTTTCAAATTGAATACAGAAGATGTAAATGTTTGATGAGATTTTTATTGGTTATTCGGAAGAAACTTATCAAGCAAGTGGAACACAAATTTTCCATTTTTCTTAAACCTGCTTCTAACAGAATCCATCAGCTTTATGAATTTCAGTACAGCAGTCTTCACATAAAAGTGACTTTTCTTCTTATTCTTCTCCCCCAGTATCTATATGACTTCATGACACTACTTATTTATTAGGGTTCAAGAGCCCCACCAACATTTTTGTAAGACATTTCCATTCAGGCTTTTTGAATTTTATTTTAAAAACACCATAACAACCATCAATGAGGATGCAATTGGTAAAATATCAAAAATAGAGTTGCATTATAACGCGATTACAAATCCAATAACATTACATTATCCAGTGTGTCACTTTGAAGAACAAGTAAACAAATACTTAATAAAATTAATGAGTTTCAAACACATGAGTTGCAAACTCCTAATCCCCCGCTTGGTTTGGGCAGCAAGAATGCTGGTTTGAACAGGAACATTGCAGATCTAGCTTTTAGTCATCCAATTAAACAGAAGTTAAAATGAAAATTTTCATCCTTATATGGTAAGTAGTGTTGGTTCCAGAAAACATAAAAGTCACAAGGGATGGTATTTGTAGCCCCATTCAAGTAAGACATAGCAAGATACCAGTACAGAGTGCCCGAAAATTCTCGGCCGTCCTGGGGACAACATCGGCAAAAAGCTGCATGTGTCAGAAAACAATGCTTCAGTAGCTAAACACAGAAATGGTCCCATAAAACCACCTGCTAATCAGCCAAAAGATCATGCGCAAAAAACAAGACTAAAGAAGTCAAAGTAAAGAAACAAGAAAAATTACAGAGTTGTTGTTACAAGTTACCTCAATAACAATCCTTTCCACAGGATCCCGATCAACTGATATGTCCAAGAATACGAGTGGGTTCTTCTTATTCATCTCTCCCCAGATGCTGAAAAATTACCTTAATGTCACAGCATATGTTTTCCCAACAACAAAAAAGAAGCCTGTTTGTTGAATTTGACCACTATCTTATTCATATAGGTCAGACATGCTTCCCAGATATGATTAGGGAAGTCATGATGCCCTCCCAAAAGCCATCGTGAAGTTATTGTCCAGGTTTTAAAAAACACAAAAAGAATTTACGTCAAAGTTTTCCACAGAGAAGATCGAGAAATCAGAAAACCATGTACCACAAATGATGTCCTCCTTGTGATAAAATTATAAATCAGGTCATTTTTTATTCAGGGAAGAGAAGGGGAGGGCGGAATAGTGAGGGGCTATGTCAAAAATACACATAATAAACACGGCCCATAAAACCCCAACTGTTCATTCGAGCTACATTACATCCCAAAAAGGGGCCAAGATAATGCATGAAACATCGCCACGATCAAATCTTTGAGCCACCAATGCATAAAGTAGATTCAACCCATAAACCCTAAACCCCAATTGATCATTCAAGCTACATTAAAACCCAATCTAACACTACACGTCTTGCTCAAAAGCTGCCTAGAAAACACACGAAACACTAAGAAAGATTGAATCTTTATGCGAACAATCACAAATCAAAAGACCAACTCATAACACTCTAAACCCTAGTCGTCCATTGGAGCTATATTACAACTCGATAAGCATCTTTTGTTTGAAATTGTGGTTTCTACATGAATTGAAACCTTTGGAAGTCTTAAATTGAAAAGAAATATCCCCTGCAGAGTGAAATCCTTATAAGTTGCAAAAAGAGAGCGAAAATGTGAGATGAGATGAATTCCTATCGTACCTCGATTATGTGTATGTCCGCCTGAGTAAACAGGTAGTGAGGAATTGAGCCTCGGCGACAGAAATCGGCAACGAACACCGACAATGTCTAAGATAAAGAGAGAGAAGACCTCGCCGTCTGTACTTCGCACTTTCGCAAATGTAAGTGAGAGAGAGAGAGATTCTTCCTTATTTTAAATCCTATTATCTTTCTTCGACATTTTGATTCCGAGTACAGAGTACGTGAACCCTTCTGCTTATAGTTGAGGCCTTGAGGGCAATGGACTGCACTGGGCTTTTCCGGCCCACCTATCAACAGACTAAAGTTGGTCTAATTAATCAAATTTTTTGGACTGTAGTAGGGCTTGGGCCAACTCTTCGGGACTAGCAAGTGGGTCATAAATAAAAGGCCCACCCGATCTCCTACTAAACTACGATGCTAATGGATCATCCGATCGGCTTTAGGTTTTTAGATAATTGGTTGTGAGTATTTTTTTTAAAATTTATTTGGTTTTAAGTACCACCTTCAAACTTATACTCCATTAAGTTCTTTTTTTAATCAAATAATTGTCAAGAAATACACATTTTAAAACATTTCAATTTTTTTTTGAAATGTGTTCCATAGTTACCCTTACTATAAATATTGTCTATCATTGTTAGTTTCAATAATTTCAAAAATAACAATTCTTAACTTAAAAATTATATATATA
>CM042187.1:2576653-2606837 GCA_023539305.1 Ilex asprella | reverse complement strand
AATAAATTCAATAATACATAAACAATTACAATACAACACAATAAGAAAGTTATAAACATCAATAACATCATATATAAGAAAACCATAAACATAAATAAAATATTAGAATTTTAATTTTTAAGGGTATGGTAGAATATGAGTATTTTGCATTTTTAACCAATTTTTTGCAAAATATCAAAAGATATTCCGTTGGCTTACTCGATTATTTTGAATAACCGATTAGTAAAGTTAGGTAGGGTAGGGTAGAATCGAAAGTTACAAGTAATCGAAAATTTGAATACCCCACTAATTAATGGTGTATGAATTTACCCACCAGGCAAGTAGCCCACCATGGGCTGATGCGTGTCGACCGTCCCATTGACTATGGGTTGTCATGATAGCGGGACAGCCCACGATCCGCTGCCCATTTTCCAGCCCCTCTTATTTACTACTTTACCCCGTAAGTAATTGCCTGTGGTCCAAAGGTTGGGCCAGAGTCAACGAACCTCATTCCAGTCTGGTATTGACCAGGACAGATATCCGGTTACAGGCCATATAAACAGGATGGCCCTGACCCTGAGGGCCCAGTATCAATGTGACCCGACCCATACCATCGACCTACTGTGACTCGACCCATTGCACCGCCATACTGGTCCTTATTAATTTGGATCTGTCAGCGACTATAACAAACTTTTCGATCTGCTGATTGCCGCCAAAGCAAGCCCTGGACACGGAGTACAGACTCTAGAGTCACAAAAATGGAAGAAGAGTCGCTGCGAATTCGTAGATACGAGGAAATTCCATCGGTCGAAGAGTTTACGTCTCAGATTGAACCCAAGAACGTTCCCGCTGTAACCATCCCAATCAGAAACCCTAAAACCTTTTGTTACTTTGTGATTCCCAGTTATTTTTGTTGATATTTACTCTCTTTTTTCTTTCGTTTTTCATGAAGGTATTTGGTGGATGCATCAAGAACTGGAAGGCTTTCTGTAATTGGAACCCTTCCAATGGCGGCCTCGACTATTTAGAGGTATTGCGAAACTTTCTATAAGTTTTGAACAATTGTAAAATTTAGGCACATTGAATGCGAGCTTAAGGTATGAAAAATTCAAGAAAGACTCAAAGAATGGATAATTCTTGTTTAGTGACACACAAAATAACACCGATTATATGGTTCATATTCAGAGTTCAGTTAGCAATAGCTATGGTAGGCAAGGTTGTGTATCATCCGACTGATAGGCTTGGGTCTCTAATTTTCAATCTTTATCACCCAAGAACTCTGCCTCGGCAAGTTAGGGTTGCAATCCTTTTACAGTATTGCATCTGCACTTTCTTTTTAGATGTATGATCTATATGTGCTTGATGGAATGTCATTTATGTACGTTAAGTGAAGTTTGTACTTGCTTGCAAATTCCACTATGGGAAATCAGGAACGAGTGGGGTCATCAACCGTGGAGGCTATGCTATCCAAATCAGCACCAGTCTTTGATGGTGCTATTAGAAACCATGAGAGGGTAATTCTGTATGCCTTTTAAAATATTTATGCCAATGCGAAACTTTGAAATTCTCTTTTTCTTGGATGACATTGGTCCAACTTATTTTATTTTTCATTTTTTTTGTAGGTTCCATTGCCATTCTCTACTTTTATTGGATATTGCAGGGAAATTTTCCAGAATCAAGATAATTTAGAATCAGAGAGGCATGGTTTGGCAGGGTCCAACATAGAGCAAGGAGGTTTGCTCTCTGGAAATGCCCATCAGCAAATATATTTAGCCCAGGTTGCAACTTGTTGGTACTTTAGAATGATAAATTGCTCTCTTGCTTTTGTTATGTATATAATTCTACACTGTTTTTTTTTTAGCGTTTTGTGGTTCTAGAAATATTGTGGCACTGTGGCAGTGATGTTGGTACTTTATCTAGCCCACTCCTTGATTTAGGGGGATCGATGCTACAAATTTGGGACATGATTTAATTGCTTATGATGCAGGTGCCAATTATGAATGTTGAGAATGAAGAGAGGAATCAACTAGAACATCTAAAAGAAGATATTGAAACGGTGCGTATGGTATTTGCTGCATTCCGTAAGCTTGGGCCTTATTTAGTCCATTGGGCTTATCATCAAAACACTTTATGCATTTCCTTGGAATTTGATTCCAGATACTTCTCATTAAATCGTGCAGCCTGCATGTTTGAAGGCGAAATCCATAGGTTCTGTGAATTTGTGGATGAACAGCGCTCAAGCTAGATCAAGCACTCACTATGATCCACACCATAACCTTCTTTGCTTAGTCACTGGAAGCAAACAAGGTTTGTTATTCCTTAATTACTGAAGGAGCTTGTTTTCCACTCATGTGCTCTTTGTAAGCTTGTGGTTGTATCGTTTTTTTTTAGTTAGGCTTTGTTGGTAGTAAGTTAAAAAAATTGACGTGTTTTACCAAAAAAGAAAAAGTAAAATATGGTCGGAAATTGGTCATAATGACTTTTGATGACTGTATCTTGTTGGTTTTCTCGGCCTAGGAATTTAAAATCTGGCTTTTTTTTGTGCAATGGACTTTTTAAGGAAGAAATATAACAAATGTTTTGTTCTTTAGAACGTAATTGTTTTCGTTGTATGCTTTTATAGTTGATATTTCTACTTTTTCTTATCAAAGAAAGAAATGAGAATGTGAAAATTTCCAGTTGTTCACTACAATTTGGATAACAACAGAATATTCCATGATTTTGGGTTGCTCATGTGACTTATTGTGCAACTCCTTAAATTTCGATTAGAGTATTGGTCCTGGAGAATATTAAACAAAAAGATAAAGATGTTATGAAAAGGAGAGCATTAGGTCTTGTTTCTTTGTCTGGCTTTGCCATTAATACGGTTCACACAATGTCAAATCCATGTTAGGATTTGATTGATGGTTGAAACTATTTGACTCCTTATCAGTGAATCCATCACTGAGACTGTCTTGTAAGCAAGGATCGAAATGTCGTGTCAATTCGTTCGAAGCGTTTCGAATTTTCAACACATCGATACGAAACATGGCTTGAATCCCAAAATTTTAATGTTTCGGTCGAAACGTCATTGTATCAGACCATTTCAGTCGAAACAGTACTGTTTCGACGAAAATAGTGTATAGATTCGACGAAACTCTAGGCCAAAGTCCTCCAAGCCAAAAAAAAGGGAAAAAAATAGATATTACATGTACACAGAAATATCAGATTTTTTCAGAAATCACATGTACAAAGGTCTAGGTCTTTTAAGCCAAAAAAAAAAACAGAGAGAAGAGAGAGAGAAAAGCACACACCCATACGAAATCAGAGAGAGAGAAAGACACAGTTACAGACTATACAACAGAAATTGAAAGAGAAAAGTTCAGTAACTTACCTCCTTGAGTTCAGATTTGAGCAGATCTAGTCTCCCTCCATGCAGATCTAGGGCTTGTGACTTAGGTCTTCATCGCTGCGACCTATGAGCTATCAGGTATGTTCTTCTTCTTCTTTCTCTCTCCCTAGCATCGCCATCGCCATCACCATCACCATCACCTTTCCTTTGTCTCTTCTCTTTGGCTCTCTTTGTTTGTGGGTGACAGAGACTCACGAGACTCACGACTGACTCGAGTCTTTTGGGTTTTGTATTTTTTTTTGTTATAAGTATGAAAAATTATATTTAATACCCCACTATATCATAACTTTTAATTTTTAAATATGCATAAGTACCATTAATTTCATTTAGTACTCTTCATTGTTTTTTTCTCTTTTTATAATTATTCTTTTATGTTATTATTATTTGTTAAATTGGTATATTAAATAACTACAAGTTGTTTTATTAATTATACTTTATTTGTTAAATATCTAGAATTAAGTATTTATGTGTGTACAAATTGTGTATACAATGATTTTAATATTAATGAAATGATATTATTTGTTAATTTGAAGACGCAATTTAAATTAATAAATCAGGAGATGGATGTAGCCATGTAAGTATGTACTCATTAGCATTTCATGTGTATTATGAGACCTTAACATTATATAAAAATGTGTTTACTTGATGAAAATTAAGTTTTTGAAACTAATTTAAGTGATTTTCGCCTCATGTCAATATTTTTTTTCCTCTAATTTTTTTTTGTATAAATGGACGTTAATTCAATAAATATATTGAATTAATCAATTATTAAGCTTATCTTTATAAATAAATGGATTGTATTTGTGTTTTCATATTTTTTCTACGTTTCCATTACTTTTCCGAAACGTTTCCATTTTTGAACTGACTGAAACAGTAATTCGAAACGATATTTCGATCCTTGCTTGTAAGATTCCATGATTTTTTTCAATTACAACTTCTCTAAATGGCAAGCAGTCCTTTGAGGAAGATGCTTTATTAAGGTCTGATTAAAAGGAACTCTCACTGCACTGATATCATGGAATCATGGGCTTAGATGAGAGTGCTTCCACGCCGACAACAATTAGAATATCCACCCCTATTTTTCTTGCCGATCTTGATTCGATCTCCTTACATTTGTTGGAAACCTTGGAAAAGATTTGGAATTTGACCTTTACATCTGGGAATTCAGCATCCTCATGGATGAAGGATACAGAAGGCTGGTGCATTATGCTTAAGTGATGTCTATATGGTTGGGAATTTCAGTTGGTAATTGATATTCCTTTCAAACGTTCACCTTTTGGATTGTATGCTGGTGCAAAATTGTGTCTTCTTCAACTTATGTAGAACCTTGTCAAAGTTCATTTTATATCCATCAAAGAGGATATGAATCAACCATATTCTCAGTGGAATAGTTGTTAGTAGAGCTGTTGGAGTTTTGGTTTGATGGTTTTCATTTCCGTGGTGCTTTGTGCTTCAGGTGTGTGGACCACACTTCATCCTTCCTGTCTTTTTTTTTTTGAATAAGTTGGAATGCTTTGGCCTCTTTGGTATTGTGGTAGAAGTTTTTTTTTTGGGTGTTTTCCAATGAAATATGTTTATGTTTATATCAAGTTATGAACTAAAGAGAAATATTTTAGATTGTGCTTTTACACCGGCAAATTTCATGTTATTACATTTTTTTATTATAGTTACCAGATTTCACATTCCGAATGTGTTTTAAGGCCGTAATATATGAACTGATTCTCTCTGTGTGTATGTGTTTGTCTATTGGTGGACAACATTATTTGCTTTTCAGTTGTCTTATGGCCCCCTTCTGCAACCTCCTTCTTGTATCCAATGCCTATATATGGGGAGGCCTCAAACCACTGGTATGTTATTCTCTGTATTTATAATAGGTAGTAAATTTTAGTTTCTTTCTCTAGTCCTTGAGAATAGGAATAAAGTGCTTCTAATTTGTTACTGAGATTTAGGGCTCTTTTTCAGTGTTCTATTTTGAATTTCTTCTTTATTTTTTTGTAGTGCTGTGGCATTAGGAAAACCTGATCTTTCTGTTCATCCAAGAGCAGATCGGGTGATGGAGTATTCCCAGAAAGTTATTCTTCATGCAGGCGATGCACTTTTCATTCCCGAAGGCTGGTGAGCTTTAAAAATTAATTAGTTCCAAATGATCTTAAAAATTTATTCTCCTTTTTCCTTTAATCTTAAAAAGTCTCATTTTAATTAACCCAAGATGTACACCACAATAAGTTTGCATATTGCATTAGCTTTAGAAGTTAATGAAACTAGGTGAAAGAATTTGGAGCATCTTCTCTCAAAATGAATTTGGTTTGATCATATATTATTGATTTAATATGAATTCTTGTGTCAGCCTTTGGTATGTATGTAAGTGTAGGGGAGCGAGAGAGTAGAAAATGTTGAGCAGCAGCTTATTCTTGAATTTAACTTGCTTTATCTTATGATTTTGTTGTGAAATTTCTGCATCAGTAATTTCAATTTTTTTGACTTGTAAATTTGGTATATGGAAATCATTTTACATTTTAAAATAGTCACAGAAGCAATTACTTTCTAACAAGTTTTGCGGCAGCTGTAATTGGTTCTGGAAACATTTGGAATTTGAGAATAGATGATTTTTTTTTTTTGGGGGGGGGGGGGGCGGAGTGCGTTAAGATAGCAATGCACAAGAAGTTATTACCAGCTTTGCTTACTTTAAATTACCTGCACTCTCCTTATGCATCTATTCTTGTCTTTGCAATTTATCACGGGTCTCTCCTTTGTTGGATTGTGTATCTTCATATCATTCTCTCTACCTCAATTTACAAATTATTGCCTTTTTCAAAATTTCAGTCCTTCCACATGTGACTTTACAGTCTTTTACTGTTATCAGGAGATTCATGAATGGTGCTCAACGCAGACAATAAAACTATAGCTTGATGCGCCTCTCTCAAACCTGCTTATGCACAAGGAACTAATTTCGTTTCGAAATGGTGTTTTCTTGGAAACCGAAACGAATTATTAATTGGATATTGAAATTCTTATGTTTTGATGTGTTTAGGAAACAAATTTTCAGAACTTTTCTGTATTTTCATCTTGCTTTTGAAATGTTTCTAAAATATTACGAAAACGTTTATGTTTCTAAACTAACTGAAACTATGCACCGAAACGAAATTTTAGGCCTTGCTTATGCAAATATTGCCATTGATTTATGTTGGATTATTCTTGGGCAATGAGAAATTACTCATCTTTCTTTTTTGTTGTTGGTTTTTGAAATGTCCTGTTTCTGGGATTTGTAGTTCAGTTATTGGCTTTCTGAAAGTAGGCATCAGTTGGACGTGCTCTGGATTACTTCTCCTTGGTTTTTTATCTCTATTCTTGCTTTCCGTCCATGGCTTCTATCAAGACTTCTAGTCATGCAAACATGTACTTACTTAGTCTTGCCCTTTAGAAGGAACTCATTTACAAGACTAAGATGCTATATGTTGAATGTATCCAATAAGAGGCGGCCAGTGCACGAGGCTCCTGCAGCAATGGGATCTAAAGGGTCATATGGAGACGTAACCTGAACCCCAGATGTGGGGATTTTGTTTCCGCAACGAGAATCCTTGACGTGGAGGTCACAATGGAGTAACTTTATTTATGCGCCAAGATTTAACAAATTTTTTGCTGAGAGTTGTTTTGCCAAACTGACGTTTGTGCACAAATAAATGAACATTTTCTGTGCAGGCGAAGGATGTACACTGTAGAATACTTGAGAAATCACTGCAACCTCTGTAGGATGTCTTAAGGGAGGGTTTTTTGGTGAAGGATCAGACAACCATTGTGTCTTTTTGTACATTGCAATATAGGCAAGATCAGTGATAAATGAGCAGGATTCACTGCTTGCAAAGCCTACGAGCTTAATAGACTGAGTTTCATTTGTGTTGTACCTCTCACCCACTTATAACGGGATTTGTCATCCCATTTTATTTGTTAATGCTTTGTATTATAGTATTAATAGCCATCAGACTTCTTATTTTTATTTTGTAAATATTAATACCCCAGGTTCCACCAAGTGGACAGTGACAATTTAACCATTGCTGTTAACTTTTGGTGGCGGTCCGAAATGATGTCTACCATGCCCGAGCACATGGATGCATATTATCTTCGCAGGATATTAAAAAGGTAGTTGTGGTCCTTGTACCTTTCAAAATGGTTTTCCTTTCATTTTTTTTTTTTTGCTTTTTTTAATCACTAGCTAATCTATAAGCTAATACTTTTTTTTTTAAACTTTTTCTCCATGTTTGATTGTTGAATTGATTAAAATTGAAGACTGATGGACAAAGAAATGGTAGGCATTTTTCAACTTTAGTCTCAATTTCTGCAAATAAGTTTAATGATGCTGGGTTGATTTGAACAAGAGTTTCTGCAATGCTGTTCCATTTGAAAATTTGTTGGTTATATAAAATTTGTAAACACTTTTTTGTATATCTTTGCAATTTTGAGTTTGCAACATTGATGGTAACTCTTGCTTCCAGAGGAGAAAAAAAATTATTCTCATGCAATAACGGGTAATCACATACGTTTCCTGCAATTACTGGTTGGAGCTTTATCTGATAGCCTTTGCAGTTCTATTTGAATTGTTAACTGTCCTCTTCCTGTGTGGGTTGCTGCTGTCAATATTTTGAAGAGTCTTTATGGTCATATTATACATTTTATCCTGGATGAACTTCATTGTTTTAGTTTGCTAACTTTGACTTGCACGTTTGAACTTATTCCTTTTCAGGCATTCATATTTAAGGATAGTATTCATAATTGTATCTTGAAAATTAAATTTATTGTCAAATACTTACCCGAGTAATCTTTTTATTAGAAGTTTATTATTCAGCACTATAAATGACATTTCTTTCTTTTATGACCAGGGCAGAACGAAATGCTGCATATGGTTTCAACGGTTAAAATGGCAAACACAATTGGCCAGCCCAATAATGGAAATGCAGGTTGGCTTAATCACCACGTCCCCCACTTACAAAAAGAAAAAAAAACTGAATGCGCATGTGTTGTTTTGGCTGGGGGTTAGTAAAATGTATCGAATTATCCTGAGTTTTTTCTAGGGGAAGGCAACTGGTCCTTTTTCCTATCTTTGTTTCTCACAATTAAAGGGAAATGTGTTGCTTACATTCATGTTGATGTTAATATTTTACGTACTTGTTAATTTATTTACCAGATCTTGTTGAGCATAATTTGGATCAGAACTATGGCAGCAAAATTTCAAAAGCAACTATGCTAAAGGAAAAGATTATGTTGCACGAACTGGAACCACTTGCGCTTCAATCTCTTCATGAACTTATTTCTCTAGTCCATGAATGTGTTAATGTTGGCAATCAAAGCCAGCCAAATGATTCCACCTCAACAAATTATCCAGAAATGGGAGAGAAAGATGAAGCTAAGAAAACTTTTCAAGCGAATATATTTAACTTGGAAGAGAATCCAGTTGCTAGTATACTTTGGAACCTCCAACCGCTTACTCTTCAAAGAGTTTTTCTTGCCATGGCTGTGAGTTCATGCTCTCTTTCAAAGCCTGACCTTAATTGTTCCTTTATAGTTGGGCAAATGGTATTGTAATTTATGGTTTGGTCCTGTTAAATTTATTCCATTTCTTTATATATATTGTGACTTGGTACGCCTTCTTTACTTCCAAAAGGAGATTTACAATTGTCGGTCGATGGTGTGTTATCTATATTAAAAAAAAAATCCAGGTAAAAGAAGGAAAGATGTACAATGCTTAAGGATGCAGTATGCAACAGTAGTGGAACACAGTTGATCATGATTAAGTTGAAGAATTTGGATTACTTACGGGATAATACTTGTTCCTTGCATCTGGAATGATGATCTTCATTCCTTTGATTCATTGCCCACCTAGATAACCTATACAATGAGTTCGCTTTGCTAGGGAACATATATAGCAGCAAAATCAATTTTAACTTTCTTTTGGTAGGAGATTCTGTATTTTTGCTAAATTAAATGTTCCTTTCAATTCGTTCTCTTTCCTGTTAATACCTTCATGGCTGGTATGTTGAACCCATTTTATTTTGTTTAGATTAGTTTAGTTTTGTTTGGTTTGGTTTGGTTTTATTTCTTATTCCCCACTTTTTGGCCTGAGACCACTTCGTATGTGTTCAACTGGTATATTTATTTACAAGGTTTTGCCATTATCAGTAGTAGCTGCTGCTGCCACCCCCCAGTGATTCATTTTCTTCTTGCCAGTTATGTACTTGTAAATCCGGCCAGTTTATGATTACACTATTTCCGTGTTGAACAATTGCCTTATTTCTTTTTCTACCATTGCATCATTTTAGTTTTTCTATTTTTCAGCACAACTTCCCGAGAACTTTGGAGGCTTTGATATTGCACTTGCTTTCACCAGTGGGGGCAGAAATTCTTACTCGGAAATTCGATGAGATGGATCAACTGACTGCTGAAGAAGATCGGTACATGTTCATTTCATTTTTTGCAAAGACGATGTGACAATGCACATGACTTAGGTGTGTAATTTACCTATTATGTTTTCAGGAGCCAATTCTACCAGATTTTTTATGGTGTATTTGATGATCAGTGTGCTGCAATGGATGCACTTCTGAATGGGAAAGAGTCCTTTGCGCTTCAGGTATTCAACAATCTTATTGCTAGACTATTGGGTAAATCCTTAGGTATTTTGTATGTATGGTATAACCCACCAAAAAAAAATGGAGTCATATCCACCAAAAAGAACAGGATTCCCCCGAGCGGTTGGTTTTGGGGGTGGGGGTGGGGGTGGGGGTGGGACTGGGATTGGGTGGGTGAGGTTGGCAAAGGAGTCCCGAAACAAAATACCTTTATGTCAAAGTATCAAGACCATGGATCTTCTCATGCATTTACTTTTTTAGAAGATAAATAACGTAGCATGTCAGTCGGACTGTGTTATTATGATGGGCCTTTCGGATTAGAAGCAAGAGCAAACATGAAGTTGGCACAACCATGAGTGGCCCTTCACTGCAGAGAACATTAACTGGCCCAGATACTGAAGCAGCTTTTCTAGATTCTTTATGATCTTATGCAGTTTTGATGCCATGGAAGTGACTTGTGGACTCGGTGTTGCCTTGAAAATTGTTCGTCATCTAGTCCTGCTTAAGAAAATTGTAAAGTTCTATATGTTTGTTACCAGAAAGGACTCTTGTTCTCTTCTTGCTTCTTTATCTTTTCTTTAGATGATGGTTAAGCTGCGAATGCATCTTTATGCCCAATTCCATCTTCATATGCAAGCTATTACAGGATTATGTATAAAATCCTTTTACTGCCTGAATTTTAAGATCTAAAATACAATAGAACTTATGGGTGATACATAAGGAAATTTTAAATGAGCCACGAGGCTGTTTTTTACGACACTGACACTTAATGAAAAGGATCTAAACACAGGTTTTGATGTGTTCTGTTTCAGGCCTACCAGAATGTGTTGGATCAATACTTGGGAATTAATTTTGATGGGGCTAAGTCATTGGTTTGATGAGACATCTATGGACATGGACTTCGAAGAAATTGGTTCCAAGTTGTATCGCGAGTCCAAATTTATTCACTGTCGCAACAGAGGCTCTTTCCTCCCCCCCCCCTCTATTCTTACTTGAAAATGTGAGTCTTCTGCTGTATTCTAGAATGAGTTCCATATTAACTCTGGCTGTCGCATTTGTGTACATTTTTGTGATCTGCTACTAGCAATGCTGTTCTTTTGAAATGTCCCAAATACGGTGTAGTGTAAGATACAAAATCTGCTTTGTGCTTAATTGCAAGAGTTTTGAGTGAACAGTCAGAGATGACGACATTGTTTGACAAATAGAACTGACAAACTGGAAAGCTTAATTCTGCTGTGGATGTAAAGATGAAGATGGTTTAAAGGTAAATACCAATGACTTTTTTTTGGCTGGAGAAATGGTGAGAGACAGTAGTACTTTGTGGAAGTTATGGCTGGACATATAAATTAGCATAGTAACAAGAGGTCTAATCTTGTGAGATATTTCACTTAAATGTTGATGTTGTGTTATCCAAATCAATTTCTAAAATGTTGCTGTTATTAATGAGGGGTGAGATTATGGTTAAGCGTACGGTGCTTCAGATGAATCAGTTAGAACCTTTCTAGCTAAATGATGTTCAGAAACTAGGGCACTTTTTCTGCAGATCACACTTGGTTAACGGTCTCTATAAACTCTTTTTTTTTCCTTGTGTGTCTTCTTGGGCTATCCTCCTTTCAGGTTTCATAATCCATTCTTGTTGAATACTGAATTCGTCATTACATCTTTGAACCTTTTGAAATCAGGGAAATTAACGAGAATGAAAAGGGCTTCTACTTAAGTCTTTAAAGTAAAGTTATCAAATATGAAGTTCATGTTGGAAGAGGCCATGAAATGTCTTAGCACTTCATCTATTGGGTGGTGATACTCCAGCGGAGTGTAGAAAGGACGGAAGTGCATGGGGATTTGCAGCAGAAGGAGAAAAGAGAAAAGCATAGAAAAGAGGGTCTGGTAATTATTGACATTGGAAGGAAAGAATAAAGAAACAAAAGGTAGTTCTGTGGAGATGAGATTCCTTGACAAAAGATGACATATGCAAGTCTGTGTGAGAGTAGAGAGTGGGGAGTAGAAGTGAAACTTTTTGTTTGTCTAGTTGTGCTGCAGAGATAAAAAGAGGCAATCTTTTTTAGTAGGCAAATGGTATGTATTGTACCTTAACCCTGCAACTTACCTATACTTTCTAAAAGCTTGGATATACCATAATACCCAGCCCTCCTTTCATTAATTCCTAGGCCCACTCCCTCTCCTCCCCCTTTAGATTGCTGAATATACTAATTTTTTTCCTGTGAGACATTATTGTATTGATTTATGCAGTTCTCTCTCTCTCTCTCTCTCTCTCTGGTTTCTTTTGGGTATACTTTTTTCTTTAGGATATGTAGTTGATTTATGCAGTTAATATTCTCTCTCTCTCTCTCTCTCTCTAGTATTTTGGATATACTTTTTTTCTTTACGGCATGGTAGTCGATTTGTCCAGTTATTTATGGAATATCCGTGCTCTATTTTATGCAGTTGAAGTAATATTATTTGTTTACCCTTTTATTCTACTGAAATTAAGGAAATGAGGAGGAATGATGTTGAGTTACTTTCCATGATCTTGTAGGTGAAACCGTGACAAAAATACATGTAATAGTGTGAGAAACATGCTTGCTAATGGGGACTTCTGGTTCAGGTCGAATACAGAGGACTAAGATTATGAGAAAGGTGGTGGTGTTACTTGTATGTCGAGGTGCCAACCAAGGCTGTGTAATATGGGGTCGTGCACGGAATTTGAGAAAAGAGTCATCAAGCAAACAAGAGGAGTGAGAATCGTGATTCCGAACTTTCAAAGTTTCCTTGTGTGCATCTTTGTCATAACCGTTGACATTTTAATCTTCTTTTATTTTTCTCATCTTTTTTTTTCCTCTTTCTTTTCTTTTCTTTTCTTTTTCCTTTTGGGTCATGCACCACCACCAAATCCCGGACCACCACTAACACTTGCACAAACACACCTATACCCATCTAGTTAGTCACCTTTATACCCACGCTTACAATAGGGTTTACAGCCTCTCTACTTTGCTTTGCAAAAGTCTACAGTACTTTGAAATTTGAATTTATCCAAAAATTCTTGACACACTACCAAAAAAAAAGAGGGAAGAGGAAAAGATTTTATCGATAGTGATTGTTCTCTATTATGGCGTTGGAATTTGAAGTGATTGAGAATTTCAATGGAGCCAAGGTATTATAATTATCTAGCTTTCTTGGGATTTATTTGTCATTGCATTGATTTGGATAAGAGAGGATTTCGTTTTGTCAAACATGGTTTATGTAGATAAATGAAGATTGATAATGACCCATTTAAATTCCTCTCAAAGGACCCAACATGCTTAGGATACTTTTTATTTGGACCACGGTGTAGGACAATAATGAGGTCTCTGAGAACAATGGTTCTACTCTCTGTTATCGATCGATGAAGCAATTGTTTCGGGTTTATTTATTTTATTTAATTACAGGGTGTGTAAGTTTATACAAATTATTCTTTCGAGTTTGAATATTGATCGTTGTAGTCTAAGTAGGTTTAGAATAAGTTCTATGAAGAATAAAGATAATTGACTCTCAAAGTGGACGAGAAGTATTGAATAATTGTTTAAATTGCCCCTCCATGTAACGTCCCAAAAAAGCATTCGAATAAGACTTCATAATCTGATCTTGTAAATTGATATATAGTTCAATTGAATTATATTAACTGTAAATGTTAGTTTTTATTGGGAATATATGATCTGTTACTTCTTAAATCCGGACATGAGATGAGATTAGCAAATTTTCAAGAGCCTAAAACACAATTAGGCACTGTGGTTTCGATCGTTTTGATGGGGTTGGGTGGAAGGGTAGGTTTGGCAATCCAGAAGAGAGTACAAGGTATGGCCTACCATCACCGGCAGACATGCTTACCTCATACTGTACTTTGGGGTGCATGCATAGCCACTTTTGATCCTGTCCTGTGTTCATATTCCACGCTCTCTATGATCATTTCGTTGATTGTAAGGGGGGTGTGTATTCGTTGTATAACTCCCCCATGATGCAATCTGTAATGTACTCCTTTCTCAATTATGTTTATGAGGTGTCCCTCAGTTCATCCGCAGCATCTTGACCTGTCTTTTGTTGTCTTATAATGATATAAGTATATGTTTTTTAATAAAATAGAAAAATTTATTTTGAAAATGCGAGACTTGGGAGGTAGTTCGCATACAAGAGGTGCTTGCAAACGTTAGTTATATATTTAACACATGTAATTTGAACGTTGTTTTTGAGAAGTTGGGTAGAAGGAAGAAAAAATAGCGTTAGAGGTATTAATGATGTAGAACGCTTTTATATATAGAGAGAGAGTCAAGGAGACTTTTGCCGGCAGTTCTATAATTGTAGGCAACTTAGTCTACTTAATGATGACCACATATGAGATCGCACGAGACTACTTTGATTATGAATCGGGGGATGCATACATTACGGCCCTAAAATGCAGACATTCTGTGTACTTAGTCTATTGATTGACCTTTCTGGAGGCCATAACATTAAAAGTGTTGACTGTTGCTCCGAGCCAATTGCTATGCTTTCAATTGTTTAGGCAAATCTCTTAAATTTCACTTCTTTAAGCAAATCTCTTAATAGCATAAGAGAGAGAGAGAGAGAGAGAGAGAGATTTCGACCTTTTGCATGTGACATTTTTTCATAGCAACACTACAAGAGTTCGCTATATGCGCTTAACCTAATGCTTCATTAGATTTTCTCTAAGATAAAAATGATAGAACAATCAAATGCAACTCACAAACAAAAAAAAAAGGTTTAAGAATGCAAATCCTAGCCTAGTAAAAGCTAGTAATTACCCTGATGGTGGCTTGAAGTAGACATAGGCATATCTTTAATTTCTGTCTAAATAATTAGTTGACAAGGATCATGTGTCTTTCAGTTATGATTTTCGTGGGTACACTTTGGCACACGAGCAATGTTATAGAGACTTACGTTGAGGAGTTAATGAGAGAACTTAATTCAATTGAGTCATTAAATTAGTTGTGAGTTTTAAAGTTGGATAGAATTCACTTTTAATTCAGTGGTTATATTAAATTAAGTTATTAGATTAATTCTTCAAATTAAGTCTAAATAATATTTTTTTTAATAAACTATTTAGAAGCAAAGTAACAATTAACTTATTTAAAAAGAAATAGAAAACTTCAAGAATCAAAATAATACAAACAAAAATAAATAGATCAAAGCAAAACTGAAGGCATAATTTACTCTTAACCATTTCAACTGAAAATGAAAATAAAAATAAAAATAAAAGCATAGGTTATACTGTCTCGCTCTCTCTAGGGATATTTTTTGTCATTTCAATAATAGAGATTGGAGAATACTGTTTTACCCCTCTCGATAATCAATCTGTAGCTTTAACAATTCCCCCAAGTTTCCGAGGCTGCAGGCTCGGTAAAACCAAAGCTTTGATGCTTCAACAGTGAGTGGTCACGGTCATATGTCGGGAATTCTACATCCCCCGTGAACGATAGCAGATTCCTCACGTTC
This sequence comes from Ilex asprella, assembly GCA_023539305.1. NCBI lineage: Eukaryota > Viridiplantae > Streptophyta > Magnoliopsida > Aquifoliales > Aquifoliaceae > Ilex > Ilex asprella. Next base: position 2,591,366 of record CM042187.1, on the reverse strand, counting down.
ACGTTAACATCAACATTACCATTCCCACCACCACCACCACCTCGCTGATGATCTCCTGTCAAACCCAGAAAGTCCCTGGTCAGACGGTCACTTTTCTGCCATGTAACAAAGTTTTCCGGCGTGAAACTCAGGTATTCCGGCGAGATTCTTGTGCTCATGTGACCCACTGGGCTTATATCTAACTGCGTCGCAGTAGAAGGCACTTGACCAACCCTTTGTGCACCAAGCGTTGCAGCCTTTTGGAGGAGTGCGGTGGCGGAGAGGTGGGCTGTGGTGGCAGTGTTGGAGGTGGGCTGTGTGCTGACGTGGAGGTTTTGGAAGGGTGAGGTCATCAAGCTCTTGAGAGTTGGCTGCGGTGGGTCTTGGTAGAATGGTAAAGACACGGGAAGATGAATAGTTTCAGGCTTGATATGAACTTGGTTTGGATTAGGGTTAGGGTTTTGAGGTGAATGATCCCAGGGATTGTTCAGAGAGATGTGGGTTTGTGGGTTTGGGAAGTGGTGGTGCTGCTCTTCTTGTTGGTGTTGGGTTGTGAAAGGGAAGACTGAGAATGGAGTTTGTGGTTGAAGATGAAAGGTTTGACCAGTAGGGTTTGTTATTGTTGTTAATGTTGAGTTTGCAGAGAGTCTTGCACTTTCTTCAGCTAAAGCATCACAGAATGCTCTATGGGTGATGAAGCTATCCTTCCTGTAAAATTTGAAACTCATGCTAAGACATAATTTTATGAAAGAACAAACTACTGTCATCGAATCCACGCAACAGGAAACAAATAAGAAATTATGTGATCATAGAATAACTAAGCATGGAAATTCTTGGCAGGATACAATGCAATGTTTGAGGGTAGGCCTTGGCTCGGTGGTAAATTATTCTATACTGATTTATGACTTCAACGTCAAAGATTCGAGTTGCCGGAACAGCCTTTTGACGTGTAGGGTATATGTTAAATTCTCCAAATCTTGCAACAACAGGGCACTTATGCACTTGGCTTCGCTTCTTTTTTAATATAATGCAATGTTTATTTTAATAGTTCTCCTTTTAGGTTGTGGATTAAACGAATGTAGTGAAGTTGCAGTTATGTGTTTTCTTTTAAGCAAGCAAGATGAATACTGAAGAGAACACAAAGAAAGCTGTGAAACAAAATTTAGGGAGAAACCTTTGGGGAGAAGGTTTTGTCTCAGTTAGTACAGAAAAAGGCCAAGCCTAAGCTGTGTATGGGAATGGTAGACAATGCAGTGGTGATGCAAAACATTTATATTCGTCAATTCCTCGTTATCAAAAGAAGCTGAGATACATATCATGCATGCGTAATGGATAGAGACTCAAAAGTCATAAAGCTTCTGTAACACAGGAGGAATTTTTTATAGCTCTTTTTTATATGGGTCAAAATTATACTATACTGCGTTGGGTGTGTGTGTGTGAGAGAGAGAGAGAGAGAGAGAGAGAGTTGACTGATGTTTGTGCATGCAGGCACTGATTATATTGCCTTAAAGATTCAAAAATTGGTAAACTGGGATGACAAAAGCTTTTTGAAATTAGAGTTCATGCACGAAGCAAATGTAAATTATTTATATGCAATGCAAACCCATATGTTTCAGGCCAGAAAAACAAACCCTTATTTTTAATGATGAGTGCGCAGGAAACAACACCACATCTCACAGATGTTTTTGCAGATTTATCAGTTTTGTTGATGATGATGTAGTAGTTCAGAGTTTTACAGGGCTCTGAAGGTAAAATAGTGTTACCCTCCATGAACACCCAAAAGTACTCAAACCCCTATTACTTTTTCTTAGACAAGAGACGAAATCCATCATTGTTTTGAGACTGCAGACACCCCACTACTAAATACCAAAAGTTCAACAAAAAAATAAAAAAATAAAGAGAGAAAAAAAAAACCCTAGAAGGGAAATGTTTGCCCATTTCAAGACTTACAAAAATCTTTTAACCAACTGGAATTGTAGATTTATTTAAGAGTATGTTTCTCATGGACATGAGTCTGGCGCATAATTGGCTATTCCTTCAAACCATAGACTTTCCCCTTCCTCTCCTCAGCCCATCCGACAAAGATTGGGAAGGAGGAAACCTAAGACGTTCAGCATTCAGTGTGAGAACATGATAGAAACTAAGACTAGCTAGTCATTGAATCAAAGGTGGTACAGTATATGAATAAAACAAAAGATTATCTCGATCGTTCTGTGTTCTTTTAAGATATAAAATTTGCACGTTCAGATTTCAAAGATATTTTCTTTCAGTTTTTTCTTGCGATGTCTTCAATAGCAGATCTCCTTCTATATAATGGTTGTGTATTTCCATGTTACCTATCAATGCATTTAGGCAACATATGCATTTATATAAAGCTTATACCACTCTGGTGTAAGAACAGCAACAAAACAAAGTGCACTAAAACAAAAACAAAGACCCTCCTCCTAAGGACATGAGACTTTCAACTTCAAGCAAAAAGACCAACATCCACTAGGAGTCTCGTTAGAGTTCACACTCATGAATGACAAAGATATATCATATATCTCATCAAAACAAAGATGGAAGGATTGAGGGACTATAGAACACAGACAGATAGACAAACCCAAAGGAAACATTACTTCAGAATGAACCGAATTGACCAAAAATTTACCTGGAGAAAAGAGTTCCACAATCACATCTATACTCTCTTGTTCCACATGTTTTTGAGTGAGCCTTCCAGTCCGATTGAACTGCATAGATCTTTGAACATTTCTCACACTTCCATTTCTTTTCCCCGTGTTTTCTGCAGTAGTGTTTCTTGATTCCAGTAAGGTCACCAAGAGCCCTAGAAGGATGGTGGTGAACACAGGTAGGTTCAGGGCACACATATGCCTTCTTTTTGATCTCTTTGCTGTTTCTTTGCTTCAGCTTCCATGGAAGGTTGTGGCCTCTCCTGTGAAGTTGAAGATTCTGGTCTCTCTGAAAGCCCTTGTTGCAGATCTCACACACAAATCTATTGGTAGCCAGTAAGGTCTTGGGAGATAACGCAATCACTTCTGCATCTGGGTCTGCATCACCATTAAAAGAATTACCCACACGAAATCAAGATCAAAATTTAGAAAATTATTAGTTACATATGAAGAATTTTACCTGGGTTTCCAGGGAGGTTTCTTTTCTTTTTGATCTTCTGTGTCTGCTGAGGAGAAATGATTTGAACCATTGGATTTAAGCTTCCAAAGTCCTGAACTTTAGTACAAGAAGATGCACTAGCTTCCTCAGATAAAGAAGTTGAGTTAGACATGACCACAGGAAACATTTGGATGTGAAGAAGACTCCAACAAAGAAAAACAAAACAAACCCAGTAATCTAATCCCTTTTGTTTGTTTGAGTTCTTTGTAACAACCTCTTTAAGACCCTAGAAGTGAAAACCCCAGAAATGGCGAATCCCAACTTTGGAGACAACTAAGCGGTGATATGTATTCGAACAGGTGGCAGTGACATTTAGCCACAGAAAGGCATAATTCAAAGGGTGGCAAAAGCAAAATCTCGTGAAGAGATTATGATGGGTTATTCTCAAAGTCGCTATCTAACCATGGATTGCTTCTCTGAGCGCAATTCTGAAACACAATTCAGATCTCCCTCTTAAACCCAACAAACTTACCATGCAATCAGAAACACTCAAAGCACAGACAATAGGATGGTTTTCCTTCAAATCTCCCCACTATCCAATGATCCTCTCCTTTTGTAGCTATCAATATATTGATGTATGTGAACAAAGAGAGATAGAATATGAAAAAGAAAAAAAAAGAACAAAAATATTTGGTAGAGATGGTGTACAGAAGGTGATGATTACGGTGGCAGACTAAGGAAATGGGGGTGGCAAATTAAAGTTAAAAATAAAATTTAGTGAATTCGAGGTGATGTAAAGGCAATAAAATCCATAAAGGTTAAGAATTCTGCCAAGGATAGAGAGAGTGAAATGAGGCCCAGCAAAGCAAAGACCACGAAGGATCCCAACCCAACTGTTCTCATGATTAATCATAATTTCTCTTTTTATTTCTTGATGTTTTACTTTGAGTCTGACGTTGGCACTTTCTGTCGTTTCCTTTGTTCCTGTTATAAAACACCCAAATCCTAAAAGGCCCTTGATTTGAATGGAATGATTTTAAAAGGAGGTATTGTTAACAAGCTTGCTTAGGAGAATGTGAGAAGCTTATAAAGCTTGGGTGGGTGATAAAGCCTAAAGGCAAAGTGGTAGAGATGATGCCCTTCCAACCTTTTCTATCATGATTGAATTATTGATTGACTATCAGCTTATACAGTAACCTATCATCAAAGACAAAAAGCTTATATGGTTGTTTAATAATGTAATCTTTTTCTGCTTATTTTTTGACCCCTCCAAAAGTGAAGATAAACTTTTATTTATGATATTCAATTCAAACTCATCTTTCAATTTACAAGGTGTTCAAGCCTCGATCCGTTTGTATTGTGATACTTTTCATTGTTATATCATTGAATTGTTATTGGGTTTTTAGAATCTTAATAGCTTTCAATTTATTTTCTCAAGGATTTTTTTAATTTCTGATTCTTTTGGTTCATAATTATTCCCACATCCTTGTGTATAGTTAAAGTCGTGAAGCCAAAACCCCACCATGGAGAATTTAGAAGGTCTCCTCTTTTCCTCCTTTTCAACTTTTTCTTATTCCAAACCCTAATCCAAAGCATACAGAGACCATAGTATATCCTCTTCAATTGTCAAAATCAAACTAGATTGTATTGGAAATTAGAATAACCTTTGTGATGCTAAATTGCAGCCCTTTTAATCCCATACGGCCCCTAAAGCAAAGGGCAGGCAGCATGAAACCAAATCTATAAGCCTTAACATGCTGGAAATAGGACCCATGTTGATTTAATTCTTAAAAAAACATAGCTACATCTAAGATTGCTCTTAAAAAACCTTGGAATCTTATGTGGGTTCTTTTGATCTTAATCTTTTCAATCAGTTAAGAGTATCTTTTTGTTGAGATTCATGCCCTTTTTCTTTTGGGATAAGGGTGAGATTTATGCTTCACTGATTCACCTTTAAGGTTAAAAAGCTGAGGTCCTGCTGCTTGCTAGATATACTCATCAGTTCTTTTCCTCAACATAAATACACAATAACTAGCTCCACATCAATCAGCTTGCAAGTGTATTATGATACAGTTGGTACATTAAGCATTTTTCAGAAGTAATCTCTACAAAATGTTGAACTCATTTTCAAGATTTAATGGGAAATATTAATTTCTGATGGATGCAAAATCATTACAGCATATTGTAGATGGAGATTTTCTGGATTTTTGGCACCCTTAATTATGTCCACTGGGCAATCCTATATTTTTTGATAAGATGAGGAGTTGGGCTCTCAAATGAGGGCTTATGTTCCTTCAATCTTGCAATGTAATGCATTTTTATATTCAGGAGTATTGATAATCGAACGAGTTTGAACAAACTCGAGCCGAACTTGTCGAACTCATTTTTTTAAATGAGTTTAAAAAATTATTTAAATTCGGTTTATTAAGAAAAGGAATCGAGCCTAAACGATCTTCAAAATAAGCCGAATCGAAATATTTACACATAAATGAGTCGAGTCAAGTCTAGTCTATCGAGTTCGTATTTTAAACGAGTCTAAAAAATTGTTCAAATTCTAAACGAGCCGAGTTTGGAGAACTTGATTCAATTATCACTCATGTAGCCTACATCTATCAAAAGTGATTATTTATGCAAAAAAAAAAGGAGTTGAGAATAAGGTACGGAATTAAACATCCAGAATTTGAGTTCCACTAGTCAGATAATTTTTTTGTTGAATAAATACATTGGGTTTGAACCTAATTGCATGCATCCAACAATTATGTTATAACCATTACGACAAACTCTGATGAAAATGGTTTCATCTAACATGGAGGAGTATGTCTATACCTTGCCCATGTTGATCCTTAATTTCGGATACATTGAAAATTTCTAATATTTTGAAAAAAAAATTCCATGAAAGGACTCTTGTGAAGTCATGATTGCCATGCTTCTGTATTCATTTATATCTTTCTTTCCAAATGTGTAAGCAGAGAAGCATATTGATGAGAGGAAAAGAATAAGCTACTGTGGGCCACACTTTTCTTCACGGGTTCTTCTATTACTAGATTCTCTCTTACAGTTTGCAGCTCTCTTTCTCTCCAAGGACCTTATAAAATCCATTATTGCGGTGGTGCCCCTCTATTTTCATCCTTTTGCATGTCCCCTCCGTGAGATTACGGTATACTAGTTTCCCAGTTAGATCTGAAACTGGATAATTTATTGAACAACGCCACAATTGTAAACGTCTTCCTTCCGAAAATACCTACAACCCCAGGTGGTGTTGTAGTGCTATATATCTCAAATTTATATCCCAAATATGCATTACAAATCAATGGGAACCATTAGATGAGTAGGTCCCATTAACTTTTTCATTGAGACTCACTCATCCAATGGTTCCCATTGATTTGAGATACACATTTGAGATATAAAACATTACTCTTTTTTTTTCGTTGATATGAGCTCTTGAAAAGATCAATCTGTTATCTTTGAGATATCTTTTAGTCCTATAGTCTCGTGACTAGAGATTTAATTTTAAGACAAGTAGTGTTATAAAAACGTAATTGTTTTTAAAGATATTAGTTAATGTATAAGTGTGTTGCACGTGAATTATTTTAAATTTATTTTTTGGTTTTATTTTTACTTTATATCTATTTAAGTTGATAGGATTTTGCTGGCAATGTGGATAGCAACTAAACAACAACATAAATACAAAAAAAATGATTGGAAACAAGAATGAAAGTGAAAGTACAATAAAAGAAAAAAAAAGTTTTTGGCACAGTTCCATGCTAAAGCACAAGAACCACCAAATTCAAATGAATTTGTAAAATATATTTATAGAGAATTGTGAAATTCTCATCTTCTTTTTTTGGATTCAAAATTGTCTAAGTTCAAAGATAACTTACCATAATATACCAACTTCAATGTATTGTTGAGAATGTGATCACATAAGCAAACAAGTTTTATTTCCGGTCTATCATAATGATCTCCTGAAATATTACTAAAGTTTAAATCAAGGTCATAAAATATTATATATAAGATGGTTAGATATACACATTAAATAAATATTAGTGTAAAATACTACTTGTTCAAATCATAATATTCTAAAATTGAGTCAGTAACAAACTCGTTTTTACAAATTAAACTATCTTACTTGTACCATCATAGAAGGGCATCCATTGTCATAAAGAAGAGGAGGTTCCTTGGGATTTCTCACCACATTTCAACATGTTCGATATTAATTAATTAAGTGTTTCTTTTACTTTATTTTATTCTTATTTTCTATTTGATTAACATGCTTCAATTTATCACCCACTAAAATAGGCATCAAACATGTCCTACATTTAAAACAAGAAAAATGAGCTTGGACTATCTCTGAGGCAGTTAGACTATTAGCAAGTGAGATATTTTCTATTCGTTTTGGTTGCATAAACGTTCTCGATTTTGTTATTCTATTGGGTCACAAATAAAATTACTATCCATCATAATTCATAAATCAATATGATCATGGGATTCATCATCAAATACTAACCATAAAATAGATTTAATTTTACTAAGTAAGTGCACCAAGTTTTAACTTGAAATTGACATTCTTTGAACCTACAACTCAAACTCAACCAGCACACTTGTTCCTTGCATTTATATACACAATTTTTGTCATTAATTATTTTTTTTTGCAAGATATTATAAGATAATTAAAAAAATTAATATAAACAAACCGAAAGTTTCTAGGATAAAAGCGTACCGAAGTTAGTTATAAGGGAAAACCAAAGGTTAGCAAATTAAAGAAATCAATTTACAGAATTAAATGATTTTAGGGTGGTTCTTAAGTAGCTAACTTTTGGGTTACAAATTTGGAATACATAGTATTTTTCATTGTATATATATGATTTGTTAGGGGCAATAAATGTATTCAAAAGTTTTTCTAATTTGTTGAAATTTAGGAGTAATATGGATTATAACTCCTTAGCTTTTGATTTATCTATGATCATCAAATGAGATGTTAAGAATTCATCGTAGAAACAACAAGAAGGGTGTCTGTTTCATCTATAATCACTACATCTAAATATTGTTGCACAATAAATTAAAAGCATATTTAGTACACACCTTTTGTCACAAAAGTGTGTTTAGTAAACACACTTTTCACCTGTTTTGTCCACAATTTTTCTACAACTAGATCTCGTTTGGTTCTATTTTTTTAAAAAATATTATAATTTGATAAATAATTTAAAAAATATCATATTTTAATATATTTGTTTTAAAAAGGCAATAGACGGATAAATAACCCTGCTACTTGAACAGTCAAAATATCACTGACACAGAACAAGCATCTACTACTCTGAGTAACTGGGTTTATCTAAAAGCTCGGGCCCAAGGTGAACCACTTGGATCATAAATTGGTGAAATAGGGCCGAATGCCTTTCCTATGTATCAGCCCATTTACTTAAAAAACCCAAATTAGGCCCATGTGAAACTCTGACAGTTGTGTCCCTACTGAAAGAGAATCTATTACCGATCTACCGTCATTTTAAAATATATTTACCAATCTACCGTCGTTTTTAACTTATTTACCAAACTATCGCTGTTTTAAAAGCAGAATTGGCAATTCCGACTTTATGGAAAAAGTAGATTTGACAAATCCGACTTCATGGGAAAAGCAGATTTGATAAATCCGACTTCATTTGGAAAGCAGATTTGATAAATCCGACTTCATAGAGAAAGCGGACATACTAAATCCGTCTTTATATGAAAAGAGGACATACCAAATCCGCTTTTATATGGAAAGCAGACTTACCCATCCAAGGTGCAAGCCAATTTGACTTATATATAATTGTGTTGATAGCCAAAAGAGTATTTGACTATTTATTGAATACGTTTGGTCTCTCTGATTTTATATTATTTGTGAATCAATTACTCACCTTTATTAGTCACTATACTAAATAGTAATTTTTTATTTTTTTGTTTCTCTTTAATTACATCATTTAAAATTATTTTTTACATATTATTTTTTTAAAAATAGCATCAATTTTTTTTCAAAATGCATAACTCGATAAATTTTTTTTAACACGTATATACTAGTATAAATGAACAATGTATGAAATAAAAATTATGTTAACTTATAAATTAATTAAATATTAAATAATTAAACATATAATATAATTGAGTGATGTAATATTTTTTGAAGGAAAATATTTAAGAAATAAAAAATCAACTTCCTTCCTATTTTATTGTAGAGATGAATAAAAAAATTAAAAAAAATATGGATTTCCCTTCTTTAAGAGTAAAGAAATTTTTTTCCTGAAAAAATACCATCAGAATTGGGTTCTCTTATTGCTATGAAGTCGGATTTAGCAAATTCACTTTCTCCATGAAGTCGGATTTGACAAATATGCTTTCCCCATAAAGTCGGAATTGTCAATTCCACTTTTAAAACAACAGTACTTTGATAAATAAGTTTAAAATAATTGTACATTGATAAATAAGTTAAAAATGGACAATATTTTGATAATAGATTCCACTAAAAGACGTGATTACATCATGAGACTGGCATTGGGCCTGGTTTGGCTGTCCGCTGCCCTAATCACGAGATTGGACTTGTCCTGGGTTGGGACTATGGCATTATGCATCAACTATCAATTGGGTACGAAAAAATGCTACACCACAATCTAAAATCCTAGAAAGACAAAAAACCAGGTTAGGTGACTTGGTTAATCATCCAGACAAGTTCTTTACAGACAATAGCGAAGACTCTCAACATCATCGCTATCCTATCCTATCCTATCTTATTCTACTCACAAATGAAACTTACAAGTCGTAACGAATATTAGACATATTGCATTTTAGACGCTATAACGTCAATAAAAAATACAAAAAGAATCTATGTGTGCATATATATGTATGTCAATCACTATTACTATTTTACTCACAACTGAAACTTGCTAGTTGTAACGAATATTAGACCAATTGCAAATTATAGACGCTACCACGTTTATAGAAAATACAAGAAACATCGATATGTGTGTTTGTATATCACTGTAACTATTCTGCAAGCGATGAAAATGATAGATGGGAACTAATTTGCTTTGACAAGAAAATATCTTACAAGTTGCAAGTGTTCGATCACCAAACTCATCATCACCGACCATTCCTCAATTTCGGTCTCACTGAAACAAAGAAGACAACAAAAAATCTAACCGACAAAGTAGCTATCAGCTGCCACTTGAATTAGAAAGATCACTTTAAGTTTTCATTCTTTTCAGCCATATCATCTCCAAGTTCAACAGATTCCGGTAAATCTGCAGAAGTTGAAGACAAAAAAGTGTACACCAGAGGCAGTTAGTAAACACCTTTTATTGAGAGCAATTGTTCAATGAAATCAGTGCATAGACTAGTGTGTTTTGGAGGAGAAAACAGAAACAAAAACAACTACCTTTTCAGATATATGATCATGGCAATGGGTTCTACGGAATAATCTGGCCAAGCAATGCCTGCAATTTGATCAAGACACGGGAATAAGACGAAGAGATGTATCAGGAAAAAAAAGAAGGGAGGACCCCAAGAAAGAAAATCTGCAGAGGAGTTAGAAACACCAGGAACAACATATTTTCCGAGGACGTGATGCTTGGTAATTCTGTCTTCTGTCACAGAAGAGTTCTGTCAATAGCAAGAAAGCTGGATGAAAGTTAAAGTCCAATGATAATAACAAGGGCTTAATTTAGTCAAAATGAGACAGAAATTAACCAAAACAACCACAAAAGATCTACTTAAATTAGAAACTATGGAAGATCAACTACACAAAAAGCAATTGTCATTGAGCCAGGGGCGACCCATTGGCTGAATAGCTGTGCGGAAAAAGTCAAGCTCGCCAAGAGTAATGCATCGCATCAACCAAGACATTGGCATCTTCACAGCAAAGAAGGACCTAATCAGACAAAATTAGAAAGAGATTAACAATATAAGTGGAAGATACGATGCATAAATCAAATGGCCATTTTCACAGTTATCTGAGAAGGGGACTAGAAATGGAGAATTCAGAACAAGTCCAGCTTCCTATTTCGGGCTTGAACCCGAAAACCCCAACCTATCACCCAAGACATTCATATCCTCCTCTTCATCTTCTTTGTTCCCAGTAATTCCCAATTCTTCATCAAACTCCTCATTCAATAACGCTTCCCAGAATCCCTCATCAAGTTCCCTATTCTCACCCTCAATTTGTTCTAGCTCTTCATCTTCTTTGTTTCCAGTAATTCCCAATTCTTCATCAAACTCCTCATTCAATAACTCTTCCCAGAATCCCTGATCAAGTTCCCTATTCTCACCCTCAAGTTGTTCTAGCTCTTCATGTTCTTGCTCTTGCTCCCTTCTTTCTCTACCAAATCCCTGCATTTCTAAAGCAATTGCCTGCAGTTCAGACACTTGATACCCGTAAGGATCTCCAAATTCTAGAGGCTCAGCCTTAATGAGATCTAGTCTTTCACCACTTTGGCTTGATTCTCCACTAGGCCATTGATCATTTGTTCGTGGCCTTTTCTTCGAAGTAGCCTCTTCAAGTTCCTTTCTTTTCCCTTTTTGCTGGACTAATTGTTGAATAAATACTGGATTTTGCATATCATTTGCTAAGAAATTCATCATTTGTTGTTGCCTCTTCTCAGTCCCTTGTAGCTTTATCTCCATGGCTTGAAGCTGAGCCCTGGCATTCTTCTGTTGCTGTCTAAGATTCACAAGTTCCATCGTTAAGACCTGCTTGTCGCTCTTCAGAGTATCAACTTCTCTGTCTAAACCAAACTGACCAACTTCAACACAAACACCAAGAGGGGGTTGTGGAGGAGAAGGCTGAGAAGGTCCCTTTCTTCTCGTAATAGTCCTCAGAAGATGCTTCTGACCCTTTAGAAATGCTTCATTGGCGAACTCCCATCTGTCTGGATCAATCTTCCTGAAGCCCTGAAGGAAATAATTTCAATATTTAGCGCAAAGTTCAAGGGCTAACAAGTTTATGATTAGAGCCAAAACTCTCATAAGGCTTCACGCAAGAAGGCAGAAACATATTACAAAAAGAACATGGAACAGATTAGATTTATAGCTTATCTGCTAGTACCAATGGCTTGCACTATCTCCTATGTTGTATCTCAGTTTTTTTGTACGTTTTAAAAGTTAAGGACTCGTCCACAGGCCAAAAATTGCGGAAGGAGAAATGTAAATAAAACATAAGAAAAAGAGTAATTCTGCACTGACAAATTTTTGGATCAAATTTAGAGTTCAAATGACATGGCAGCATATTATTTGGATTCTTTATTGGAGCCCAATGGCATGGCACCAAAAAAAAGAAGCTCAAATCAGCTGTCATGTCATTTGGGCTCCAAATTTGATCAGTATAACATTATTGTAAGGAAAATGGAAGAAACACACATAATTCACTAGTATATGTATAAGGTTAATTGATTTTGTTGCTTAAAGAAGGCAAAATAACAAAAAATTAAAAAATGAGGAAACCCAAAGGATAAAAAAGAGTCCAAAGGATAAAGAGAGAGATGTTCATAGTGCCATAAAAAAAAACATATATTGTAATGTAGCACGGAAATCCACTGTTTCAACTACTATAATAAGGTACACCATTTCATCTTCTTTTCGGAAGTGATTTGATGAAGAAGCTTTAGTAACTAATATGAACGGTCACTATAACTTAAAAGGAATTCAAATGCACAGTCAGTGAGTCCCCGTAGTTACAGAAAGGAATGTGACACATTGAAGAACTTGTATAAACACTAGCCACAAAAAAATAAAAATTATAAAAAGGCATATTTCTTTGAATAATATTATTTAGACTTAAAAATTTGACTAAATTTACTGAATAATAATTTTGATTTACAGTGAATTATGTCAGCAGTAAACTAGGTTTCAATTGCGTTGCTCTATTTCTTTATTCCATTTGAACACTGTTCCATGTCATTTCAAAACAAACAGAACTACAATTAGATTTGAAAAAAGAAGGCAAGAAATAGAGTAAGACATCAATTAAACAGAGTACTTACATAAGTGTTTAGCTGCCTGACAAAGCTTGAGAAGTTGTTGTGCTTGAAGTATCTAGGGAGGAGATTGGTGGAGAAGCCATGAAGGTCCCAAACAACAAAGCTTTGGCCTCCTCTGCTCCAGGAAACATTGTGATCAATGGTTGGATCATCCACCATGTCAAAGGTTTTGGTTAGAAATGGTGGAGGTCCAAAGTCATGAAGCCCCTCCATCGGCTGTGGCGGTGGCATCATTAGCGGGTCGCCGGTCCCTGATAAATTCAATCCTGGGTACTCCTCTTTAACTTGGTCTGAAGGATTCATGATCAAACACACAAAAAAACAATTAATTTCTTGATGGGTTTATTATTGTTTTTGCTATATATTTGCTGAATTTGATTTGGGTCTATTAATCAGAGGCACTTTGATCAAATAGATAAGAGAGTATACAACCTGGAACAGAGTAATAATCAAAGATCGAAGTTTTGGCAATTAAAGAGCGAAGTGTAAATAGGCAAAGAAGAAGAGTGGAAGTTTTGGGAAGAACAGAGTAATAAAGGGATCGCAGTTCTACATGAAATTTGAAAGAAATTGCATTGATGGTTTGAGAGTGAAAATCAGTTGATGTGATGATAAAAATAGAAAGGCCAAGCAAAATTAAGATGTCTTTTGAACACTACGCTTTCCGCATTCGGAAGGTCGTTTATGACGTCAAGAAGAAGTTTGATTTGTCAAACAAGGCCTGACCTAGATAATCAAGCTCTGGAAGAGTGTTTAAAGCAATAAATAGAGCTGAATGGGTTTCAAGGAGTGAAAAAAACCATGGTGGAAGGTTCTAGATATTTCTTATTTCCGCGGGAGAGGAGGGGGGAGAGAGAGAGAGAGAGAGAGTTCTGGAAATCCAACAAAAACTTACTAAATTTGATTGATGGGCTGTCGACATCCATTGAAAAGCATCACTTAAAAGAGATAACTTATAAATTTGGAATTTCGATATAAATTTACTTTCATTTGGAGTCCAGCAACGAAAAAATTATATTTCATGAATATTTTTATAAATATTCTAACATAAATGAATTGTTTTTTAACTAGACAAATGCTCCATTTGATAAAAAAAAATGAAAAACAGAAGGGATACATTTTCTATCATTCAAGAAAGAAAATAAGAATGATATATTTTTTTTCCTTTGTGTTTAGTTGGTTGGATGGATGAAAAAAAATTAACTAATTTTTTTTTTTGCTAGTTAAGATTAAGAGTGACAATCGATTCGAATCGTGTCAAATTCGTATTGAATCATTACGAGTTCGTGTCAAACATTAGTCACACCTAACTCAACTCATTTAACTAATTATGTTGTGTCGAGTTACAAGTTGACATTTTTATTTTTGTGTCGTGTTTGAGTTAATCAAGTTCGTGTCATAAAATTTTTGTCAAGTTCAAGTCGTACCATCATATTGAGTTAAAAATTTTCACCCCAAGTTAAGATGGGAAAAATATTTTTTTTAATTTAATTTTTATTTTTTTATTTTATTGTTTTATTGTTTTATTTTTATTTTTTTTAAATATGTATATATATTTTTTTATCATTGTATTTTAACATAAAATTAATATATACATAATATATGTATATATAAAAAGATATATA
>CM042187.1:2529017-2561653 GCA_023539305.1 Ilex asprella | reverse complement strand
ACTTAAAAAAAATTAGAAAATATAGGAGGTCTCATTGAAGATATATATACTTAGGAGGGGTGTGGTTGAAGTTTATCCCCAAATATATCATGAGCAATTTAGTAAATTTGTATTTTAGTTAAAAAATTTAATCTAATAAAGAGTGTCTTTGAAGATTCATAAATTAGATGGGTGTCTTTGAAGATATAGTAAATTAGAGGGGGTATGATTGAAGTTTTCCCTATATAGTTTGATCTTGTACTGTTACGTACGAGAAACCGACAATCTGTTAGAACAAAAATAAATTGGTTATGCTATAAAAAAAAAAAAATTGAGATCAAATTTCAAGTCATATAATAATTTTATTTTATTTTTTGCTCTTTCTACTCTCTCCTCCTCTATTTTCTATTAAGAGGAGAGGAGAGGAGAGAAGTAGATGCAAAAATTAAAAGTGAAAATTGGAAGTGAGTCCTCCTAGATGTACTTGATTAGAGATAAGTTTTGCAAGAAAATTTATACAGAGTTAAGTTCATGTTTAAAATTATATGTAATTACTTAAGTCCACATTTTTTTTATCTCAAAAATACCCTTCCTTGAAAGGAAGTTAAATTAATTTCCTATTTTAAAAATTGTTATCCCTTAATTCAATGTCAATAAAATCTTCATCATAAATTTAAAATTCAAATTCAAAACTCTCTCTCTCTCTCTCTATATATATATATATCAAATTTAAAGTTCTCTCTCTATATATATATATCAAATTCAAAATTTTATCTTTCTCTCTCTCTCTATATATATATATATATGAAATTCAAAGCTCCATCTTTCTCTCTTTCTCTCTCAATATATATATATTCAAATTCAAAGTTTTATCTCTCTCTCTATATGTATATATATCAAATTCAAAGCTCTCTCTCTTTTTCTTTCTCTCTCTCTCTCGTATATATAGGAGTGGAACTTAAATGAACTTTTGTGTGGTGGTGATGGAGGTGATGTAACATGATGGTTGGCGTTGCTCGGGAGATGATGATGGTGCGATGGAGGCAGTGCTATGATGAGCAAAGTGGTATGTGTGTGTGTGTATATATATATATATATATACCTAACCTATATATTCAAATTCATGTTACTATTTTTTTTTATTATGTTACTGTTCATGTTATATATATATTTTTTAAGTATGTTACTATTTTTTGTTGAACATGTTACTGTTGTTATTTTTTAAAAATACTAATATAGAATGTTTCAATTTTTTTTTATGTTTAAATGTTACTATTTTTTTGCGTGTAAATGTATTATTTTTTGTGATCAAATAATAATTTTTTTTATATATTTGAATGTTACTATTTTTTATTTTTAATGTTACTATATATATATACCTAACCTATATATAGATATAGATAGATAAGAGAGAGAAAAATTTTTAAAGTTAGTCAAATTCTTAACCTATATAAGGATATAGATAGATATGAGAGAGAAAATATTTTAATATTGGTCAAATTCTTAAGATTTAGGAGTTTTTAATTTTTAGTTTTATTTCATTTCTAAAGGGAAGGGATAACATGGTAAAATTGACAAAAAACGAACTTCATAACGAATAAATTTCCTTGACGGACTTAAGTCCAAACAAGTCCATGTAGGGGTCGGCCTCCAAATTTCCCAAATTAAAATGCTTTATGTTAGGCCCAAAAGGTTAGTTAACACTTTGTGACCGGTGCCACGGAACTTAAATCTAATTGGTAGATATAGGGATTAAAGCTTCTTGTTATTATTTTTGGGTGACGAGGGTTTGTGATTGCAGCCCAAACGATACACAATTATTCATAAAACTACATATATCAAGTAAATCCAAATTTCATGGTGGCAAGCAAGACTTTGATTAAATGGATATGTGGGTTAATATTTTGGGTTTTTTGCATCTAATTTTTTTAAAAAAATTTGTCACATTGTATTTTCAATAAATAAAAAATATTACAATATAACACTTCTGTTATGTTAGTTTTTATTATTTTTTTTGGTAAAAAATCAATCGATTGACACTAGCGAAAAAATTAAAAAAAATTAACAGAGGGGTCGCATTACAATATTTTTGATTCGTTAAGGGTGCATTGTAAACAAACTAATTTTTAAAAGTATAAAATAAAATTTTAATGAAATCTTTCAAGATATAAAATACCACTAGCCCTAATATCTCTATTCTTATTAGTGCACATACTTGAAACTTTCGCCAGTACAATTAAAGGGCTCCTCAAGATGGAGCACATCACATTAAGCGGCCAGAACACGGAAGGAGCAGATTGTAGACCCAATGAGTTTTTGATTGCTAGTTTGTTCAAAAATAGCGTCAAAATTTTTTCAAAATACATAACTCGATAAAATTCTTTTAACATATGTACACTATCGTGTATGAATAATGTACAAAATAAAAGTTATGTTGAGCTATAAATTAACTAAATTTTAAATGATTGAACATGAAATAGAATTAAGTGATACAATATTTTTTGGGGCAAAAATATATAACGAATAAAAATTCAACTTGCTAATTGATTTATTATATAGACTAGTTATAATTCATGTTTGAAGACACGATTAAGCATAAAATTTTAGTATTTAAAAAATTAATCCCATTATATTAAATTTAAAAATATTTTTTTTGCTTATATCACTTAAAATTAATTTTTACCTATTATTTTCTTAAAAATAGCATCAAAATTTTCTCAAAGGGTATAACTCATTAATTTTTTGTCAATATGTGTACACTATTGTTTATAAATAATGTATGAAATAAAAATTGTGTTAAATTACAAATTCAATAAATATAAAATTATTGACCATGTGATATAATTGAATGATATAATATTTTTTTGGGAAAATAATATATAAGAAATAAAATTCAATTACTCGCTGATCTATTATATAAATAAATGTATAACGACAAAATTCAAAATTTAAACAAAAGGGCAGATAAAGAAGAGTTTGGTGGGAATGGGTTTGAGAACAAAGAGAGAGAGTAGGCACATATCCCATCATTGAAAAACAATTATCGTTTTGAAATGTATGAAGTGCTAGGTTAGCCATATATCATCATCACGTGATTTGGCAAAATTGTCAACCAATGGGCCAATCCTGTCGGTCTCAGTGTTTAACGGGTTCAGCTGTCGCAGTTACTTTTAAATGGAGAGAAGATCAAAACACGTTATTTTGCACCAAAAGGCTGTCATTTTAATCAATAACACAGACACAATTACTAGAGAGAATCCTCACCCACGTCAAACTCAATTCTTCGCCTTGGCACATTAAAAAATAAATCAAAATTCCAAACCCATAACAGTTTGGTTTTAAAAAAAAATTATTGGCCCATTAGGTTACTACGAACCATTCATCATCATCATCTCTTTACTACGGCCAAGGTCCAGGCCACGAGCATCCCAAAGGACCACGTTCAGTGCTTTATTGTTTTCCACTTTCAATCACAATACCTGGATCATCCTTCAATTTTCTTTGAATGATACAAATTTCTCGACATTAGCAAATTCAATTCATTTTGAATTTTAAAATTTGCAGTGCTATTTGAAAAAGGTAAGGTTTGCTTATATAAACAGGTCTTAAAACCATTAAAAAAAAAAAATTAGGAGTCGGAGAGGAGTCGATCCCTCTTTAACTTGTGTTCCAAATTTCCTTCTCATTCATCCATATCAAAAGAGCCATTGACCACAATCATAGAAAAATCCCTACAGTCCGATCATAATCAGTCTCCATACTATCCACATCTTTGGTGGTATCTCCAAATTCCGTTTTCAGTTTTCGTTTTAGTCATAAAACCGATAGATCCTCCAGAAACCAGAGTCCATGAACAAAGGAAAGGGCACTCTTAGGTCTGCACACCTCAAAGGCCAACAAGCTTATTTCAAACAAGCATGGACAGATAAATTATCAGATGCGAAAGCCTTCTCTTCATTTATCCCAAAAATGAAAACAAGCAAATACATAAAATATATATAATAATAAAAATATGTTTACAGGTAAGCTTACATTTTTTTCTGCATCCCTTGCCATTTTCAGCGAGCCATCTTGGATGACATTGGCTCTATAAGTCCTAACAAAGTCTCACGACATGCCACTAGAATTGCATGGTCAATCCAGGATCCCAACTTCAGTCCTGTATATCTGAAATGCAAGAGACCATCACAACATTCATCCACTAAGTCAAAGTTCTAACATTAATTTGTAATCGATATATAATGATACTATTCACTCTGACAGTCTCCACATATTTACAGATTTATTTCAGTTCGAGCATTCTGTCAACAAACAAACCAGAAAACCGAAGAATGACAGAGAAGACGAGAGACAAGCAAATGAACCATAATAAACATGAACATTGGAGCGCTGTCAACAAAAATAGCCAAGAGCATATCAGGATAACAGACCAGTTATTATATTATTTAAATATCAGACTGCCGGAGACAAAAGTTGTGTACATAAGAATCCTGCATGTAAACCTAACTCCCAAAGAAGCAGTATAAGAAAAAAATAACGGGGGAAAATAACAGAAAGAAAGAAAATACATCCCAGATAAATAGTGTACATAAGAATTCATACAGCTATCATAATCCAATGAGCACAGGGGGAGTAGTCAATTGGTTCCTATTTGAAAAAGATTTAGATACATCCGGTTTTATAGGAGAGTTTTTTGAGATGGTTCCTGGTTGGAATAAATGCAAAGGCATCCTGCTTGCCCATTTTTTGTCAAATAGAACTCATAAAAATAAGATCAAAGCAGTATATTTTTAGGCTTTAACAAAGAGACAGATATCATATCTACCAAATATGAAGGCCGTAGAGCAACAGATCAATGACCAATTATCAGGGAATATTCATCCCTGCTTTGAGAACATATATGATTTTGATGCCAAGCTAGGTTACCACCGTTTAATATTAAACCAGCTCAACACATCAAGTATATATCGCTAAGTCCCGGGATATACTTTTTGTATTAGTAATTATTTCCGTAAATAATTACTCAAACATTACACTAATGTTTACGAAAGCAAGCATTCATATCCGAGGGATTCAATTCTGACGTAAATCAAAGAAAAAAGAAAACAGCATCATTGCAAAATCTTATTTGTATTATAACACCTCATGTGATCAAGGAATGCAACAATGCTAAACCACATTCACCTTTGTCATTGAGACCAGATGAAAGATTCAAATTCTTCGCCCTATCATTCTCCACTGAACCGCATGTTGGGTGGTCCAATTTGGGGTGGGGAGCATGTGTCACTCCGACTGGAGTGCTCATTTGGGGACTGATGGTTTAAATAGATGTCCAAGCTACCAGGTGCAGACGTTCCTACCTTTCTCTTGCTTTTAAACCTTCACCTAACAGGGACGTGAGGAACAGAAAGGAGAAGCAAAACGGACTGTTTGTATGTCTATATACTTGTCAAAAAGAGTATTGAAGCCATTCAAAATACCTGTCCTTGCGCTTTTCGAGATATCTTTGCACTGATGCCTTTCTAGTTGCTTGGCCTTCAGCTGCTAATTATTAATTTTTCAAAGCAAATCCAATAAAGAAAAGGGGAGAGTGAAAATTTTAAAAGGCAGAGCAACACTCAAAATCATTGGCCGTAAGAATTTCATGGTGCATCACTACGCAAGTCAACTGTGTGGTTGAGAAGAGGTTCCACTCTAAATAAAATATGATTTAAATGCTTCTTGGTTTTTGTACAATGGCAGCCTTCTACTAAAGTCCATAACAGAACATTACAAGAAACAACAGGTCAAGAGCATCCTACATAAACCCAGCTTGGGAAACTTCTCAAATCAACCTTGTATAACTAGTTTGCTACTGGCTTCCTTGATGACATCACCTATAGTGCAAGAAAAGTTATTTTTTAGAAGAATGAGTGGCATAAGGAAGTAATTGTCCCAAGACACAAATTGCCACAAGGGATACCACTCATGCTAGAGGTAACACCGTGTGGAAAAACCATGCATAGGGTGGTTCACTTATGCGATGGAGACAAATTACTGTAACAACTAATGACACTGAAAAAAAAACCTAGGCACCATAACTACAACATTAAGGACAACTGACTTGATCCAATTTGAAGGCACTACAAAAGCAAGAAAAGACAGATAGAATAAGTTCAAGGAGTAAAATGGGCTGATGGTCCATCGAATTAGAGGAAGAAAAAGAAAAAGACTGAATAAAGCTAAGGTGTCTGAAGAAACCTTCTAGTTGATCAGTGATCACAAGTAGTTGCAATAAAGTTCTATCAAATGGAATTGCAGGCAATTGCCTCTAAAGTGGCAATGCCAGGAAAGTGTCACTATGTCAAATAGACACTAACAATATGCAATGACCACGTGAGAAGCATGAAAGATAGCCACTAAACAAGATTCATATAACACTACTCGAACAGAACATGCAAGATGGTGACCTCCTTGGATATGCATTACTATAATATAGAAATGGCTCAACAATTCAATATCATCTGTTCGTGTAAATTCTGATGAAACAACTGTCAACCAGAAGAAACACTTACCAAGGTTGTCTTCTCGAAATATGCTGCTTTCCTCTTTTTGCAGTCGTGAATTTTCGGCCATTTTCCCTGGTATCAGTTTGATTTGTATTAGTATAGAATATCATTAACAAATAAAGAAACTCAACACGCGCCACATCACTCTTAAGACCAGGTTACTTTTTTCGAGCTTCCTGGATTCAACGTGGTCCATCAAAAATGAACGTGTTTAATTCAAGCGAACAAACAAAAAATGCAGTTTTTGCATGGCTCAAGGTTTTTTCCATCAAGTTACCAATATAGACTATTAGAGCAGTGGCTCCAGACTGACTAGATCCATCAATAAGTTCGAAGTTACAAACGTGTGTAGAATGTATATAGAAGGAATAAAGGGAGAGGATTTAATACATCCCTAATCACCTGTTTGCAAGTTTGGCAACAACAACACAGAACCTGGCCCCACTTTGACACTTGCAGCTTGTGAATGGCATGGTAAAGAATGCACTGCTGTGGTTCCATTGAATGCAGCTTCCTGAGGCAAATAGAACGGGCTTGCAGCAAGGTGCATTATTGCTCGTGCCTAGAGAGATCTTCATTGGTCACATTAGAAGCCCACAATACAGCACTACATGAAACTGATACCAGGGTATTTCAAACTCTGCAAAAAGAGCCGATACCTTGTGATCTGGCACATCATCATACACATTCACCTTGCCACAATAGAAGATTGTCATTTGTCCTACTTGGCCAGTTGCTGCACCTGTGGTTCTGGACAAAATGAAAAGTTCAGTCCTATGGAACAATTAGAACAAAGACATCTATATTATGTCATCTATGAGGCTTAAGCAGGTACTGGAATGCCATTCAAGTCTTTGAATCTATAAGATCTACAAAAGCATCATGTTTTGTGTGTATAACATACTCCACATGCACATAAACACACTGATTGTAAATGAATCCTGAACAAACTGTAAAAACCCTTGTCAATTCCAAGAAGCAAAGATGTTTTACATCATTCTTCTTCATTTTCTTCCAACAACAGATCTCGACATTATTTCCATATTTCAATCCATGTATTTACATTGCAGTCTATGACAGGCTGTGCAAATGTCAACATGTGCAACAAAATAACGTTCTCATCTACCAAGAAAGAAGAAATATAATACCATTGCAGTTTTACATCTCACACCTCAAATATATATCATTAAGTCAAAATTGAGGTGCGCACGCAGTTAGTATTAAAAACATCATCATCCACCAAAAGTGACGTTTATTTTTTATACACTTGTTTCTACCCCCACACTCCCTATGTATAACAAACTTGATACTCAGAACCTTTGTTTGCTCCAACAGTCATCATCAGAAACTAGACTACCATAAACTACACCGGGTATAGTCGAATCCTATGTGTCAGCATGTACAACAATTCCACACCTGAAGGCATGGTCGCACATCCCCAAAACTCCTTGGCAAGGTCAAAAACAGAAGTATATGTTTCTAAAGAAAAAAAAATGTTATTTCCCTCAAAAGCAGCAGTAGTAGTAATGTCAAAAGATTATATAGAAAGTTGCACATGAAGCAAACAAAATAAAGACAACAAGGCGGATTTTAAACATTTACCTAGGAGGAGCTGAGTCATCGTCAGCGGCGTCGAGATGACCCGATATATCACCTGAAACATCGTGTTTCTCAGGATCTTTTTGCTGATTCGGAACCGATTCTTCGGCCGAAACAGAGATTTCTGCATCGGCAATTGTTCCTTGGGGGACCTACAGAGATTAATTTAACCAACCAATAAGAATGTAAAGTACTTTGGATCATCCAATTAAAATAATATTTTAATATAAACCTAACAGTGTTCAAATAATAAAAAATGAGGGAGACCGAGGGAGTGCGTGTATGTGGATGATTGGAACTCACACGGGGAAGATGATTATCTGTACGGGGAATGTAGAGCTTCTTGCGAACAGCGGCATCGGAATCCGGCGTCGTTTCAAGGAGAGTCTTGAGAGAGATGACTTGCTGGATCGCCTGCGATTTGTTCCATGACGGTCTTCTCATGCCTGTACGAACGTCAGCCAGGGAAAAACAAACAATCACGCGCCGTTGATTTCATCTTATCTCTCGATTTCTTTATCAACTTCCATTCTTTCTCTTGGTTTTAAATACAGAAGTACAAATATACTTGCAGAGAGAAACTAGAGAGAGAAATAACCTTTTTCTTTGAGGTAACGGCGACAATCCTCGCGAGTGAGCTGAGAAATGTCTTCTTCGGTGAGTAGGTGAAGAGGTTTTTCGAGTGGTGACTTGGAGACGGTTTCCTCTGGCGACATGGTGCAAGATTCCGGCCAAGATTGACCGGAGCTTTTCCGACTGCTTCCTTCGAAGTAGAAGAGCAGATCAAAAGACTATTCAAGTAAAGATGTATCAAATTTGAGGGGTTTCACTTCAGGTGACTCAGTGAGTGAGTGAGAGAGTGTGTGTATGTGTCTCGGGGAATTTGGCCGCGGCGTCGCCGCTTTGTTTGAGGCGCCTTTTCCATCTAATGGGGGGCTGCAACCCTGCAACCCCAGGACGCCACGTAATTGCCCACTCCATTCTTACCGTTTTGTCCCGCAAACTTGTTCTTAATTACGGTGCTCTCCCTTTCTTGTGTATATACTTTTAAAGTATTATACTCTTGTTCAATTTATTGCATGCCCACTTTAAATTTTTGAAAACTTGTGAAGTGATTCTAGTTTTTTTTTTCCCAACAAATTAGTGGTCTATTTTCCCCCTAAAATAAATTATTTTATTTTAGAATTTAGTAAAATAAATATAAATGTCTTGTCCTACATATAAATGGACAAAAAATAATATATCTATTCTGTTTAATAATTATCTACCATTTATCAAAAACAATAATATTGTTTTCCTACCATTGTTAGCTCTGCAAAACATGATCAAGATAAAATGTCAAAATCCAAATGTATTATAATTAATTTTTCAACAAGACAATGGATGATCTCACTTAAATTTTGCAACAAAATAAAGGATGATTTTTATCATTGACTTTGTGATTATACACATTGAAATAAAATTCGTAATAAATACAGCTTAAAATTAATTAATTGTAGATCATTTTCCAGAATGTTGTTTGATGTAGTAATTTAGTCTTGAATCTAATTTTTTATTTTTGTTGGGCTTGAACTTAAATTTTTATTTTTGTGTATTAGCACATAAATGTATTTATTCAAATTTTGCCTCTCCTAAAACAAAATTTTGGCTTCACCCTTAACGGCAACAATCACAAAATTTACCCAAAAGTCGCCAATTAGTAGAAGGGAGGGGCTATTCCCATCTCGTAAATCTTTTTTCTTACTTCATTTAATCATCTTACTTTATTCCATCTATATTCTTCCTATTAGTTATTAAGTTCACCTCGTTTTATGTTCATTCAATTAAACAATTAAATATATGTCAAAGAAAATGAAATAAAAATAGTAATTAAAGTAAAATTTAAATATTCTAAGGTGACCTATATTATTTTAAGGTATTTTGATATATTTTAATATATTTTCACCAATAACTTTTAAAAAAATAGATGTTTTGAAATATTTTGATATATTTCAAATAATATTTTAAAAATAATTATTACTTTTTATTCTATTTCTAAAATATTTTTTTATCGAAATAATACATTAAAATAAAATTTTGATCATTACCTATATAGTAAATTGAAATAAAATTGAATGAATTTAGTTTTTAATTAGTGAATACAGATGAGGTGAGTTTAGTAATTAATAAAGTGGGTATAAATATAATGAATTTTATAGCTTGAAATAAGATGATTAAATAAGATGAAAAAACAGATTAAGGGATAGAAATAACGAAAGGTTGCGTTCTAGCAAACTAAGACCACATAATTAAAAGTAGTAACCAAAGACAGCCAACTAAGCTCAGCTCACCTTACAAATAAACAAAAGAATAATAATAATAATAATATAAGCAAATCTCGCCTTATTAAAATTCATAAGTGAAATTAAGAAGTAGGGAAGCGACGTCGGACCACTTGAATGCAAAGCATAAACTGGAAGGGTGATCATGTCGTGTGTGCAATTGTACCGATGTGCGGTATTATTAAGGGGGTAAAAAAGACGATACGGTCTACTAATACAATATAAAGTTAGAATATTTGAATATTCTTTAAATCACTTATTTTTTAAATGAGTAGACTCAATATAATATGATTAATAAACGAATCGAATATGAGTAAAGTCAATCAAAACAAGTACACAACATGACTTGTTTAGATATCACTTATATATAATTCATACATGACATGAATCTGATATAACATAATTCGTTGAACACAAATTAATAAATGAATCGAATATATGTAAAATATTTTTTAACACAAATTCAATTTATCCAACTGACGGTCATAACTTTGTGTGTGTGTGTTTTTATACAAGGAAAAAGAATCATTTCAGATTACTTAATAATAAAAAAATAAGAATATAATATTACAAATTAATTACACATAAAATAGAGTAAGTTAATTCGTTCAAGTTGCATTTATAAATTTCAAGGTATTGTTGCGTAACTTTTTTTTTAGTCAAAAAAATAATTTCTTCAAAAGGCTAAAAATATATTTAAACACTATTTAATCAAAAAAAAAGAAGATCTAGGTGATTTTTTAGTGAATAAATTATATTATTTTTATAGGTGTATTGTAAAATGTTATTCATGTGATTATGGTTAGAATAAGGGAATAAGTCTGCCACGATTCTGATGGGAATTATTGCCAAAGCCGGCCCCCACAAATAGTGTAATAAACTGAAACTATTCATGATGCGGATAGTGCGCAGTGGGACCCATGACTTGGCTGATGGCTGGTGGTACACCCTCTTTCGCCACGTGTCGAATGGC
Source organism: Ilex asprella (assembly GCA_023539305.1). NCBI lineage: Eukaryota > Viridiplantae > Streptophyta > Magnoliopsida > Aquifoliales > Aquifoliaceae > Ilex > Ilex asprella. The sequence goes on along the minus strand of CM042187.1, from coordinate 2,550,233 downwards.
CAAGTTCTTCTGTAGTCTAATATGAAACACTGCATTCCAACTTATAATTGCCTCCCCCAACTTATAATGGCCAATTTTTTTTTTTGATCAACAGCAAGAAAATGCATTCTATTAGGTAGGAAAATTTTTGTTACAGTGAGATACAATAAAAGTCTTAAACTTAGGAGGGGGGAGCCTAACCAGTTCAAAGGAAGCGAACTGGTTAGCATAGAAGCTGCCACCCAATGAGCAGCCCTATTACATGCTCTTGGCTTGTGTAAAAATTTAAAGTTAATTCCCCTAGAAACAAATCTAATGTCCTTCAAAAAAATAAAAACCTCCCAAGTAGGAACACATTCAGTAGAACACACTTTAATTAAGGAGAGACATTCATTCATGATAGTTGATGATACCAAGAGCATATTCTAAGTATGAGCTCAGACCAAGAGGTCAACCCAGAAGGGAGGTCGGATAGGGAATCCGGAGCTCAGGGGTACCGACCCAGAGCTCACCCCAGGCAGGGTGATAGAAGAAACGATGAGTGAACAATTAGTTAATAACAAGTGTTCCCATAGAAGTAGGATGCGACATTCAAGGCATAAAATCTCAACCAACCAAGATCCTTTCCTACTTTAAAGGAGAATCCCGCGAGAGAAGGGCAAAGATCTCACCGGATATCCCCTAGAGATAGAGATCGCATTATAAATATTGTAAAAGACCTTCATCGGAGGAGGGACGATATACCCAAGAGGCAACCCTAGAGGAAACAGAGCCATGACAAAACCCTAATTTCTTTCATATTGTATGGAATAAGCATTCAAGTGATCAATAAAGAGAAAGGAGCAAGAGCCTCCATTGAAGAGTGGACTAGCCGAGCTCCAGAGCCGGTGAACCACTATATTTCTTACTGTTCACATTCCCCAGATTCTCCTAAATGCTCTATTGCTATTCATGTGAGCCACCAAGCTCAGATCCATCTCAATCGTTACGGGATACATGTCCCCTGCTCATCCGCAGTAGAAATACATCATCAATAGTAATATTGGATAGCAGCATAGAATCCGCAAGAAGACACGCTTGCCGGACAGCCTCGGCCTCAGCACACAGGGGAGAACTAGTTTGTCTCGGGCAAAGTGCAATGTATTTTTTTAAATGCATGTGTTGAGTTATTGTAGTTTAAAGATTAAAAAATTTAAATTTAAATAAGTTTAAGTGGTTAAAAGATTAAAAATGTTGAAATTTAAATGAGTTATTATAGTTAAAAGGTTAAAATATAAAATCGTAATATAAATCATTGAATTTAAATAATCTAAGTGGTCGTTGTGTTTTTCTAAATGATGAGCTTAAGCAGTTCATGAAGGAGACTCTGTTTTATTGATATAAATATCACTTATTATGACCTGCATTTATACCCTGTTCAAAAGTAAAATATAAAATAATAAAACTTAATACAAAACAAAATGTGGATATCTCTCTCTTTAAAGAGATTCAAGTCTTTTATAGATGATAAAAAGTCCAAATTCGATGCATATGTTCTTTTCATTTTATTTGTTTCATCTAATATAAAACAGTCCAACAGTTTTATCGTATAACCAACTCTGTACAAGTAATTAAGTAAAAAGTTTCACCATAGAAACATTCTTCTTTAAGTCTAAACTCTCAAGTGTATTTTGTACATTACGAAGTATCATAATATGTTAGATGATATTCCAAAGAACTTCAAATGTTCAACTTAGAGGTCCTATTTATAGACTTTTAAAACTTTATAAAGTTCATGTATTAAAATCATGCATGTATATATAAAGTACATGTATATAGTAATAATCAATTCATGCATATGAATCATACACGTATGTACTTAGGTAAAGTTCGTGAATATAGTTTATGCATGCATTAAATAAATATGGTTCATGTATAGAAGTAAATAAGAGATACATATATACATCAAATTCATGTGCATGCATGTATGTTATACATTCTTCTCATAAATATAATTCATGCATAAGAGTAAGTATGATACATGTATCAATAGATCCATACATACAATGTATCTACATAGATGAATGAATTCACATTGGTACAATGAATTATATATTAATATTAAAATGTATCAATAATATTCGTTTGAAATATTTTAATTGGTATTAGAGTTAGGCTTGTGAATCATGTCAGGTGAAGCACATTCATGTCAAAAAAATATTTTATCATACCTAATTTATTTTTAATTCGTATCTAGCGAGTCGTGTCATATCATACTCATGTCATATGATAGGCCCAGATGCAGACTAACAAAGGCTTAGTTATAATTTTAGTTGGGTCAAACTCATTTTTTTGAGAGACTTAACCTATTATTAGTGTACGTGGGAATTCTATTCGAGGAGAGGGAATTAGGGGCGGTCATTGGTAGTACCTCGCCAATCTCATGAGATCACCTCATTTGGTACAAGATAATGCGACCTACAAGGGATCACCCTGTTATCTCCTTGCCCGTTACAAGAATAATGTAAGCTTCTTGGAATCAGTTATGAAGATGGCGCCTCAATTAGAGTCTTTTGAAGCCAACTTCACTTGTCTATATATTATAAGTTTCGCTTACACATGGGGACATCACACACATCTTAGCACCCTTACACTCTTGAGCAATAAGATTCTTCGCCCACTGTAACTCTTCCCAATGGAGGGAGTAGGTCATCTAGACAAAATCCACTTAATTTTTATGTTTGCATGTGTTTAGCTCTTTTTACTTCATCTATTGATTGATTTTTTATAAATACTTTTGTGCATCATGATGAGTTCTTATCACTTTGAGTTTAAACTTGAGACGAGACTCAAAAGAGAATGTTAGAGTATCTCCTACCCAGCTCTACAAAATAGTTAATTAAAATATATTTAAATATTATATTTTATGTTGTAGCAATTATTTTTACTAATTTATTCAAACCACACTCTTTATTTTAGCTAATTACTTCATCAAATTTTTACTAACTTTTAATAATTTTAAAAAATACAACATATATAAAGGGATAGAAAGAGAAATGGGTGGAGAGAGAATTTAAAGAGGCTAAATAACTCTCCATATTTGAAGAGCTATTTTGGTGAAATAGGAAATAGAGAGTGAAATGGAAAGTGGTTTGGAGATGATTTTTTATGTTTAGCTAACTAAAATAGCTAAAAAAGAAAAAATGAAGTGGGTTGGAGATACTCTTATTCATCCTCGTATCATGTAGGTTGATTGTTTTTCAGGAATCTACCCAACGATTATAACTAGTCCACCCATCACAATCACAAATCACAATCACTTCAAGAAAGGGCGTCTACTATCCCAATGGCAGTGACGAGTCCCTTCACAAGAAATGTATACCACCCCTAGTTTAAACTCCAATGAATAATAGTGGTTGCATTACCAAATGACAATCTACTATAAGTATTAGGAAACCATCTCACCCTTACTAGGATAGAATAATCTCTAACACTATACGGAATCTCTCGAATGCAATTCAAGTCCATCACAACAATCATACAAGTGAGGAAACCAAGATATTCTCAATTAACCAACAATTTCACATCATTACCAAAATTTTTAATTTTCACATGTGTCATACGGTAGAATAATCAAAAGAAATATATAAGAGATCATCATCAATATTATTTTGTTGTAAAATATCAAACACTAGAGTTTTGAAATCAAGAACAGAGAAAAAACCAAGGAAAAAATCCATTCCTTTTAAAATCTAAGTTTTTAAAGCAAGAAAAATGGGTATCAATTCTAACTTCATGTAAAACATGATAATAATTGCCAGAGAACCAAGAAATAAAGAACCTATAGCAAATACATACTAATAATAATCAAAACATGTATATATATTAGCCCTAACCTCAATGAAAGAGAATAGGAAGAAACTCTTACCTTGACTCTTGAATAACAAGGACTTGAATCTTGAATCACTCTTAAATATCTTCTTTTGCCCTTTTGATCTTGTGCTTTCTCCTTTTCTCTTCATCTCTAAGTGTTTCTAGGGTTAGAGGGGTCGAAATGGGGGTAAAAATAGGCATCATAATGTATTCATTGGGCGAAAAACAGACCCCAAATCGCGACATTAAATTGTCAAACCTCTTTCGGCCGTACCGGTATATAATACCAGTACGGTACAGTACCGATACGCTATACCGGTACGTCTAACTCTCTAGACCAAATTGTTTCGAAACACAATACCGGTACAGTTTAGTACCGGTACGTCTAACTCGCTGGATCAAATTGTTCTGGAACACAATACTGGTACGTTTCAGTACCAGTATGATTTTGCCTAGTTTTGCCTATTTCCTTCGTTTTTCCTTTTCAATCCATTCTAAACTCTTCAAACCCAAACTTACACAACATACATTTGCACAGCAAATATAGTTGATAGAAGTTCTATTACAACTATTCCATATATTCACAAGCTAAACCAACTTTAACTATTATTTACTATAAACATGTGGGGAGTTTACAATACTCGTAGACTTAGTGTTATGCGTGCTAATTTTTTTTATAATTTTTAGTTCAACGATTAGAGGTGTTCGAGTTAACTTGTGCACACCTCAATTAGTTTATTTCTCGGTCTGATCAAAGATAGATCATTCATACCGAGAGTAGAAGATTTATGAGAGATAAATTTTTTATGATATAACCTTAAAAAATTATCAATATTTGAATACAAGACATCCGGTTAAAACTAAGAACAAAATTTCCTTACAATAGTTAGACTCTGACCAAAAAAATAAATAAAAATACAATTGTTAGACAGCATCATTATATTAGTTGAGGACAACAAGGCGGCTTAAAGTGGGCCCAATGTGTAGGGATTAGTAAAAGGGTAGTAAATTACACTAACACTCCCAAGCTATTATCGTTTTTCTATTTTCCCTCTCAATTATTTGATTTCTCATATTATACCTTTAACTATTTGATTAATTTTATATTTCCTTAATTATTAATGTACGTCACATATTTAACACAAAAATATTTCATTTTTTTCCCTAAACTATATAATTTTTTTCACTTTACTCCTATATGTTAATGATTTTTGTCTAAAAATATAACAGACATTTGTGATAAGGGCAATGTGAAACAAAAATGTTAGTTTAAAGTGCAATACGAGAAATCTGACAGTTGAGAGAACAAAATAAAAAAGTGATTGTTTAGGGGGTATAAGTGTAATTTATTCAATTGTTTATCCCCATTCTATTTTATATAGAAATTTTTTTAATGATTTTTCGTTTCGTTTTCAATGTCATCGGCCTGAATTTGTGTGCAGAAGAAGCAATACCCGTTGAGTAAAAGAATTTCAAACATAAAGAAGCCATTCACAGGAGCTTAGATTAGAGGTTTTGGTATACATACTAAGTAATAGATACCTTTTTTCTTCTTTTTTTAAACTTGGCCCAAAAATGGTTCGGTTGGAGCAGTGACACCATATCACCATTATTCCACATTGTCACCATCTAATGATAAATTTATAAGTAAATAAAATAAACCCCACTTAATAGCTTTTTTTTTTGTTAGACCACATTCAATATACAAAAGTCACTTTAGACTTTGATTAATTCGAATTCGAGTCGGGTAGGATTACAAGGGCGGCAAAACTCTCCATACGGAATGCAACTGTGTTCTTAAGATTCAAACTTGAGACCTTGATTAAACTAGAACAGTCTCTCACCAATTAATCTAACGTTCGATTATATATGATGGTTATTAAATGACATAAAAAAATAATTATTAAAATATATGAAATTTATTTATTAAATTATTATGTTTTCATAGAATAATAACACTCCGTGAGTATGATGACGAGGACACTAACGTTGCACCCAATATTTTCTAGGTTGTAGGGCCTTTTTACCTTCAAAAAGAGGGGAAAGCAAGTCAGTTAATCCTGAGGAGGCTGGAACGTTCGAGTAGGTAGGGGACTCAACGGGTATATCCGTGTCCTGTTAGACGAATAATCTTTGGAGTCAAATTGTCAAACAACAACCAAATCACCAATTCCCTCACCGCCTATGCCCAAAAAATATATAAAACAATAATAAATAAATCTCCTCGCCGCCTTATAGCTATCCAATCCAATCCAATCTAATTCCTTCATCTTCGCACAACAAAACAGATTCGCGTTCCTCCCAACAAACTTTTTTTCTCTGCTCTGTCTCGAAAAAACCTTGTGAATTCGATCGAAGTCTCTGGTTTGCAATCAATCGAAAATCAAACCATATCCCTAACCCTAACTTTGTTCATACTTTAACTTGATTGTTTAATTAATTACTTGAAGATGTGGCTGCAACCGAATCGGAAAAATGACCTGGAATCGGCGAGCCAACCGCTGTACCCGACGATGATGGAGAGTCCGGAACTTCGGTGGGCTTTCATTCGCAAGATTTACTCCATAGTGGCCCTTCAATTGGTTCTCACCATCGCTGTGGGTGCTATGGTCGTCTATGTCACTCCGATAGCAATCTTCTTCGTCACCACCACTGCCGGCTTAGTCCTCTACATCGTTCTCATCTTTATTCCAATCATCGGTATTCTCGTAATCAATTTCTCCGTTTTGTCTTCAGAATATTTTAACATTAATTTTTTATTATTTATTTTTTCCTTTGATTTTTCATAAATTTTGGGGTTTGACATTGTTTTGTATGCAGTGTTGATACCGTTGTATTACTATTACCGGCATCATCCGGTGAATTTCCTCCTCCTTGGGATTTTCACGGTGACTCTTGCTTTCGCAGTTGGGTTGACTTGCGCTTTTACCAGCGGTAAGCAATCTAATTTTATTCACTCTTTCCTTTTTTTATTGGATGGACCTAAGTTTTGTGTTGATTGAAGTAATTTGGAACCATTCCCTTAATCTCGCGTTCTTCCTTATTCAAAAGAGATTAAATAAAGCAAAAAAAAAAACTAATTTTGGGGCATTTATAGAAAGTAAAATGCGACCATGAGGTGAAGTTTCTTGTTTAAGAGAACATCAATTGCAAACTTAATACCTAGAATTCATGAACGGAATTTCAACAAGTTACCCTTTAATTTTACTGGTGTGGGCTGGGAATTGGGACTAAGTCCACTGTGTCCTTTGTGTATTTACCCTATATTTATCTATGTTGTGTATGTATACCTATAGTGGTCTTGAGTGGGAATAGGATTTTTTTAGAGGAATGATAGCAAAAATGATGAGTGAGATTGGGAATTACATGTTTTTGCTTTAGTTTCATAGAGTTTAGGGAACTATTTCCCTTCGGACTTCCCTATTTCTTTTCTGTTCTTGTTCTATGCTTTAATTTTGCGTCCCTGTCATCAGATGTAGTTTGAGACCAACCGATTGATAGACAATAGTTTTGTCAGGGGTGTAGTATTGGGTATTTGTTGTTGTTTAGAATTTAGTTGACTAGTGTGAAAATCTTTGAGAAGTAATGTAGTGAAGTATACTAGGATCTTGGCACTATCGGTGCTATTTTTTTTTTGATAAAGCATATACAAAATCATACACACAAATTCCCAACTTACATGACAAAGGGCAGCTGAATAGATCAGTGCTATTTTCTTCACAGTGATAATGACCATATGATAGTAGTAGTTATCAATGAACTTGCTACCTCTCACAAAATTTTGGATTCTGTTTGTGGAGCTTTATTCTTCACTGGAAGCAAATATATATATGTACGTCCATTTTGATTATTTGTGGAATTTTATGAGTTTCAGCATCCGTGTAACTTGTATTGGCTACAGGGACGGTTATCTTGGAAGCTGCTATTCTTACAGCTGTGGTGGTCATCAGTCTCACTTTGTACACATTCTGGGCGGCAAGGAAAGGCTATGATTTCAACTTCCTAGGGCCCTTTCTGTTTGGTGCTGTTATTTCCCTCATGATATTTTCCTTGATTCAGGTGCGAGGATTCTTCCTTCTGCATTTAGATTTTTTCATTTTTCTTTTTGTGTTTGCCTCTGACTTCGCATGTCAAATGGATATGAGTTTTGTCCTTATCATTGTTTTGTTGCAGATTTTCTTTCCACTGGGAAAGATCTCGACGATGATCTATGGGTGTTTGGCTGCAATAATATTCTGTGGTTACATTGTATATGACACCGACAATCTGATCAAGCGCTACTCATACGATGAGTACATTTGGGCTTCTGTTTCCCTGTATTTGGACATCATCAACCTCTTCCTTTCCCTGTTAACCATTTTCCGAGCTGCTGATACTTAAGAGATACATGTGTATTAGAATTGTATGCTTGAAATGAAGTGATTTTGCACATTCATCTCTCTCTCTCTCTCGTGCAAGGATGGATTTATCTTCCAATCCATCATACGACATATAAACAAACAAAACTATAACCAAACTTGTGACTGAAACACAACGCTTTTACATGGTGATTGGGACTGATTATAGAAGTCTCACTGGTAAGACTAAATGGTCTGCTGCAATGTAAAGGCGTGTAGGCACGGAGGAGAGCATGAAGACTGATCTTGATCTAGCTGAAGGAAGGACAAAACTCAATTGTGGCAGTATCAAAATATAACTAAAAGTCTGCCGGTAGACAAATCAGATTCTCCTCATAGGATGCTGCAGGGCATCCCATCTTGAAGAGACCATCAACTTTCATTAGCAGAATCTACCTTCAATAGTTAATCCAAGGATCAAAATGTCGCGTTGAAACGTTCAAAACGTTTTGGAATTTTAACACATCGACATGAAACATGAATTGAATCCACAAATTTTAAAGTTTTAGTCGAAAAGTCATTGTATCAAACCGTTTTTGTCGAAATAGTACCATTTCGACGAAACAACACTGTGTTAAATATCTATAATTAATTATTTATGTGTTTTAGTCATAATATACACAATAATTTTAATATTAATAAAATAATATTATTTATTAATTTGAAGACACAATTTAAATTAATAAATTAATATTATAATAATATGCTACACAAATTTGTATTATAATAATATGTTGCACTTAGTATTATTAATTAATAAATTATTATTATAATAAAATTATATTATTAATTAAATAATATTCTAATTTAAATAATTTTCACCTCATGTCAAACTTTTTTGCCCTCCAATTTAAATTTATTCTTATATAAATAAATGTTAACCGAAAAAATATATTAAATTAATCAATTATTTAACTTATCATTATAAATAAATAGATTGTATTTGTATTTTTACATATTTTCACGTGTTTTCATATTTTTTCTGAGTTTCTAAAACGTTTTTATTTTGAACTGACCAAAATGATACTTCAAAACGATATTTCAATGCTCGGTTAAATCCCAATCAACTAAAGCAGGAGCTTCAGAAATTATTCCTTCAATATGTCAAAAGAAATCTAGCTGCATCACTCTAGGGTCCAAACAAGTGGAAGAAACCTTCACCATTTTCCACAGCCAGAAAATGGCAAAACAATGACCCAGCCAATTTTAGACCTAAACCAGTAGGAGACCTCAATTCCGTTATTCACATGCAGCCTTCATCTCCACAAAGGGCCCCATTATTCCCCTCAAACTGTAACCAATTACTAATCAGTCTTTGAAGGTTGATCGTGTCTTCACAGCACAATATGGACAAAGAGGCTAGTAACCATAACAAAATGATTTGGCTACCAGCAGAACTCGATATTCCATCAGCATCCCTTCCCATGCATTTTGATATGGGTGAAGGTTTCTTGCACTTGCTTGAACACTGGAGTGATACAGCTAGAAAATGGAGTGCTATGAACGTTAAACATCTAATCTTTAAATTTACAATGTTTAACTCAGCAATGTGCAAGAGAGGGCATTAGAACCATGAGCCACCTAATGTGAGTTGTAAACCCACAAGACAACTTCAATCCCTTCAGGTTATTCACATGCAGCCTTCAACATGACAAAAAGGCCCATTCCCCTCAAACTGTAACCAATTACTAATCAGTCTTGGAAAGTTGATGGTTTATTCGCAGGGCAATATGGAGGTCCCCTCGCTACAGCAGTCACAACTGCGAACTATTGCAAGTATTAAATTGCATGTGAAGGGGATGCTGCCGGGAGATTGATTTATGAAATGAACAAAGATGAAAGAACCACTTGCACCATAGTACAGTCTTATAAGATAAGAGGATCTTACGATCTGTTTGACTGAAAACCACTTGCACCATAGTACTGTCTTGTAGTTTCCCGCGAAAATTCTGCAAATGTCATCCCATCCTTTAACCGTGATGAAAGCGGTGGGACTATTTTATGTATATCTATCGTTTTTCCAAGTTCCTTCTCAGCACTCTCAGTTTCCTTGGTCCAAACTCCAGAATGCTGACAGCTTGAAGGAAAGTGTTCAATGGGGTGATCAGAGAGAGAGAGAGTTTTGCTCCATGCAGGCTGCAAGAAGACAACAAAAGTTTCCCTGCTTAAGTTTTCCAGATTTTCCGGTTTGCAAACACAATGAAGGGTCGATCGAAGCTTCCCCTTTGACAATATATCAGCTGATTCCCCCACCTGAACAATGAAACAGTCAGGAGATGCCTTAACGGTGAGGACACTATTCTTGTTGGGATCAAATATTTGCAAATGTGTGCTCCCACCAGGGTATGGACATATTTGATCACAAGGTGAATCGTTGGTTCTTGCTGTTTGTGGATGACATGGCAGAATAAACATTGGTGCTGTCAGGACCGTGAAAATACCATAGTCATAGTGCCACTGCTGCCATAGATTAGACCGACTTCCACATGATTTGCTTCCACTTTCTTTGAAATTTGATTGCTCGTTCCTCATGGACCGTTCTGCTTCTGTAGATCCATTAGGCCATACTTTGGTGGATCCCCTTCTTCTAGTGGTTTCTTCCATAATAACGTTATCCAAAGGTGAATGATAATGTATGAGACGCCCTTTTGCAGTGCACGACTCCAACAAGCTTTGCTGTATCTCTTGGCCACCAATAACCCTATCACATATTCTTGCAAGGCCAAGCCCAACCTCTATCATGCAAAATCCTAGCTCCTTAAATGTGTTCCCGAGATCCCTAAATTCACTATCCTGCATCTCTCCCAGCTTCTCAGCATCAGAAGAATCTTGCTGCGTGTTGTGACTGTCGACTCCTACACAACTTCCCTCGCCTTCGGTGAACTTGGCTGCTTGCACATACTTCAACTGCATTGCAAAGGATGAGACAGATCTATCTAGATTCTTCAATGGAACATCACTCCCCAAACTGTGCTCCTACAACAAGTGTCAACGGCAAAATAGCTTGAAAACAAAAATTCAATGTGCTAGCTAATATGGCAAACGAGGGAACAGGCCCTGAAAACAATAACACCACAACCACCCAAAATAAGATGTCTAGTACCATTCCTTTCCGACCCGCATCCAACGAATTTCATCAATAACCAAACAGGGATAATCTTAGACCTAGCATTTGAAATCATTCGATCTTTCCCACCCAAAAATAAACTTTTGAAAACGGAAACCCCAATTATCTTAATTGACATAAACACGAATTTGCTCTTCCTTTTCAGTGGTTAATTTCTTTTTTCTAAATTTTTAACGGAAAGCATATCAAACAAATGCAAACATTTCACCACTTTTCTCTGTTCGTATTCTATTCTCTTCATTTTTTCTCAGCAACCAACGAGAGGGGAGGTTAAAGAACGCCTCACCTTGAGAACGAGTTTACGATCTTCACTGCTGAGAAGTGCGAGCTTGCGGGCCAGTGGAAGAAGCTTTCGGCGAAGATTGGATGCGTTGGGGACCCCAGTGATTCCTATCAGACCAGGTCCTGTAGGCCCTAGGTTTTCCATTACAGTTCTGGTAATCGATTCCATACGTTCCATCTCTTGCGGTGATAATGAAGATGAAGAACCTTGATCTGACGACAAAAGCATCAGATCAGAGTATTCGAGTTCGTAGAGTTGTAGAAGAATTCCTCCTTCTCCCATCGCTCTCGTCCTCAACTCCATGGAAGTAACAAGTGTTTTCTCTAGCGGGGAAAGGAACGATCTCGCCAGGTTCAAAAGTGTAGCCAAGTTTTCTGCCCCCAGATGCACAAGACGACGACGTTCTTCTGAAATTCTTCAGGCGACGTCATCCCATTCATCTAACGACAGGGGTGCAACTCGGGCCAGTTAGGCGGGTTAGACAGTCAACCCCGTGTATATAATCTTTAAACTTAACTTTACCTCGGGTTGAGAAACTCAACTCAAGCACCACCCAAGTTTAATTCGAGTAGATTTGGGTTGAATTTGAGTTCACCGTAAAAAAAAATAGAAAGAGGGAGAATAATTACAAATTTATTAAACAATCAATATATTTCATTAATAACAGTCCACGATTATTGATCATCTATTGTTACACCAAAAAACTAATGATCTCAAAGCACATTCTCAGGAAACATAGAAATTAGATCTATAAAATCTTTAAACTTAAAACATCATCACTAATTACGCATAACAGAGTAGCAAGCAACAAGACACAGAGAATAGAATAAAAATTGAAAAAAGTGCTAATGCTTTATATATATATAAATTTTTTTAATTTGTCAGGTTCGGGTTGAATTCGGGTTATCGATGCCTTAATTCGAGCCCGACCTAAATTAAATTTGAGTTGAGCTTTTTTGTCCCAAGTCCAACTCAAGTATTAAAAATCTTAACCCAAGGCCTAATTTTTTCGGGTTGAACTTGGGTTGAAATCGGGTTGTCTAACCCAAATTGCACCCCTATCTAAAGAAAACAAACTATAAACTATGTAGAATGAGGGTTAACAATTGATACAATGATCACCACCTTTTGTTATTAGACATTTAACGGCATGAGTGTAAATCTCGTCGTCCTCTTTCCTTACATTAGTCCTTGACGAGAAAAAAAAATTTATAGCAAATGGAATGAGATCTCTCTAATATATATATATATATATTTTTTTTAAGACCCTCAATTATATCTTTCAATGAGATAGTATTTATTCAACTCTCTCAAAATGAAATCTATTCCAAACATATATGACATGGTTCCTTATTTCGAGAGGTTACAAATATCTAATTTTGATATTTTAGATAGTTTTTTAGACCATCCTGTCTTTCTTTGATAAGAATCAATACGATCCTTATAAAGCTCCTCCTTTGAATGAAATTCAATTGGATCCAAACAGACCATGTCTTCACCCATAGGATCCCAAGTGACGAAGGGATCATACCATTCGAACAATTTTTTTTATGCTTTTCCTAGACAATTTGATTAGGGGTCACTACACAAAAATTTAAGATCATTTCTTGAAATTATTTTCCATTTCTAAGTTCTTAGCCTTCACGATAACTTTATCAATATTATATTCAAGTGGAATCTATTTCATTTAAATAGACCCCCAACTCATTAATTGTGAATGAATGCCAAGCAAGAAAAAAAAAACAAATATTAGAAGATATTTAAAAATAACCCAATTAATGTTTGCCCCCTTATATTTGGGACAACGGATATTATTAACTCGCCAATTGAGTGTATGATGCTACTTATGCAAATTGTTTCAAAAGATTATTTCATTATGACCAAGACATCGCAGGTTTAAAACACAGTCTGTTAAGTCGAAGTAAGCATGCATGCTTACATTTGATACTCCACTTACGAGATATTAGTGAGACAAGATTGCTAAAATTAGCATCTGATCTTCACTGACAGGACAATTCCACTCAACATGCCAGGAAAGCTAATCTCCAAGCAATGCAGCACAGTACCATCAACACTAGTGGTAGTTTAGAAGTAAGAAAAATCACATGATACTAAGCTTCAGGCTTGACAACAGTCTCCTTGAAGCTCTTTGTCAGCCAAATAGCAGTTTCCCTGGGAGATACCTTCCCAGGCCCAAATGGCTTCAATAACACTGCGAGCTCTTCAAGCCGTTCTTGCTGCATGAGTTGAGCACTGAACTCAAGCAACCCTTCTAATGCCTCCGCACGTTGTTGGTACGATGAAGTGTCGAACCTACGCTGCCGAGAATCTGATGACAAACGGCTTGAAATGCCAACGGTTGCATTCTGCTCTGAGCATTCACTTGCATTCGGTGCAACTCTCTTATCAGCATCAGCAACACGCGGTCTGGCAGAAGTTCTGTCCAGAACTTGCACTGTACACTTGTCTTTTGTGATTGAGCAGTCCACAATTTTTGGTGAACTAGAAGAGCATCGCACAGATGTTGATGATGTTCTACGGACGGGCAAGAGGCAATCCTCAGAGGAGGGTATGGGGAATTCGGTTATTTTATCAATTTGAGGAGCATTGACAGAAACATCTGGAGACTCAACCTTGCTGAGGAGACCAACACTGGATCTATAAGGTGATTCCAGTGTCACAACTTCCTTTGACAATGGAAGAGACGCTCTGCGTGTTGATTGGAAAGTTTTGCTAGCTGGTGTACGTGAGACTGAAAGCTGCATACATAAAGAAAAAATGCCAGAAGTTGATCATTCCACACTAGCCCTAACGGCTGTCAAAACCCAAAAAATTAGTTTTGCAACTAATTTACAAAGACATGGCCTGGATTCTAATACACAATATCTAATGCCTTTGCACTCAAAAAGTTGTGTATGACCCACTATAAAATGGGCTTAAAAGTTTGCGACTTCAGAATCTCACTCAAAAGCAGAAAAAACTCGGGTTAAAACAACAGTGTATAATGGGGATGCCTCGTGATCATCCAGTCACATAAAATTTAAGCAAGCAGGTAAGTGGTGTCTCCAATCACTTATTGCAAGCCAAGATTAGCAAAAATAAGCCAAACTTCGAAGACTTGCGGGTGGATAAATCTTTAACCAACCACCCAGAAAAAACAAAGACAAAAGGAAAGAGACAACGAAACACTACGAGGATTTATGTTTTTTCTAGTTTAACATCAATATATTAGGAAACGGAGAGGTCAATTTATATAACATATATCCATCACTTATTTTAACTTACCAAATCTCTAGTTGCACCAATGTTGGATATCTTTGATGAAGCTGTCTGCCTCCTTGACGTAGAAGAAGATTTTGATGGAGTCAACCTTGAAGCTTTGGCAGCACTTGACAGCTTTGTGGACATTGACTTCTCAAAACCTATATCTTCACTGACACTGCCAACAGACAACTCAGAGAACTTCTTATTCAAAGAGCTTTGAAAATCATGTGCTCTTTGGGGAGAACACAGGGAGTCCTGTTCAGTTTCAGATATGCTAGGGTTCAGGAACCTGTCATTGCTAAATGATCGTGTTTTCTCTCCCTCAGTAAACATGGTAACAGCCTCAGACTCGAGAAATCTAGTTTTCTTTACATAGTTGGAATCACGCCATTGGATTGGGAAAGTATGCCGTCTAGGGCTGTTGGAGTTGAGATGGATGTTGAAGACGTAGGGCTGAAGATGTGGGTGCCTGAGCAAATCTGCCGCCTGGCAAATACAGAGATAAACATCAGAAGGGAGAACAAAGCCACAGAAACAAGGTTGAGACATATCATTTGCATCAATTTCTTATGGAAACATTGGGCACTGTACGAATCTTCAACCTAATATCACACATGTGCAATATGGTATGGACATGAGTGACGCCTAAATTTTGTTGAAGTCAAATAGTTGAATATGTTCTTGCATTCATCACAGTATGAAGGGACCAGTTGAAAGTATTTCGACAGAAGATTTGTTCAGGTGGCTTAGTCATGCTAAAGTTAATTATGTCTTCGTCTGGAAGATAATTTTTCTCCGATGTAAGCAGGAAAAAAAGTTTGGCAAAAGCCTGAGTAAGCAAAATTTCAATAAATTACAGCATTCAATGAAGATGCCCAATCCATAAATGTATATTGCACATGAACAGCCAGAAGACATGCCCAGGAGCTCCTATTTGGAGGATATCCTATTAAGCACCTATTAGAGGGTCGGGTCTCCTTGATGATACTGGCTGAGAGCCTTTATCACGCCATCACAAAAGACTTTTGCCAGCAACATGTAATTACAGGAAGTTATGTCAATAAGGGCATCAGGAAGATAGATATTTGTCTGGAATATTTTTTTGGCAAAAACACCAGTAGTCAAGTCCTTCAAACTATTCTTTAAATGATCATAGAAAAGGAAAAGATAAAGAATACTGCATACACTGGGTCTAAGTTCTGGATTTTTCCGCAGCATAGTCTTAACAAGCCCTCGACTGGAAAAGAGAGAGTTAAATAAGCAGATCAGCAGACTGAGTTATTTTTGGCTAGAGATTATAAAAGTGGGACAATTTATCACTACAGAATTTGTAATTTTAATGTGCATGACAAAGATAAGGGACTCACTATGCACCAGAATACATTGTCGGAAGTGGAGCAACTATGGACTTGTTTATTTTGTTGATCAAAGCTTGAATATCCTGCTCACAAAGAAAAAATCAGCCACCAAAAACATTATTTTAAATGGACCACACCTAAGTATAATCCACATGATGATAAAAATGAGACACATGGCAAAAAAAGATTGCGAGAAAGGTGAGAACCATTATTATTGAACTTCACATCTACTCTCAGATTAGTGCATCTTCGTCTTCGCTTGACCTTTTTTTTAGACAGGTCTAGGTTTGGAACCATACCATTGTTCATTCCATCAATCAACAAGCAAGGGTGGCATGCACATAAGTATGGTGGCTAGTGGGAACCAACTCAATATTAGGCATCGTAAGTTGCAAATCTGTTCCCAATTCATACAAGTTATGGAGTTTTTTTGTGACATGGGTGTTATTCATAAAACTGAGATGCTATTCATAAAACTGAGAGCCACAAAAACTGAGATGTATTTGCACGATAAGACTGTAAATCTAGCTCTCCTCAAACCTTGTATTGGTGAGAGACTCATGTGAGCTATTCATAAAACTGAGATGCTAAATAAAGCTTAATGACTTCATTTCCACGAGGGCAGGTTTAGTTCTGGAATTTTAAGAATCGACGTCTCACAGTTCAATATTGTTTGAGTCCACAAACTTCTAGCATTATACATACTCCGCTTTAAACCTGACAAACGTTGTCTCTAAGAAGAAACCAGGAAAATGTGATTAGCGACAATCACCAGATCCATAAAAGTAAATTAACATTTTTAAAAGGAGAGGCACAAACCCGGATAATGACTTCATAAATAAATTCTCTAATAACAATAAAGTTTTGTACACAGTAACAAACAAAATTAACAGTTAGGCGTAACTAAAATAGGGACTTCAAATTCATTAGGTCACATAGCGATATCCAAGTGATGATATAGCAATTCATAACTTTAACAGCTGACTTACGAAAGCTTTGAAGGCTGGCCTGTGAGCAGTCATTTCATATATACAGCATCCTGGATATTGTATTTGTCAAAATATATACTGGACAGCCAGCAAAAAGATGCACTCAAATTCCACTATATGTGAAGTCCAAAAATGTTAATGCACTCACCTAAAGACCAGATATCCGACTTGAAACCATAAGGTATATCAGCAAGAAGTTCAGGGCACATGTAACTAGGAGTACCCACCACCTGTAATTGACACAGATATGGCACAGAATTAGATCGTGCAATAGAATAAACATGAAAAACAAATCCATAATTGTAGCTATACCACTCACCGATGAAGCAAGATCATCAGAAGTCAACAGTTTAGCAAGACCAAAATCACCTGCCAACACCATAAAAGTGAAAGTGACTTTAACATTCGAACATTTAAACGGTACATAATCACAAAAACTTAGAAGAGCATTGAGGATGATAGGTATGAGATTGCATATTATTTACCTAGACGTATGTCTTGTTCTTTTGTCAGAAATATATTTGAACACTGAAGCATGTGATATAACATCAGCGCAAGGTCAGCTTTTAATAATTCAGAGAGTAATTTACACATTCACATAGTGCAAATAGATGTTATTAACCTTAACATCACGATGAAGAATATGGTTTGTGTGCAGGTAATCAAGCGCCATCAGGAGTTGGACTAGCCACTTACAAAGCTTCTGCAAAGTGTTCAACATCCAGATGTGAAATAAAAATGACTTGAACTAAAACAGAATTCCCAACATGGAGATATGCAGAACAAAAATTGGAAGGAGAGCATAATCTTCACTGCCAGCAAACAACCTCTTCAGGAAAATGAACACAATTTGCTCTTTTAATAGCTTCTGCCCTACATGAAAAAAAGGTGACAATATGCAAATGTCACTCCAATAGACAGAAAACAGAATATTTCAACACTGGGTCTACTATATAGTCTATATTCCTCAAAGAACACATTTTAAATAACTCATTTAACAAAGAAACAGAACTTACATGTCCCCTCCTTCACAATACCCTATAATGATGCACACATAGCAATCCTGAACGTCATGACATCAACTTGTCAATGGCACAGCAGAACAAGTCAAGTTCAAACATGGATTTCTCAGAAGTTATGAGACACAAAACATCATACCAAACAAATTTAAGGCTTCAAAAAGAAGAAAAAAACTTGAAAAAATGAAGCAAATTTAACTGATCTAGCAGAATATCAAGTAAACCCCTATCAAAGATTACTTAAATAAGAACGATGAGATTCGTTTGGCTTTCTTTACATTCATGTTGACAATTTAGGCAACTTCTGAAGCAATTAGACCTCTCTAACCATGGATTAAAGGCATTGTTGTTCTTTTGAATTGATACAGTACTCAAAAGATGCTAACCTAAAATCAACAATGTAGAGTTTGATAGTTTATAGCAATGTTACATAGAACATCAACTAGTACAACACAGAACAGATAACAGAAAGCAGTAGGTTGCGTATTTAGCAGTGTAAGTTGGACCATATTACAAATTAGGTATACCCACCTCAGTGGAACTTACTCATTTAAACTCAACATTCTCAGCCAGCACTCACCACTTTAAAATAAACAAAGATTCAATTCTTCTGACAAACCTATACCTAAAAACATATGGACACACCCTCACCACACGATTACACGAGGACACTGATGTAGACACTATAAAAGACAGAGGCTTAGCCATGTCACTTCAACTCAATGCTTCCCTTGATGATGCATTGAAGGGGCAGGTTAACACACATTACATAGTAGGACCAGGTTGGGGTGACTGATGAATCAGTTTTGTGAAAGAATCAAAGAATTAATGTTTGAATAATGAATATAGTTTCCCAACCTACTGCCTATTAGATAGACATGACAGCATAAGAACATGGTAACTAATTTTTCCCCGTGTCTAAGGTTCAATTTACTAGGTTGCTATTAATCTATTTTATATTCTTTGCATTCATGTTTTAGAATATTTCTCCTTGATAGAATTATTTGTGAACACTCTGAAAACAGATATGCAACTGGTATTGCATGGTTACAATTCACTGTGTACAACATAGCATTTGAATATTTCTGCTTGATCCTAGTGCTGAACAATCAATTTTTTGTGGATATTGTTTCGGAAAAATTATTTCTCAGCCAATACTTGACATTATTGACACATAATATCAGAACCTTGGTTATAAAGCATCAGCATAGCCAAACCAGCAAGCCCCATTTATATTTTCAGACAAAAAACTGTATAATAAGTAACAGGATTTGCAACTTTTCCTCTGAAAGACACCACCTCATCTACAATACGGCTAACTTTAAGTAATAAAGGGGGTGGAGAACAGTGGACTCAACAAAGGTTTTTTTCTTTTACTGAAAGAATCTTTAAATGTGTAAGAAATACAGAAAACGTCATCTGAACATTTAACAGGACATAGATGCTAAGATAATTGCACAATAATACAGTAAGCAGGTTAAAGAAATCCTGATCACAAGAAATAAACACAAATAACTAGTAAAATGGTCTGTCTCACATAAGAATATGCACATACCTTTTCTACCCAGGAATCTTTGTATTCCACAATATATGGATTTTGCACCTTAGAAATAAGCTCCATCTGCACAGAAAGGAATCAATGCAGCATATTTGGCTCAACAACCATGCTTCAATACGGGGCAAGTATTGAATAAATACAAAAGTTGCCAGCCATGCATAAATAGTTACACCCTTCATTTCAGGCAGGGTTGGCACAATTAGATGTCTACATCAAATCTCAAATATGTCAATTATAAGATTCTGAGAACACAGACCTCCAGGCGGGCAGATCTGCGGGTCCTCTCAGTCTGGCGAGCAAGGCGGATTTTCTTGAGGACATACCTTCAAAGTAAGAAAGACACACACATCAATCTGAGAAAAACCATTATAACAAAATCACATAACCTAATCTGATGTGGTCCAACACTTGAACCAACTATGAAAAAACCAAACTGGCATAAATAAACAATAAAAAAAAACATAAGCCTCCTCACTTCTTCTTTTCATGTCTATGCCTCACGAGTAGAGCAGAACCAAAAGAACCTTTGCCAATCTGCTCTAGTACTTCATAATTTTCCATTGTCTGATGTTAAAAAAAAAAATGTAATTTCAATCACCCCCTTGTCTGATGTTTCCAAGTAATTTCAATCCCGACCAGAATGATCTGCTTAAGGTTGCAAAATCCATGCCAACATCTCTGCAAAAATATAACCAAGTTAATGAACAGGGAGATTATAACTAAGTTCAATCAGAAGGACTGCATAGTTATTTCAGAAGAACCAAAGAATGAACCCTCCATAATGCAAAGAGTACAAGCCTAAATAAGTATGTTTAGCCCCTTCCCAAAAGAATACAGCAAACATTCTTTTCAAGTAACCGAGAGCATAAAGAACCAGAGAAAGACTACCAATCATAGTAAAAAAAACCTCAATCAAACAAATACGAAACAATAACATTAAGAAAAAGGGAAAGATAGTGGGGAAAGAAGGAAATAATCAAGAACAAATAAGTTACCGAACAAAAAGAAGCAAGAAGAAAATAATTGGAAAAAAAGCAAGAAAAGAAAAGAAAGTACCTGAAATTCCAAGATATGTCGGTTGAGAGCAAGAGCAAGAATGGGAGAGAGTATGCACACAAGCAGAGACCAGAATGAAACAGAAGGGATACAAACAAAACACAACACAGACGAGACAAAAAGTAAGAGGCACAGACAGGGAAGAGTCAAAAATATAATTATCGTTTATATTTTACATAATCTGCGGAAGAAAGTGAGAGAAGAGCGGCAAATGAATTAGAAAGAAAGCAAAAGCGATTCTGAAAGCGGAATTCAAACTTCAAATTCTACCAACTCCCAGACCCACACGCGCGCACAGAGAAAGAGAGAGCTGTTTACTTGTAACTGTAAAAGG
>CM042187.1:2511376-2524017 GCA_023539305.1 Ilex asprella | reverse complement strand
TATGATTGGTGTAACGATGTTGCGATACTAAATACTGCAACTATTTAGTTTATTTAAACAACTGAATGAATTTTTGGATTGGTGTTATAAATTTGTGTAATTATTTAGTGTAACTGTTTGATTTATTAGAATGCATGAGTAACTGTTTGGTATATTATAAGACAATTGTAATTGATTGGTGTAACTGATTAATGTAATTGTGTTGTTGTAATGTTGATATAAATAGAGAGAGAAAGAGAGAATAGAGAAAGAAAATGGTTAGAGAAAATAAGGGAGAGAGAGATAAAAAAATAAATCAAATTTTTGCATATTTGAAAAGAAAATAAATTATCAATGATAGATATAGAGAGAAAGTAAGGCAGAGATGAAAAAAGTAATGGGCATAGAGAGAGAGATGGATAGAAAATAGGAGAGAGAAAGTGAGATAACCTAATGAAATCTTTACATATTTAGTATTATATATATCATTTAGTTAGATATGTAACTGTCAATAAAAAATACATAATTTATGGAAGGGTATTTAGATAAAACAGTTTTGATTTCATTTAAATTTTGTACCTGAACACAAAATATTTTTTTAAAATTAAATTTAATAGAATAAATAACTTATCTATACATTTTTTTTCAAATAAATTTAAAAATTATACCCACAGTCAAATAAAACTTTTTTAAAAATCTTGTGGATGGAAGATCGGCGAGTGTTTGGGGCTGGGGTCTCTAGACTTGATGATGGGCCGAACGAGACCATGTCATGTTATGTCTAATTTTGGGCTTTTTAGTAGCAAGCACTGGACTTCTTTAGGGCACAAGAGAATATTACGAGTGGGTGCCACTACCAGCTTTTCATATTCAACGGTTGACTTGGAAACGATGATTTCTCACCAACCAGATAAGGCATGATCTAGATTAAGTATATCTATACGTATCAAGAACATCAGTAATATGCATGATTGATTTGATTTGATTTTTTCATTTTTTTCGCACTTATGCATTACAAGACATAATTTCTATCACGTTTCTATTCATTATTTGTGTCCGTTTACTCTCTATTATTCATAAACATCTGGAGAATGACCCGAACTCTTGTAAGTATAAAACATATTGGCCTCAAGTTCACATATATTTGCATCAAGTTGGTCTATGTCTTGCATAGAATGATAAAAGTTTATATAACTATATATGATCATCCATAGGCAAAAGGTGTCTCTCTTTGTTTTGATTCTAAAGCTAATTCCAACGAAGCAGCAATCCATATGACAACCACACACTTCCTTTTAAATCATATATGAACAAGTCCATCATTCATCCCCCATTCCCCACACCCTCCTCCATTCCCCTGAATCCTGTCATTATGTTGCCTTTTTTCTTTTGCTTTTTCATTCCTTATCTCTTTTGAGATTCCCACCTTTTCATTTCCAATTGATTTTTTGTTTTATTTTAAAATTCCCATCGTGAAAACGCAGATTTGAAGAATTCTAAATGTAAAATGTGTTACTTATAAAAAAAAAAACAAATGTAAAACATCATGTAAGTTTGAAGTGCTATCGTTAAACTAAAAACTCACATTTTTCGGAAATTAAAAAAATATCTCGTACACATAGAGTTTGGAATGAATCAATAGTGTTAGTATTGATTATCACAGTGGTTATGGTTCCAACGGAATACGTTGCAAGTGTGATAGGCTTGAGGCGTTTTAAAAGGTAATAACTATCAAATAAAGTTTGAAAATGTTTATCTGAAAAAAATGATTTGGTGTGAAATTTCTTCAACATCAAACAGCTCAAACTCAAAGTCAAAGGTACAGTATTTTATGTTTAATTCACTAGCAGTACTTATTACAGCGTTTAACATTGCAATAAATTTGAATCAAGGACTTGACATCTTGATGAAAATGCTTTGAGATAATTGTTTTGGAAAATAAAAGATGTTGAAAGCTATTTTGAGACTTATTTTCTAAAAAATGAGAAGAAAAATATTATTTCGACTTAATCTAATGACTTAATTAATCGTAACGGTTAGATGGATAATGATGTTATACCACAATAAAAAACGTAGACTAATTGGACGGATTACACCACAAGAATCCTGATACAGACCTATGAGAGAAATGGAAAATCTTAGCAGAAGAAGGTGGTTGATCAGTTACAAAGATTCTTTTGAGATAAGCTATGCATTTTTTATGAACTTATCATAACACAAACTGCACCACCATCGTCAAACAAGAGAAAATGACCATTTTTCATATGTTTTTTTGATCGAGTTGGGTTATTTTTGGCAGTACATCAAGAAGATACACCCACAGCCACTTGCTAGGATTCCGATCATCCGAACATCGATTGATCATTATCCATCAAATAGACAGACAATAAGGACCAAAGGTGACCGACCCACGATTGTGTTTGAGAGTGATATACCTACACATGCCTGGGGTACGTAGGGTCAATATAGCTTGTATGGCGATATGCAATGTTCCTAAAGTTGGAATGTGTGGTATTGTAACTGATGCCTCCCAAGATCATCAGAATATCGATCCACCAAGTATTTCATTGCCTTTGGAGTTTGGACCACCGATACCTTATAAAGTTCTAGTCCAATGGCTTTGTCCATAGCTCATATGGTCTTGTGAATCTATTAAAGGAGTTATGGAAAGTGGGTCATCTGGATTCTCCGATACACAAAATGTTAAGAGGGACAAAGCTGAGTGACACTAATTTAAGAAAAGGAATGGACAAGCAAAAAGGATATTCAAAAGGTTCCCATGAGAAAGACAAGAGAGGAACACCTTTGCAGCAGCTAGCCAAGAAATTAAAGATAGATATATGGTAGTTGACATTCTTGACATTATGATGGAAAGATAATGCAAGAGCGTGTGAAGTAATAATAACAGAAGAAGTGGTAGTTTCTTTCACCTTTCTCTTGGCAGATTGTAAAATGCACGAGACTCTTTTATAACGGGTTAGATGTACGCAGAGCAGTCTTACCCGTGCTTGTGGAGAGATCCAATCAAAAATATGACAAACTGAATTTGCTTTGACAAAAAATAAATCATACGGCGATTTGATTATCAAGTTCTATAATGCCATGGGGCTATTTATATCCTTTGACTTCTATCAGTCAGTTGAAAAATTATTGGATTGATACCTAGAATCCTTCTTCATTGGGGCTTTCAGACTCTCTCTCTCTCTCCACACACATAGGTACTGGTAGCACCACCAAGAGGCCTCTCATGCTGTCAGATCTTTTCTGTGGGACTATCACCTTTAAGACATGAACCTGGTAGACAAGAAAAAGACAAGGTCCAATTTACAAATCCAAATGCCACCATGTATACGGTGTAGCACCATTGTGTGAAGAAATAATTTATTGGTATCATATGTATACCATCAAATTATTTTCGTGTTTAAGTTATTTTGTAGCTATTGATTGCGGGAATTCTACAAAATAATAAAACATGGTGAAATAACAAAATAAAGAGGCTTTATAAGAGGTGGAGTCTAGATTTCAATTTGGTGTGGGGAAAAATATAGATAAAGAAATATCACTAATTGATATATATATTTTGGAGAAAGAAAATTTTATTGAATGAATCAAAAGATTACAAGAAGCAAAGAGAGTGGAAAAGCTTCATCCTTATATACACCCACTAAATGGCTTTAATCCTTTAAAACACAAAAAACAAAGAAAAATTATTCTCTAAGTACCTCAACCAAATCACCCAGACAAAACAGGCTCCTGCCACCACTTCCCAACAGTGCAATCACCTAACCACTGACAAACCTTAATTGAAACTAAACTACTCGAAGAAAATAAAACTAAACATCAATTAAGAACATCATTTAGCCTTAATGAAATGTAGAACAAAAATTAATCACACAACACCTGTGTTGTAATGCATTGAACTCAATAACTATCCAAATAAAGCTCAATTTTATTACATATCTCGGGAATCATCTGTGAATTTTTTTTGTAAAAATTCTCACTAATTTTCTGAAACACTCATTTATTTTATTAAAAAATATATTTTTGACGATAGACATAACCTATAATCATCTCCAAGCATAACAAATAGCACTAGATTAAATGATCATTCAAAATTAACACATAACTCATGTATGTATTAACTTGTTAAAACATAAGTAGTAATAATAATATTTCATCATTGACATGTAACGCAAGGATCATAAAGAAAAGATTACAAAATTAAGGGGGTATTAAGTGAAAATATTACAAGTCTTTTATAATTTATATGCACCGAGATGTACAGTGGGTAAGGCAAAAAGGCAGGAGAGGGGCACCAGCCTACCTGAGTGGCTCCGCCACTAGACTTTATACATGTTACACACTCATTGAAGGAAAAAAAAAATATATGGTACTGAAAAATAGTGTTTCGAATCTTTCGATAACTTAGTGCCATCCCATGTATAACTATAATACCAAGATGATATAGTGGTACAACAAAATAGTAGTCCCACATCTTAGAGGGGGGGCCTGTTTCACATGTCTTGCTACCTCAGTGATAGTTCATATGGGGTATTAAAAATAGTGCCACTGTCCCAAGAACAATAGGACTAAAACTAAAGTTCAGGTTAATAATTTGTGCATTATTAAGATTTCCAAGAAGACTATTGCTCAATGCATGTACTCTCTGTAGCCACCAATGTCTGTCACATTGAAAAGATGATTCTCATGCTTTCATTTGTCTCTTAGAAATGGAGAACTCACTTATGGTGTCTTCCAAATGGTTGAAACTTCTACAGAAGTCAACCAGGTATTAATGTAAATATAGAGAGCATCCAGTTAATGGAATCCACTATTCAAAAGCAAGATCTCTGATCATACTATGTTCAAAGATGATCAAAAACAGCTTTCTGTTCAAGTCTCCATTTTTTTTTAATCAAAATTAAGACTGCGTTTAGACAACGTATTATCAACCAGATTAGTTTCGATTAATAAGAGTCGAAAAAAAATAGATTAGGTACAAAACTAACCTTCACATTATTTACAAAAATTGGTTGTCCTTCAAGCTCTTTAAGACTAAATGTAAAAACATGGGCTTACATGATATGTTCAATTGTTGTATGTATCTTCTGACTCTTTTCCATCTATCTTTACTCTCCTCCTTATATTTCATAATATCCTTTCCAACTTGGTATTGTAAGTCA
Organism: Ilex asprella; assembly: GCA_023539305.1. NCBI lineage: Eukaryota > Viridiplantae > Streptophyta > Magnoliopsida > Aquifoliales > Aquifoliaceae > Ilex > Ilex asprella. Next base: position 2,518,855 of record CM042187.1, on the reverse strand, counting down.
GGGATCTCATGGAGATTAACTGGTAGTGTTTTTCCATTGTGTCTGTTGTCGATCCAAACTACCATAAACGGTTTTGTAAACTTTAACCAAATAAAGAAGAGTGAAAGGAGAAAGAGAAAATATTATTATTGTTAAACAAGTCTGTAATACTACATAACCTAGAATATACAATGTAGACCCTTATATAGTAGAGCAACAAAATAATGTAAAATGTCTAAACTACCTATAATATAAATACTCTAACATCCCCCTCAAACTCATGATGTGGTAACATCAAACATCAAGAGTTTCCTAAGAAAGAAACGGAAACGAAAACGAGCAATGGTGTGAGATTTCATAAAAAAATTTGTCAACTGCATAGTAGAAAGAAGAAATGAGAGAGATATCATGCCCAACAAAAGATGGTGACGCACAAAGTGATAATTAATCTCAATATATTTTGTGCGCTCATGAAACACTGAGTTGTGGATAATCTAAATGGCACTGGTGTTATCACAATACATAAGAGTAGGAGTAGGAGTAGACAAGGAAATGCCAAGATCAGCAAGTAGCTAACGCAACCAAATGATCTATGATATTGTGGAGGTCATAGCACGATACTCAGCTTCAGAAGAGGATCGAGTCACAACTGTTTGTTTCTTACTTTTCCACGAAATAAGAGAATCACCAAGAAAGACACAAAAATCAGCAGTGGACTTGTGATCCATAGAGTCACCAGCCTAGTTTGCATCAGAGTAAGCACGAAACTCCAGAGACGATGAAAAAAAAAATAATAAACTCTGATATAACGTACCCTGCAGATATCGAAGAATTTGAAGAACGGCAGACCAGTGAAGTGTAGTAGGAACAGCAACAAACTGACTAACCACATGAGCTGTATAAGCAATATCTGGACAAGTAACAGTAAGATATATCAAACTCCCAATTATTGTACGATATAAGGTAGGATCAGGTAGAAGAGAACCATCAGAGGAAGTATAACGAACGTTGAGCTTTAAGGGTGTGTCAACAGTTCGAATATCCGATAAACAAGCTCGTTGAATAACATTTGAGACATATTTTGAGTGAGAAAAAAAATAACCCTTGGGAGAGGAAGCAACCTCAATTCCTAAGAAATATCAAAGTGGACTCAAATCTTTCATCTCAAAGTAATCCTATAACTGAGTTTTCAACAATTGAATTTCGACATTGTAATAATCATCCACATAATCATGTGAAGAGAATTTTGTAATAATCATGTGTAATAATCATCCATATAATCACCTGTAATAACCATGTCATCCACATAAAGTAATAGAAGAATAAAACCATAAAAAATGAATTAAAGGAAGAGAGCAGAATCATAATCACTAGCATAGAAGCCTAAATCACATATGATTGAAGAGAATTTTGCAAATTATACCCTCGAGGCATGTTTAAGACCATATAAAATCTTGTGAAGTTTGCACACATGACCAAGACTACAAGACAATCTAGGAGGAGGAGTCATATAGACCTTTTCAGATAAATCACCATGAAGAAAAGCGTTTTTCACATCTATTCGAGATAGGCTCTCCTAACGAACAACGGTCACAGCAATTACTATGGGAATCGTGGTCATCTTAGCCACCGGAGCAAAGGTCTCATCATAGTCATGTCCATACTCTTGAGCAAATCCCTTGGCCACTAATCTAGCCTTGTACCTTCCACAGAACCATTAGATTGAGTTTTGATTTTATAAACCCACTTATAACCAATGGAGCGTTTTCCAAGAGGTAAAGACACCAATTGCTAAGCTCGAGTCTTATGTAACACAGAAAGCTCCTCATCCATATCCAATTGCCAAAGAGGATCAAGTATAGCCTCTTTATAAGAGGTTGGTTCAGACAGAGAATGTATAGAAATCAGAAAAGAACAAAAATCAGAAGAGTAACAAGAGTTGGACCAACCAAACTTGTCAGGACACTTCCAAGTGCATTGAGGGTAACGGGAAGTGTGATCCACGGTGTCAGAATTTGATTTGGAGCCAAGAGGTGCAGATGAAGGCACAACATCTATGGTGGAGACAGTGGGAGTCCTGCGAACATAAGTATGCACAATCGGGGGACAGGTAATAGACAAATCAGGAAAAGAATAAGAAGAAGAAGAGGGAAAACTAGACACAATCATATCACCAATATATGTATCAGAAAAAATATTAGATGAAAATGGATTAAGATAAATCAGATCAGATTTATGCAGAGATGGGAGGAGTAGATGGAATAGAGAAAAATTGAATATGCTCCATAAAAACAACATGACTAGAAATATAGAGTTTTTGTGTACTAGCTAGGATTATGACAACAATATCCCTTTTATCCTTCACCGTATCCAAGAAAAACACATAAGACTGAGCGAAAAGAGAGTTTGGTACGATTAACACTAGGTAACAAAATAAAACATGTACAACCAAACACACGGAAAGATAAATAATCAAGTACCTTACCACATAATTTTTCAAATGGTGAGATACCAAAATTGAGGACTGTGGGAATGCAATTAATCAGATAAACTGATGTAATGACCATTTCACCCCAAAAAGAGTTAGGAACACTAACTGACAATAAAAGAGAACAAGTAGTCTAAATATACCTGAAGGACCCGAAGTATAAAAGAGAACACTAGGTAGCAATCATGTGATGGATGGCTCATGGGTCAAAAACTCAGGCAGTTCTAAATATACCTGAAGGATCCGAAGTGAAAAAACCTACTAAGGGTGAAATTGATAGAGCATCTGCTTGGTGAAGAGAAAGAAGCTTCTGCAACTGATCAACTATCATAGTCATGCTGGGAGTTGATGAGATTGACTCATCCATTGGTGATGCAGCTGCTGCTATATGATAGTCTTTGGGCTTAAATCGCTGATTTAATACCCCCTTAGCATTTTAGTTTATCAATTTTGGACATTGTGCATTCTAGTGACTCTTACTAATAGTTTGAAGAGAATCAGAATTTTTATTTGTCATAATGTTAACCAAATGATCAAAGCCTAAATCAAACAACCCAAATCTAGCAACCAAAATAGGTGCAAAACCCAAATCAACAAAATAATGCCCAAATCAAATAGTCGAAAGCCCAATAGTCCAAAATAGATGCAAACTCAAAGTTCTGTTCTCAAACTCAAAACAAGGGCCAAAGAGAATACCAGCGAAGCAAAGAGCAGAAACTAGAACCAAAAGAAACAACCAACGTCAAACAATCCAAAGTTCACCATAAATCAACTCAACAACTTTGCAAATCAAATACTCATAACAAATTGAGGTTTCTTACACAACAATATAGCAAAAATGTCACTAAAAATTAAAATTTGGCATTGTTCACAGCATTACTAGCAATTTCGGTACTGTTCACAACGCGTGAACAACAACTTCAGAACTGTTCACAATGTGAACAATATTTTTGGCATTATTCACGGGCCTTAGAACTATAAAAGGTCAACAATCCACCAATCACTAGTTCTCAAATCACACAATCCAGCACCAAGAACCTAGTCGCACTACTTAGGCTTGATATGAAGTAAAGAAGTCACTGCTACAATATATATTGGATTGAAACCATGCTTTGATACCATGCAAACTTTGATCAAATAAAGAAGAGCGAAAGGAGAAAGAGAAAATATTATTATTGTTAAACAAGTCTGTAATACTACATAACCTAGAATACACAATATAGACCCTTATATAGTAGGGCAACAAAACAATGTAAAATATCTAAACTACCCAAAATATAAATACTCTAACAATATGTATCTTCTGACTCTTTTCCATCTATCTTTACTCTCCTCCTTATATTTCATAATATCCTTTCCAACTTGGTACTGTAAGTCAGTGAACTCATGAACATTAACTGGTAGTGTTTTCCCTTGTACGGGTAGGAGAGAAAGAGATCGACGACGGTTACGATAGGCGACGATTACGGTTACAACTGTTTGTGATAGTTTGGATCGACAATAGACGCAATATTTGTCAAATGTTGTGTCTCCTATTTGAATGGTTGACTTCATCTCGAATATTCGATAAACTTTTCGTCTAATCGTTGAGTCATCATATTATTTTTCTCTCTGAGTGCACAACATCTTGCCTCCGCTCGCATTACGTCCAGAACAATCAGGTAGTGCAATACATATGTGCCCTAACCATCTTTAAATATACAAAGCTCGACATAAATGATATGTTTTTTATCAGACCGAAAAATGAATTAGTCGAATTGGACATAAACTGACCTGAATACTCCTAACCATTGAACAAAAAAAATATGACGTGTCAAGTTATAAATTTCAATGAAAAAGTCACAATCATTCTATTGCACCATGTCGCAATCAATCAACAAATTAAGTCAAATTTTTATATCTCAATAATATCGGTTTGTCATGGAGGGATTCTTGACCGACTCAAATTGTGGCCAGATGGAGGAACTAAGAAACAAGTGGTTGTTATGACTAAAATAGACGTCATGTGGGAGAAAAACGTTGGATTGGGTTTGATCCTGGGACAAGAAGTTATCTGGGAACATTTTCAACTCGAGCAGGTTTTTTCCGCCGACAAACAAAGTCAAAATTGGAAATTATTTTTCTTTTGAAATATACGAAGTTGGAACCTAAGTGGAAAGTGTACAGTTTACCATGCAATAATTTCAATTTCCACTACCCTCCACATCACTGCTTAGCCAGACGATTCTTATTCACTGTGTTGAATTAAACATCACTCTTGTCACGAATTTTCAAGAACGATCTAATTGAGTCTATTTTTTTGTCTCCAAACGATGATCGTAAAAGATGAAACTCGAAAACATCACAAGAATAAAATGTTGACAAACACTTTATTACATTACCCACATTTTGAACTTTTTTTTACATATAATTGGTGACCGTTTTCAACAGATTACAGGTTGAGATAAAGAAAATAAAGACTGCTAGGACATTATATACCCTAACACGTATGTATATATTATGAGGAAAATGGAAAACTCAAAGCAAGTTTTCTAATCAATGGGTACCATATTTTGGCTAGTTGAGAAGAGGATGAAGCCGAATAGTCCACAAAGGAGATTTTGGCTTCTAACTCCAAACCAATGCACACATAATCAGTTAAATGGTTGTATCATTTCAGATCATTTGAGACAAAGATGGATGGATCAGCACACCAACTGTTTGAAAAGTATACGCTTCATGCTCATATAGAAATAGAAGTTACAACTCTAAGGACTCGATTTTGTTTGATACCCCGTTATTTTCTCTCCTTTCAAAGTCTTTTCGGATCAGCTAAATCCTTTACAATATCCATGCATGTAGTATCAGAATAGCATATTACGAGACCAAGAAGAAACAAAACCAAGCTGATTAAATTAGTTATTAGAGCCTGCAATAAGAATAGTTTAGCAGATTTTATTGTACTTATATACACCCATTTCATGAGATTAGCATGAGATAAAGAGAGTGAGGTAAAGGTACCATATAGACTATGGAGTTTTATGTATATCAATCGTTGTCTTGTGGGAAAGAGCATTCGGAGCCTCTGATACTGTAGATCACCAACTAGATATTCTGTTTCTTTAGTTAACGATAAGCTATGGTTTGGCTCGTTTTGAGAGATTGCATGCATGGGGTTGTACAACGGCATAATCCATAAATTAGCAGGATTTGAATTCGAAAAGTATTCGGGTCGGAGATTTGGAGCATCTATACATCCAACACCAAAATAAAAACACGACAATATGTTTTCACCGAATAATTACTTGGTTGAAAACTTTTTGTACCCTACCCAAATATTGTGCCTAATTTTCTTTATTCTAATTTCTGTTGTATCTTGTGATGAGAGCTATAATTTGATCCAATTTGTTTGGGTGTAAAATATCAAAATTTTGAAATATTCAGTGTATGGACATTTGCCGTCTCAAACACATTTAAAAGGTGTCATGCTACAAAATTTGAAGGAGAGCGAGTAATGATCAACCACAGTTATATTTGAAAAAAAAAATAACTAATTGAAGGTTACCCGTCATTAATCGTCAATAGAAACAAAATCGTCAAGGACTGTGGCTATAAAAGATATATAGCGAAGAAGATAAAGGAAAACTCACGGCCTGAATATTTTTAGGAGTCGTTTTAGATTGATTTTTAAGAGACAATTATTGTTGTATTCAAGATTGTTTATTCGGTATTTCTGTAACAGAAGTCCTTCCGATTGAATTAATAAAAGATTTTTTTATTAGTTCACTATACTTTGTGTTTGTTCATTATTTTTTATCCAAAGAAGTCCTGGAACATAACATTTGAATCTCTTAAATCTCATGCAATCCCAAAACATGCAATATTTACAGAATAATTTTCAATATTATAGCTTTGGGGTCTCGGAATTCAGGTTGAGACCCGTAAAATTAGTGAATTCGGATTCAATCCAAATTGTAGGTTAAAGAAGTAGACATTCTCACCGTCTAATGTTGACACGTATTGTGATCTGTGTGGTTGAGAGGAAAGACGTGGAACCAGTTGATCCTCTTTCAGTGCTAATGTAACTTCACACAACACAACTACAAGGGTCGGTCGGTCCCATGAAATTTAGCAGTTATAAAGCTTCTTTCTTAAAAGTTGATTGCGGGTCTAAAGAGTGCCAAATTTGACTCAAAGACCTCCGCCTCCGCGGACAGCAGGGAAACGAAAAAGAAAGTGGAAGATAAATGCCTTTAGAGTCAACCTTAGTCCCTTCATTTATGCTTTGAGTGTCTTTCGTTTTCTTTTCTCCCCTTAAATCATAAAAATTAGAAAAGTGTGATACAAGAATTTCGACACCACACTTGCTACCAACAATTCGAAATTCATAAATTCAATGGGATTACTTAGGATGGATTTAAAGAACTTGGGATTGATTTTGAATTGTTTTATAACCGGTTTACATTTTTTGGTTTTATTGGTGCATAATTACGATTCAATTTAAAAAAACGAGTTTGACAAATTCAAGTTTAAACTCGCAAAGTTCGACACAATTCTCCTAAAAAATCTATCATGAAGAGAAAACAGTTGTTCAAGAATAACAAGTTTGACACATATAAAGTTTTGAAGTTGGTTGTAGGAAGAGATTTGCTGAATTATCAACCATTTTCGGTGGTGATTGGTATCTTTTTATGAAATATCAAATGGGTTGGTCCTGTTAGGTATGCAAAGTAAAGGCGAATCAAATGAATATTAAACCAGAATTAATGCACATGTTAAGATCCTTCCTGTATCAGTATGAGAATATTTTCTGGTAAATTTCAGAAAAGCACTGGATGATTATCCAACACGTGTCAGGCTAAAAGTTCAATTATCCCCCGGTCATTTCCCACTATGCTTTCCCCTTGTTAGGACAACTTCAAAGCTGCCGATATTCAGTCATTTTAGTTATTTTGCCGATATTCAGTCTTCATTCTAGCCAAATCAGGAGAGGTCAATTGCTCGCCAGTTGCTGCTTGACTCTCTCTCCCTTC
>CM042187.1:2485254-2510976 GCA_023539305.1 Ilex asprella | reverse complement strand
GTACTTGGCAAAACCACCCAAATATTACCACACCTACCGTCAATAAAAATTCATAGCACCAATCTACACTTGACTAGCCTTGTACCAATAAATACCTACATCTGTCTTTCTCTCTCTCTCTTTCACTCTCAAACACAACCATTTCTGAGTTTACTGCAATAGCCTTCAACTTAATATACTCTACTGATGGGTAACGCCGATTACGAATATCCATCAATGAACATAGAGTGCGCACATCGCGTTGCAATTCCACCACCACAACCATTTTTCAAGTCACTGACAACCTCCCTCAAGGAGACTTTTTTCCCCGATGACCCACTTCGGCAGTTTAAGCACCAGCCACCATCTCGGAAACTAGTACTGGGCCTTCAGTATGTCTTTCCGATCTTTGATTGGGGTGGGCGTTACAGTTTCGAGTTCTTCAAAGCTGACCTCATCGCCGGAATCACCATAGCCAGCCTCGCAATCCCTCAGGGAATTAGTTATGCTAAACTAGCCAACTTGCCACCTATTCTTGGCCTATGTAAGTCCTATAAATTTCATGGGCAAAGCATTATAGTCCTGTAAATAGCCCTGTTAATTCTTCATACACATGAAGCCGATATGTGATTAGTGAAGTAAATAGGTTGACACCAACCCGAAAAAATACGATACAAATCTAATTAATCTCAACTAAATATGACTTACACATGATATATTTTTGACTATATATGATTATAAATGATCGGGTATAGATTGAGCAAATTTTGATATGGCTTGTTAATAAATTTTTTAGGATTGTGTGTTTGAACATGTAGATTCGAGCTTTATTCCGCCGGTGGTTTACGCGATGATGGGGAGTTCAAGAGATTTGGCAGTGGGTACTGTTGCTGTTGCATCACTTCTCATAGGTTCGATGTTGGGGAAGGAAGTTAATGCCACTGAGAATCCACAGCTTTATCTTCACCTTGCTTTCACGGCGACATTCTTTGCCGGAGTCTTCCAAGCTTCATTGGGCTTCTTAAGGTTGGTACAAGTTAATAAAACAGTAGAAGGAGATGTTTTAATTCTTTTGAAGTGTTTGGTTTGCGTAGTTTGGCAATAATTAGTTCAAAAGGTACGTCATTTTGGTCTGAATGGGGCCTTGACAAGCAATGGAACATGCATGTTGCTATCTCTCTCTCTCTCTCTCTCTCTCCCCAAATGGATAATGGAATGGTATTTTATGTTAAATTTCATATGATCTTTTTTAATAAGCCAAGTTTGTTGTTGTCTTCTCTGAAAAAATTATTTTGCGTTGTTTGTTGCAGGCTAGGGTTTATAGTGGATTTTCTATCACATGCAGCCATAGTAGGTTTCATGGCAGGAGCAGCCACCGTGGTATGCCTTCAACAGCTCAAAGGGCTACTTGGGCTTGACCATTTTACTCATGGAACCGACCTTGTGACTGTCCTGCGCTCTGTATTCAGCCAAACCCATAAGGTCTCTCCCTCTCTCTCTCTCTCTCTATCTCTATCTCTCTCTCTCTATATATATATAAAAACAAGAACTTGCATTTTTTGTTTATGTTTATATTGCTTACTTTTCTGGCGTTTGGCCATTGTTCTTATCTGGTGGTGATATTCATTGCAGTGGAGATGGGAAAGTGCTCTATTGGGATGCTGTTTCCTTTTCTACCTCCTGCTAGCTAAATACTTTGTAAGTAAATAAATCTACCAAATTTTATATTGTGATGTAAACAGCCTAGCTAGTAGATTAGTCATCGACTGCTTGTCCTCCAAAAGTCAAGACACCTCTAATGTCAAAAGGTTTAAGAAAATGGGTAAACTTTTAAATTTAAAAATTCAAGGGAATGGTTGGTTGTTGGCTTCAATAATCACATATATAATTACGTTGCATCTTTTTCCATTTTTACTCTAACAAGTCTCGTTTTCAACTCTAACCTGCTCCCACTCCCAATTAGTTAAAGTAAAATATTTACAAATTAATTTGAAACTTATACGTTTTAGTCAACAGATTAATAATGGATTTTAATATTGAGTAACATTGATTATTAATACGATGGTCTAAAAAGTTAAATTTCTGAATTAGATACAAATAATATTATTGATACTGGACATTCTCTTTGTCTTAGCTGGTTAAAGAATTGAAAAATAATCACATACCGCATCACACACATAGTTATCCTTTGGAGAAAAACGAAGAAGGAAACGACGATGGAATTAAAAACTTCATAGTGAGAAACCAAATAAAAAAGAGCAATGCTATGAAGATCTTATTTAGAGACCTAATGATATGGTTTCAATGCAACAATTGGATTAATTATGAGTTTCAATATTTGATGGAGTCTACAATTAATCTAATAGTTGTGCATCATTAGTTCTCTAAATAAGGTCCGAATGACATTTTCCAATAAAAAATACTATTAGTAAATATAAAACCTGTGCGGGCAAGGGACAAAACTATATAAAATCACTAATGAGAATTTTAGTTTTTTGAGACTTGGGTATCATGCCTCGTGCATTAGTCTAGTATCGACTATGGATGGAATTATGTTAATTTGAGTGTTTGTTGTATAGATTTGGATAGTAAAAAAATGACCATATTTCACAAACTGCAGAGCAAGAGAAGACCAAAGCTGTTTTGGATATCAGCAATGGCTCCTCTCACATCTGTTTTCTTGGGAAGTCTTCTTGCCTACCTTACCCACGCTGAAAAACATGGTGTCCAAGTGGTGAGCACTCTCTCTCTCTCTCTCTCTCTCTCTGTGCTATGTAGCATTGGTCCAACTATGATACAAACATCATATTCTTTTTCATATCATACCATTTTTCTTTCATTATTCTACTTTGTTTTCTTATTTTCATGATCAGTCACTAAATATACATGAACTGATGAAAATTTATTGTTACAAATTATTTTTAATATAATACGAAAAATAATTTGTGGGTACTATTTGAGTATACCTATAAGCATATACAGATCATGGGTGTGCTCATCAAAGCCGTCCAACAGCAATGGATTGGACCACCACTCTCTCTTATCGTTGGGACCAATGGGTACCGTGTCACAGTCGTGCATGTTGGATGGTCAAGAGACTACCTTACTTGAATCTGCTGAGTTGATCAGTACGAATCTACAGCTGCATTATTGTTGTCCTTTTTTCTCATTTTGTGTTGGCGTTTTTTGGAGTCTTTTGTTTGTCTTGTAATAAAATTGGTAAGTGGTCCAATTTACCAATCACATGAGTCATCTATCCCACTTCAATAATTAGTATGATTGAATCTTACCAAATTTTTTAAAGTTAAGTCACGAGAAATTTCATAAAATTTAATTTAGATGTGGATTGTCTATTTTTTAATCAAACTCAAATTAATTTAAATGCATGTAAATTTACTTGAACACCCTTAACCGTTAAACAAAAAGAAAATAGTATGACCCACATGGACTATGGGTCTAACTTTCAAATTGGAATGTCTGCAGTCTAGATCAGTAGGGCCACTATATCTTATATCAATAATTTTAGATTGATATAATTATATGGTATGTCGTTTTGGTATGATATTGTGCTAAAATTTACTTTACACATATCCAAATAATTTATAATATACGTGAAATATTTGATTATATCAAGTTTATGTCATGTCTAAACTATATTTAAGTAATTTTGTATCGAATTAAATTTATGCCGAATTTTATTATTGAGTAAAATGGGTCTACCATATATAACTCCTAAATCTACTAAAATTTAATGAAAACTCATTAATTCTATTTCGATTCCAATCCTAGTTTGCAAGTGATATCAAGTAACTCTAACTACTAATATTCAATAAATGATTGAACTAGAAAGAATAGAAAATAATATACTGTAATTGCAGTAGAGCCAAACTCGAAAAGTTCTGATTGGTGGGTCTTTTTACTATTTGCTTTAATGTTTTTGATTTTTTTTTAAACATTAGAGTTCTGATATGGTATATCATGTGTTCATACAGATAGGGCACTTGAAGAAAGGGCTAAATCCTCCATCAATAATGGATTTAGCTTTTGGGTCAGAATATCTGTCAGCGGCCCTCAAAACCGGCATAGTCACGGGTGTCATAGCCCTAGCGGTAAGCCCCCCCCAATCCCAACTTGCCCTTTTTCTTTGGTCCTTCACCCAAAAGTTACCCTTATCTTTTGTTCATAATGCTTTCTTGTTTTTGTTTGGTGGGTAAGTAGCAATCTCGTGCTTTGTATGAATTTCTGCTAATATCCTCTACCTAGAAGTATTGGTAATTACATGAATGAAACAATATCATATAGAGTTTAAATTTAGACTTGGGTTATTTCGACTAGACTTGGGCATTCAATAACAATAAAAATTGAACCAGAAATAAAAACAAAACTAGAAACGAAAGGGTATACAATTATCCAAGCTATGGAAACCTTGGCACAAGAGAATGTAATTGGCTTTTCCTGTTTGGGTCATGGCTAACTTAAATTATGCTATGATACAGGAAGGAATCGCAGTTGGCCGAAGCTTTGCTATGTTCAGGAATTACCATATTGATGGGAACAAAGAGATGATTGCTTTTGGAATGATGAATATTGCTGGTTCTTGCACTTCCTGTTATCTCACTACAGGTATAAATCTATTTACCAATATCTGATTTTTTGCACAAAATGATCAGTTGTAAGACGATAACTAGGAGTTCACCTGATGAGATGACTGAATCTTAATCACTCAATTCTCTTTTTTCGGTACATGGGAAAGAACCACTCAATTCTCCTCATGTGAATTGTTTTTGACTCGGCCCAAATTTAAGCGATCGGAGACTGGGCTAAGTTTTGAACTATTTCCTTCCTATGACTTTGTCAAAATTAAGGCAAAATGGGTATTAGGAGAGGATCCAATCCTTAGAGTGATCTAATATCAAACTGTACCAACAATTATATCCTTTCTGTCAACTGAATTTTCATTATGTGCTAATCTATGGCTGATTGGGACATAAGGTTCGGTTTAATTTGCTGACCTGTGGCTGAATGAAATGTATTTCAGGGCCGTTTTCACGATCGGCAGTGAACTTCAATGCAGGATGCAAGACAGCAGTTTCTAACATTGTCATGGCACTGGCAGTCATGATCACACTGTTATTCTTGACACCATTGTTCCATTACACTCCCCTTGTAGTATTGTCATCCATTATAATTGCCGCCATGCTCGGCCTTATAGACTACCAAGCAGCAATTCATCTATGGCACATCGATAAATTCGACTTCTTAGTATGCATCAGTGCATACATTGGTGTCGTTTTTGGCAGCGTCGAGATTGGCTTGGTCATCGCGGTAAGCACAACTGTTTATCAAAACCCGACACAATAATCTGCAAGCGGTCACTATTATCTAATAAATTGTGCAATGCAGGTAGGGTTATCTTTGCTGAGGGTACTATTATATGTTGCAAGACCAAGGACACTGGTGCTTGGCAATATCCCGGATTCCATGATCTATAGAAGCGTGGATCAATATGAGAATGCAACCCGAGTTCCAGGAATTCTCATACTTGAGATTGATGCTCCCATTTACTTCGCCAATGCAGGCTATTTAAGAGAAAGGTACTACCTAAGAATCGACTAAGTGTATCAGAATTCTGAGCTGGGCTCAGAATTCTTATATATGTAGTGATCCATTTGCAAAGTCAGTGTATATTTTGTGTTAGACTCACCATAAGCACTCGTTTTTTAGGATATCGAGATGGATCGATGAGGAGGAAGACAGGGTAAAATCCTACGGAGAAACCAGCCTACAATATGTCATACTTGATATGGGTGGTAAGTGAAAGATTTGGGAAATCCAGATAGTTTTGTTACAGAAATTCACTTTTTTTTTTATGAAGCAGAAATGCATAGAGCCTAGGTCAATTCTAATCTGCCAAGCAATCTTTGATTTGCAGCCGTTGGTACTATTGACACAAGTGGGATAAGCATGCTTGAAGAGCTTCAAAAGAACATTGACAGAAGAGGGCTCAAGGTACATCTGGTTTTTCTTTTGTTTTTGTAACACTAGGAATCATTCAGACCCTGTGTGACCTCATCCTTTTAGACTCATAGCTGTATTGCAAGCCTCATATATGCAATCACCCACTAAGCGGTACATCATTTAAACTCGGATTCTATGCAGCTTGAACTTATACTCAGGACGTATAAGTTTACGACTCACCAAACACTAGTCCAACTCTTAATGTGTATTTCTACCTTTGTATGCAGCTGGTGCTGGCCAATCCAACAGGGGAGGTGGTGAAGAAGCTCAATAAGGCAAAGTTCATTGAGTCGATAGGCGAGGAATGGATTTATCTGACTGTGGGAGAGGCTGTTGGGGCATGCAACTTCATGCTTCACACAGGCAAACCAAAACAACAGAAGGCAGATGAATCAGAGACTTGGAGCAATAATGTCTAAACTTCCATTGACTTAGCATGAAATTGGAAGCTTTTTAATTCCCCAACATTGTGTAATTTGTTGAATATATATATATATATATGTAGCGCTCACATGTTTGAAAGTATATACTGAAAGCCTTGCGGATTCATAATGAAAATGCCACTGGGTTCCTTTTTGTTGTTGGCTTCATCTATATATGTCATATGAATTTGTGGGTTGACGGGGCTACGTGATTTAATTCGATGTAAACAAAAAATCTTAATAGGGTTTGACATATCGCAAATGACCGTGAAATAGAGGTGAATTTAAAATAAAAATAGTTTGTTGATATCGTTATTTATATATGTAACTAAATAACGTTTTACTAGGCCAAAACTAGAACAATGATAATCACTACTAAGTTGAAAAATAATTATAGGAGCAACAAAACAAGGCTGCACAATGACTAAGTTGAAAAAATAAAATATAATATTTTTCGTTTCTTTTCAAAATCAGGGAATGATTATGGAAGGCTGCACAATAATAGTGATGTAAAACAAGTAGCTACTGATTACTTAGACAAAAAAGATTATTGTGCGTTCAAAACCCAAATAAAAGTAAAAAAGTGATAGGTAGAGGTAAAATGACTTAGACTCGGAATTGATTGAAACAAGTGGTGTTTGATCTGGATCGGGCCAACGATCAAGACTCTTCGCTTCGCCATTAACTCTTTCAATTTTTGGCTGAATTTCATTGGTTATTTTTTAAAATCTCGTTTTTGTCGTTTTAGGAAAAAAATTATAAATTAATAATAAATCATGGAAGATTTAAAATTCAGCGTTGTCAATTGGGTTAAATTCCGGACGACAGGTGCTTTTATGTTGATTAATTAGCTTATAGTTTTTCCTTTTTGGTAATTTTCGTATAATTAGGGATTTTACCTTTATTATGAGAACGATTAGGGTTTTGGTCATTCCTATATATTTTCTCATATAATACAAATTATTCGTTGAATAATACACATTTTTTAGAAATATTCTCTTGTTATTTTCTCTGTAAATTCATAGTATTTATTTTATATACTTAGAATCGTAGTGTTTTTTGTATCTCTTTGCTTGAGTGCGCCATATATTGAGACCAAAAAGACTGCACAAAAATAATGTGTTAAACCCTATTGTAGGACCCTTCTATGCCTCTTCGCCTCTGGCTGCTGAAGCTGAGGCTGTTCGTCAGGCATGCCTTGTTGCTGACTCCTTGCTTCTTACTAATGCTACCATTGTGAATGACTGCCTCTCACTCATCAAGCTTAGCGCTACCGAAGATGTGCCTCCCTGGGATGTATGTTCAATTATTAATGATATTAAGTTTTTAGCTAGGTTACATAACCTAAGCTTTCTCCACAAGCCTCGGGCCTGCAACAAGGCCGCTCATTGGGTGGCAGCGAATAGGCTAACCAATTCCCTTCCTTTGGATTGGTTAGGCTTCCTCCCTCCCGAGCTTTTGACTTCCTTTTATTCTGATTGTAATTCTAACTTTCCTACTTAAGTTTATTCAAGTTTGTTCCGTGTTCTGATCAAAAAAAAAAAAACCTATTGTAGGACCCTGACTTTGACCTTGCAAACTATGTATATTTAATTCATTCTTCACCAAAATCCAACGACATGTAGATTAAATTGCAATAAAAAGACTTGGAAAAGATGCCTTCTCAATTTACTTAATTATCAAACTTTTGAGTTACTAAATTACAAAATTCAATCTAATTTTCTTAAATTACCCATGCAGCCAATTTTTACTTGATTAATTTTTTTTTAAAACATTATCTTTTTTCACTTCTTATCTCTATAATTATTCATCTAAAAATTTATCAATCTCATTGAGAAATCAAAATATTAATTCTAGCTTACCTCATTTGGGAAGACAGCTTTGAAAAAGTTTTTTTTTTCTTTTTCCTTTTTTTTCTATTGTTTTTCTAATATTAAAGTATCTCCAACTCTTACCCTTTTTTAAAATTTAAATAAGTTTTTTACTCAAATATAAGTAAAAATTTGAGTCTGAATATCCTTAGACTATCTTCAATAGAAACTCAAACCTTTACTCCAAATTTAAGTATAAAGTTTGATTTGATATAGACCTCTCTAATGAAAAATTTTAAATTTAAATCAGGACAAACTCAAATTTTACAAAGGATAAATATGATCATTGAATCTTCAAAAGAGGGTATAATCTCACAATTTATGAAAAAAGTAAGGATTTGAGTTTTCTCTGATTTGGTATAAATATGTATCATTGGAGAAGGTTTTTAAATTTTTTTTATCTATTTTTAAAAAAGGGTACAAAAAAGGTAAGATTGTTTCCGATAGAGACCCAAACCCTTATCTAAATTTGAATAAAACAAAAAGATAAAAAATTTGATTTGATATAGACCTCTTAAATAGAAAAACTCAAATTTAAATAAAGAAAAAACTCTTTTTAAAATGAGAATAAACTAAAATTAAAAAGAAAATAAATGTAATCATTAAATATTTAAAGGATGGTGTAATCTCACAATTAGTGAAAATGATAAAGATTTAAATCTCCTTTAATTTGAGTTTAAAAAAAAATATTTAATATCCATATTTGAATAAAGTTTTCAGAGTTAATATCAAATTATACCCTTAAAAATCGTTTGAATTTTAATTTGTATTCTCAAAAATTAAAAATCTCAATTTGTGCCCTTAAAGATAGAAATTTATATCAATGTGTTCCTTAAACTAACGGCGGTCAGTTTACCATCTAAAATGATAAATTACACATAGATTTCCTCACACTTGTTACTTAATCATTTAGAGTCCCTTCTTGATCAAAACAAAAAAAAAAAAAAATTGGAGCCCCTTCACATTTAAAATATTACTCTTACACTTCTTAACGATTATGCATGTGTCATACATAATCCTTTTTCGTTAATATCTGTTAATATAACCGTTAAAAAATATGATTTTATCCTAATAAAAAATTATTATTTCATACTATTTTTTATTCTGTGGGTCCATTATACTCTAAAGTTCAAAATCAAGTTTATCATTTGAATGTTTAATATAATATAGGTATTTATATAATATTTTTTATATTCAATGCACTACATTACTTAAATAAAATTATTTGAACGCCCAATTGAGGGAACATTTTTAGTCATATTTGAATTTTTAAGCGATGTAGGTGTAATATTTTAAATGTGAAGGTTTAAGTGATTAAGTGACAAGTATAAGAGGATTTAAATATAATTTATTTATTTAATTTTACACAGAAATTAACGGCTATTAATTTGAGATGTGTATTGATATAAATTTTTATCTAAGGGTGTAAATTAAAATTTTTTATCTTTAAAAATACAAATTAAAACTTTTTATATTTGAGAATAGAAACTAAGGGGTTGTTTGTTTACTGTCTTTGTCTTGTGTTTTGTGTTTTTGTTTTTAATTTTTGTTAAAAATGAAAACAAAAATATGTTTGGATACTGTTTTTGTTTTTGTTTTGTATTAGTTATATGGAAACAAAGACAACAAAATGAGAACAAAAAAAAGATGTTCCAAAAAACATCTGAAACACAAAACACGCGCGAGATGGGTTGAAGGGTTTTAATGAGGTGTGGGATTCGATCCTCATTACCAACAAAAGCTGCTCATTTTTTGTGGAAGTATAAAAGTTGCCTTTCAAAAGGCTTCATCACTTCCTCTCTCTTTGTATACGAAGACGTGTTGAAGCATGTGAAGTGTCTGTGTTCTGGAAGACGAATCCAAGCTCCATTCCATCTTGTTGCCTGCTTGAATGAATCGATCTTCGTTTCTGCCTTCTTCAACGGAACCCTCTATCGATCTCTTTGTTGCTGTGAAGGTATGTATATAAAACTCTATATATACATAGATCTGTGTATATATGTGCATATATATACATAGATCTGTGTATATATGTGCATAAATATACACAGATCTAGCTCAGATTTGTGTTTTGTATGTGTGTGTGTGCTTATGTGTGTCGATTTGTGGGTATATGTGTTTGTATGTGTGTCGATCTGTGGGGTATGTGTGTGAGTGTTTGGCATTATTGGATGGGGTCCGATTATATGGAAGAAGTGGATTGGAGGCATATAAGATTCTGATTGAATCTGACTCCAAAGTCTTTGTCCAGATGGTCTTGGGAAAGATTGAGCTTTCTTGGAGGGCAATTTGTCTCAAATCTTGGCTCTGTTGTAGGGATTGGAGGCGAACATGGTTACTGATTTTTTGGCCAAGAAACACTCTGTGCTTTATTCCTTGTGACTGTGCAATCATGGCAGCTTGGTAGATTGGGGGTTTGTGGAATAAATTTTATTTTTTTGTTATGTTTTGATGGATTAAAGTCATTAATTTGATGGTGTAATAAGGGATTTGTTTTCCTCTTTGTTTCTTGTAATTTTTTGAATTTTGTTCAATAAAATTTTTTGTTTCTTAAAAAAAAAATTGGGATTGAGATTAAATTGTCATTCAAAACACTATTTTAATCAATTATCAATCATTATAATTTTGTAAATAAAAATAAAAGGAATGCATATTATTGACCATATCATTAATTCATTAAATTAATTTAATTTAATTTATTAAGTCGCAATAACATCGTTGAAAGAAAGAACTTTTTTTGTTAAAGATATAATTTGAAGTGGTTATTAAACATGTTTTTTATTTTTATTCTCATAATTTGATAAATACAAATGATTCTCAAACATGTTTTTTGTTTCAGTATTTATCACAAAACAAAGATAAAAATTATCTTTATTTTTTATTTTTTTGAAGACACGAAAATAAAAACGTTACCAAACGACCCTAAAATTCGAACGTATTTGAGAATAACACAAGTTTAAGTCTAGTCCGGTATTACTCGAATTTTTTGGCCACTGAATTTAAAAAAAAAAAAAAAAGTAAGGCCGGAGATGCTCACGACACAAATTAAGAAAGTCAGTGGGAGTGAGGGAGGGCGGTGGGAAAAATGTTAGAATGAGTGGGCATACGAATCCAGTCCATCCTGTGCTTCGTCGCTAGCACTTGTATCAAAGAGGGAAGCTTTGTCTTGACCCCTTAGATGATGGGTTCCATCGTTGTTCTTCAGTTTCCTGTGCATCAAATACATATACAACACCCAAATTCTCTTATGTTTCCTTCAGTTTGTTGCAGATCAGCATTGGTGTAAAGATTTGCCCACCTGACAAACGGCGGAGAGTTGAGTCTTCGCTTCGATGGCTCCTCCCAAGAAATCCAAGAAAACGAAAAAAGATTCAAAGAAATTGAAGAAAAGCAGAAGCTTTAGTGTAGTTCATATCGATAACAAAGCTATCGATTCCGATTGGTGGGATACTTTCTGGCACAAGAACTCCCCAGCCCCAGGTTTCTTGATTCATTAATGCATTTTGTTTTCGGATTTCATAGAAGAAAGAGATTTACAAATTTGTGGATCAACCGTATCGGTATTTGTTTGTATAGGATATAAATTAATGTTCTTGGGCTTAATGATTCAATGTCAGTGTGAGGGTTTCATTGTTAATTCGTCTCACTGTAGTTGATTTATTGAGCAAGAACTCGTGAGGGTTTGTTTCAGTTCTACCATGGTGTTGTGGTTAAGAATTTTTGAAATTTGATCTCCACTTTCTATGTTATTTTGTTCTTTGTTGAGGTAAAATTAGCCAGTTGCGACTCTGTTTATCTGTCTCTCTGCATGTTGTTTTCTTTATTAACGAATCCATAAGGGCATTTATTCTACAATCATGGCACGATCAACGTTTTGAGTAAACATTCTGGTTTGGTTTACCATCATGATTTTCAAGTTGGGATACATCCAGTTCAAAAAAAAAAATTGGGTTGCATTTGCTTCTCTGTCTTTTTGTTTCTTTGTTGGAGGAAAAAAACCCTGTAATGGCAGCGGCCTTTGTTCACTTTCAGTGATCAAGAATTTGAGATCAAGTTCATGATTTCTGATTTCTTGATTAAGTAGTAGAGTGAAACTTTCTTGTGTGATTTTCTCCCCGTCTATCTGCCTCTTTCTATTTGTGCTATATGTCTTTGTTGTTGAGAATTACTTCGTTGACTTGGATTTTTGAAGTCTTTTTAAATTTTGTTTATTTAAGTCGAACCTGCAGGTTCAACAATACCCTCTGATGAGGCAGAAGGATTCAAATATTTCTTTCGAGTATCGAAGAAGACTTTCGATTACATCTGTTCACTCGTAAGACAAGATCTCGTGTCAAGACCTCCTTCAGGTCTTATCAATATTGAGGGAAGGCTTCTTAGCGTTGAGAAACAAGTTGCTATTGCCCTAAGAAGGTTGGCATCTGGTGAATCCCAAGTTTCAGTGGGAGCTTCCTTTGGAGTTGGCCAGTCTACTGTTTCTCAGGTGACTTGGAGATTCATTGAGGCACTAGAAGAACGTGCAAAGCACCATCTTCAATGGCCTGACACAGCTAGAATGGAGGAAATCAAATCTAGATTTGAAGAATCCTTTGGTTTGCCTAACTGTTGTGGAGCGATTGATGCAACACACATCATAATGACTCTTCCAGCTGTTCAAACTTCTGATGATTGGTGTGACCCAGAGAAAAATTACAGCATGTTCTTACAAGGAATTTTTGACAACGAGATGAGATTTCTTGATATTGTTACTGGTTGGCCTGGGGGTATGTCTATTTCAAGACTCCTGAGGTGTTCAGGGTTTTACAAACTATGTGAGGGCGGTGAACGTTTGAATGGAAATGTAAGAACGTTATCTGATGGACTGGAGATTCGAGAATTTATAGTAGGCGGAATTGGCTATCCTCTTCTCCCCTGGCTCATGACTCCTTGTGAAAGCAATGGCCTTTCAGCTGCAATGTCTGATTTTAATGCAGTGCACGAGGCTGTGAGGTCGGTTGCAGTGAACGCATTCTTACAATTAAAGGGCAGTTGGAGAATCCTTAACAAGGTTATGTGGAGGCCCGATAAGCGGAAACTACCCAGTATCATTTTGGTCTGTTGTTTGCTTCACAATATTATTATAGACTGTGGGGACAGATTGCGTGCTGATGTTGCCTTGTTTGGTCATCATGATTCAGGCTACGTAGAACAATGCTGCAAGCAAGTCGACCCAACTGGTAGAACTATGAGGGAAAATATAGCTAAACACTTGCAGCATAAAAAACCATCATACTTCCAAAGCTAATACTTCTTGTGCTGGGTAACCTGTTTCCAAATTTAAGAATTCTTTACCCAATGTTATCCAAAGTTTTGCTTTATTGGCTAAATTAATTAAATTGAGAGTATCAATGAATTGTAGTGTTTTTTATTTGGGTAGATCCGTTGGACTTTCAAACTATCATGGTTCACTATTCCTGATACTATTTCATTGCTCTACCTGAGTGGAAAATGTTAAAGCCTTTTTGTTAACTATCTTGGTATGGTATTGAATTGGATAAAGGGGATGATGTTCCTAATTGATGAGATAATTCTATGTTTTAAGAGGATTTGGAATGTTGATTATGAGTATCTGGTTAGAGTGAATTCATCTTCTGGGGTGTTAAGTGGCATTTGAAAACCAGACATGATTATTTTGGTTGTCATAGCTCGTGTACTAGTTTATTAATTGGTGCTTGCAGGGAAGTTTTTTGGAATTGACTGATCATTTCAGCTTCATCTGCATTAATGGATCGATACATGGGTGGATTTGTGGCCTAAACTACCTTGGTGTTTGGGGTGGGGGGGTGGGGGACATTCCACATGTCATTTTAACATCCCAGCAAGCCCTAATATCCCGACCCACGCTCTAGTGTTCAACAAAATCAAGATTACGTAATTTCAGCATATCCTTGTTTAGCAAGACTCTGACAATGGTGAAGCATCCTTGTCCATTGCCCTCACTGGATGATAGTGACGGTCAGCCTGCTTTTGTGGAGGCTGATTTTAAGGCCCTTTTGAATTGTTCCATTTACTTTATATATTTCGTGCAGAGTTGATCTTTTTCTATGAAAAACTGATATGCTATAGAGGCACTTCCTTTTTGAATTTGTAATGTGAGGGTAAAGGCTCTTATCATAACAGGTAAGCAAGTTTATGTAATTATATCGCTCCTTCCTTTGATGTCATCTTCTTCTCCATTTGTCAAGGGTGTCATGTAATAATATCAATATCATCTTGCCTTGACTGCACTTTGTTGAGATATGGCAAATACTTGTGGATGTAATATGGACTACTACTGGATACTACTGCATGAAATGTACCATGCTTGTGGTAAATCTCCGTTCCTTGCAGTTTTGAGGTTTTAGTTTAAAATCGAGGACAGGGAGAGAGGCCTGTGGGACAAGCACGAGCCATACAGCATTCACGAGGCATGAAAATATCATACCTGTGACATTGCAGTATCCAAGCAGAAGAGGAAAGAAAAAGAGGAGGGAGGAGGGGTATGAGAGGTGAATGATTTAGTTTGCTGTCCTTTTCATTCTTATTATGTATCGTATATTTAAATTTTTGGTTTGAATTTGAAATCTAGTCCTTGTGCTGTCATATGGAAGTTTTTACTTATTTTCCCTTGTGTTTGGCAAATGAAAATCTAATACTGCATCTGCTTACATGTTATTGAAACAGGCATACTTGTAAGGGTCGTGCATCCCACTTTGAGCAAGCAAACCCCTTTATTTCACTCCTTATCTTTGCAGTAAGTCAATTGTAGGCAGCACATTATCATCAGAACCTTTCAGCCATCTGATTCTTCGATAGGTGAGTGCACTGGGGAAATTATTTCTCTGCAGTGTGAAATGAACCAGCATTTAGAAATTTATTTTGCCTGAAGTTTGTTGTTTTGTTAATTTATTTTTTTCATTTAAACTTTAACAGGGTTTCGACTCCATGCATGAGGTCTGGTGTTCAATGTTGTCAGGAGTACTAGGCAACGTGCACACTTTCAACATCCTAAGGAAAAACTGGCTGCTATCCCTGTTGTTGGAGCTGAGACCTTTATTTTATTTTTATTTTTATGACGGATCCTATTGGACCCACTCCAACAGAGTTAATCCTGGATACCTGCAGTAACTACCAACGAGAATTGAACCCAGGACGTCCAAGCTATGATTCACTCTTGAATAATATCCATTTCTTTTCATATGGGCTCGAGTTGTTTCATATCAGTTTCAGCATTTCTTCATGCTTCAAAGGTCACCCCATCCCCTGTAGCTCTTATCACTGTTTGTTTCAGAAGCTAATATCTCTTTCATTGTTGACACGAGTTGTGTAGGGAGTCGTTATTTTTCTCCATAAAATTGTCAAAGTGGTCTGCAGTTTGTCTTGTTAAATTTACTTATCATTGGCTCGTTTGAATGATTTACCTCCTGTCATAGAAATATATGTGCTATAAAAACTTTGGTATAAAATTCATACATACATCCACGATTGGCCTGGCTTCTGATTCAATTAGTATTATAAGTTTATGCTGCAACTGAAGAAACATTGCTTTGTATTATAAACATTGCTTCGGAGGCAATGTCGAAGCAGTCTCCAAGCCTGCAATCCCAAGCACAATTCACAAATTTGATCCGAAATTAAAAGGTTCAAGTGATAAAGGAGTAGATCCTTTAGACTCATCAAATAAATGAGTCAATACAAATCTGACTAAATAAGATACAAACCTGTCATGACACATTATAAGACAACATAAACCCAATAAGACATGGCTCAGTATATCCGGCACTGGCATCTAGCGTGCTACAAAATCGTGTTAAGAAAGCGGATGAAAGTACCCACAGCTTTGTTATAGTTGCAATGGAAGTTCTATGGCACTCAAGAGGAAGATAACTTCAATAACTAGCAGTCTCTTCATACTCTCACTGACAGCAACATTGTACAGCATACAGCTAAAGATTAAATTGGAATTATTAAGGTGATAATATGAAACAAGATTTCCGAGCACAGTTCCTCTTGACTATATAAGGGCCTGACATGTACAACAGTTTCTTCAGGGAAAAAATGTCTAATCAAAGGAAACTCTTACCTTCAGTCCCCTTTTATTGAAGGCTTGAAGCATGCACAAAAGGGTGCTTTCTTTCTCTTTGGGCTTGTTCTTACCATACCATAGAGATAGTCTCGCAGGAGAGTTCTTCTGTTGGTCTCTGGGATTCTTGTTCTTCCTTCGTTTTCCTTGTCATTGTCGAGTTTGAACAAAACTAACTGCATCTTCTCTACCTCCAACTGCAACCGACCGATCTTTTCAGACATTCTTTGAGCCTGTTCTGAAACTCTCCTTTTGGCACTCCTGCTATCTTTTGACTCCAGAGCAGACTCCTCATGAGAGAAGGAACTATCTTCAATATTATTCATCAATTTGCCATTGATATCAAACAACTCCAGGATGGTCTTCTCGGCTTCTTCCAGCTGCCCCTTCAAAGTATCATATTCGACAATAGCTTTGCCCTTTTTGCTTTTTTCAGTAATCTCGAGTTTTCTCTTCAAATCTTGCACAGAGATTTGAAGGTTTGTCAATTTTTGGACATCAGAATTAAGTCTCTCCAAGACTTTCCTCTTGTTTCCTTCCTGATGGGGCTCCACAGATTTCTTAGAGAGCATTAATTTGTCCACACCCAGGTCCTTCTCAACAAGCACATCTGAAGTGTGATATTCACCCATCTGTTTTTTTACTGCTTCAATCTGATGGTAATCAACATCTTTCCCAATGGATGCAGTGACTGCCTTTTTCGCTTGATCGATGCTGCCATCCCGATCAGCTGTCTCCCATAACTCAAGCATCTGATTATCAGCCTCAACATATTCTGTCTTGCTTATCCCAAGGGATGAACATTCAGATATCTGATCAAGCATAATGTCTTTTGGTAAGAGTCCATTCTCTGCCTCAGAGATCTCGGATGCTAGCTTAACATTTTCTCTATGCAAGCTGCTTGCAATTTTTAACTCTTCAATCTGTCGCATCGCAACCTCTAGTTCAGTATGCACTTTTAAGTTTTCCTGCTTTGCCAGTTGCTCCATCTCAATAAATACATCCTTGATAGCTTTAACCCTAGTTTGCAAGTCCTGCAAGTCAGAAAGTGCATCTGGCACAATGGCAGCTTGGTTTTCTTCCAGATGGCTTTCAACATGTCGATGAGTTGTCAATTGTGTATCCTGGAAGCAAATAAATAAAAGAACAAGCCGAGGATCATTAACTTACAATCATTAAGTGCAGCAGTTTCTGGTGGCACAGCAGATGATTAAAAAAACTTGCTCAACAATAAATTTTAACATGAACTGAGACAGACATTAACCTAGTCTCGTAATTTCAGGAGACTAGGAGACAGTTTTACTCTTAAAAAATTCTGTTTTCCTCCTTGCATATCCTAGGACACAAGTGGATATTCAAAACAAAGAAAATAAATCATCCTACCGTGTGAATGAGATGCACCAAATCTTCATTTCTTTATCTCTTAACAGTCTACTCAAAAGAAAGTTCTTTTTTTTGTTTTGGGATGCTCTATTAGGAAAGTTGAAAATTTTAGTAACCATGTTTTTAAATAACATGCAGAAGTAAGTGGAACAGTATCAATCCTTTGCATTCATTTTTTGCTTTTATGGCTGGGCAAAGAGTATTAGTTCATTGTCAGTTTAGATCCTCTTCTCAATTTCCACATTTGTCTGACTTCACTTATTTGAAACATCCACCAAGAGATTCCAACTGGAAAAGCTCACACCACATTTAAAAGATTCATGTTTCTTATGAAAAAATCGTTAAGGTACTAGGCATGCAAGCATATAAAGGTGTCAAAAGCATAATGGTTTTATCTCATGACCTTGGAATGCAGGCTTCCTTGAGATAACCAGTAGCTCGTGGTGGCCTACAGCCACATTAAAGTTACCATGCTGTCACAAACATATGGAGTTATGGATAGAGGTTGAAGGAGCTTGGAGGAAAAACATGGAGGACAAAGAAAATGGATAGAATATTTGTTTGCATACTCATACAATTTGTAAATGAGGAAAAAGGTTCCAACTGATATAATAGTGTGTGATTGATATCACCAACCGCTAGTAACAATCATTTGACACTGTCAATAATATATCAATTGAAGTTTGAACATATTATATTGTTTATGATTCAGACAACTCAAATCAGAATAGCCGAGCAAATATATATTTAGACAAATGAATATCACCTTTGCTTCCTCATTGTCAGATGTTTGAATCTTGGCGTGTAAAGAGGGCAGTTTCTCCAGGGATGATATACAGTCCCTCAAAGAAATGACAGCTGGGCCACATGCAGCCAACTGAGATTTCAGTCCTTCATTTTCATCTTGCAGAATGCCAACTTTTTCTTTCAGCACTTTCATATCCATATCTTGGGATGTACGTTCATCATTAAGGCTCTCACATGCTTCAGCGAGCTCATTGACCTTCTCTTTAAACAAAGCTTGACAGAGGGATGAGATCTGCAATTCACTGAAGAATGCTGCAGCCTGTGTCTCCAACATGTCAATCTCATCCTTTCTCTTTTGCAGTTCAGAGCGCAAAGTTTCCTCTCGAATCTGAGTTTCTTCATATTCTTCACGCAATCGGTGCAGTTCAACGTCCAATGACTGACTTTCTTCACGAAGGCAAATGTTTATCTTATTCAGATGATCATTGTCTTCAGATTGTTTGAGAACCTGCCTTTCTTGGTCATCTCTAATCGTCTTAACCTCATCATATGCCCCCTTCAGGTCATCTAAAATTTTATGCAACTCTGATCTCTCAATCTCTATGACATTGAGCTTCTGTTTTGCTTCCAGAAGTTCCATTTCCTTTTGATATAACAGATTTGTTCCATTTGCAATCTCACAACTCAACTGATCTCGGACCAAGGAAACAGTTTTCAACTCAGCCTCTGACTTCTGCAATGTCTCTTTCAGGTTCAGATTTTCCATGTGTACATCTTCCAACTTCTTCTCCACCGAGCTTAATTTCTCTCCAAGGGCACCATTGACACCATGAAGTTTGTCTAGATTTTCACCAAGCTCTTTTAATTCTACATTCTTTTCATCCATATAGTTCTTGAAAATTAAAGAGAGGTTGCCCAGAGATACCATTTCACCAAATATAACACAGTTTTCCTCTTCTAGGGCGTGCTTCTTTTCCTCCAAATGTAATAATTCATTTGTCAATGATTGTTTTTCTTCAAGAACTTCTGAATTCTCTTTCAGTAAATTCTGGTAAGCTCCTTGCATATCCAGCAACTTCCCACTGAGAGACTCTATCTCAGTCGTTAGTAAATCCTCTTTGTGATGTCCTTCCCTCACTTTTAATTTCAAGCCTTCATTCATCTCATGAAGTTTGAGGGCCTCACTCTGCAACACCACAAACTGATCAGTCTTGATCCTGAACTCCAGTTCAATAATTGTTTTGTCCATCTGAAGATGTTCTGCCTCTAACCTTAGCTGCCCAAGCAGCGTAACAAGAACTGACAACTCAACAGCCAGCTGCTGATTTTCTTCCTTGGTTTTACAGAGGCTATCATTTGTATCTCCTATTTTGTTCAGTATGCGCCTGAGAAGTGTTTGGTCTTGTTCAATCTTATCCTCAGATCCCTGGTCTAGAACGATGTTGAGAACCTTCAACAACTGATATATTCCTGTTCTCATAGCATTGGTTTGATCAAACAACGATTTCACCTCCATCTGTTGATTAAGACTCTTTTTCTCTAATTTAGATATCAGTTTTTCTGACAATTTGGATGCCTCTAAGAGTTTTTGACATTCAATCAAGACACTGAAGTTCTTCTCTTCCAGATCTCGTGCACATCTCTGCAAGATGAAAATCTCAATTTGAGAATCCAAAGCTTTATTTAGCTCTTCTTCAAATTCTCTCTTCCTCTGCTGACCTTGTTCTTGTAAAAGACGTATTTGAGATTCCATACCTGCCAATTGCATCTCACTCATATGAGCAAAAGTGGCATTTTCTTGTTTTTCCACATCCAAAGAAACCTGTAGCTCTTCTACTTTGCAGAGCATGGCTTCTCTCTCTTTGTCCAGAGCTGAATATTTCTCTTCTAATTCTTTGTATCTTTTCCCCATGTCTTCCAATCTTTTCTCAGTAATTTCCAACTGAGAAATCAGAGCAACCTTTTCATTGATCACATCAGCCTTCTGATTAGCAAGCAACTGGCATGAATCTTCTAAGCTCTTTGAGTTTGCCTTGAACCCTTCAAGTTCATCTTGTGCATCAGAAAGGGAATTTTCCAGAACGGTGTTCTTCTCTGAGAGTTTCTCCAAACTATCAGTTGCTACTTGTAAATGAATAATTAGAGTAGCCTTCTCATCAGCAAGAGTAGATCTCTCTGCTAGAAGGGATTGGCATGATTCTTCCAACTCTTTTATTTTCTCTCTAAGCCCATCTAGCTCAGCACTTAAATCGGATAGGGAATTCTCAAGAAGGGAATTCTTCTCAAGAAGCTGCTCCATGATTTTCAATTTCTCCAAAAGAACCATTTTCTCACTCCTTTCTTTTTGATAGATTTCTTTTAAATTTGAGTTATTATTCTGCAATTCCTTCACTGATGACCCCAAGCACTCTGGGTTCAAGCCTACTGCATCCACCTGGTGCAACATAGCCTCATGTTTTGTGTTCAATTCATTCAGTTTTTCTTTCAGACAATAAATTTCTTGCTGGAGAGCATTTCTCTGGTCCACTCGAAGCTCAACCTCCTCCTCAAGTTTCCCTTCTATTTCCCTCAAGTTAAAGATCTCATTTTGCATATCCTTCATTGACATTGCCGAAGACAAGTTGAGCTCGTTGAGACTCTTATTCTCCTCCTTAAACTTGAGGATTTCATCCTGCAAACTCTGATTATGAGTTTCCATGCCCCTTAAAATTTGAGACCTGTTCTGTAGTTCTGAAGTCAGAGATCTTAATTCATCCTGAGCTTGAGAGTACAAAAGCTGCAAAGCTTGAAAAGCAGTTTCAGCCTCCATAAAACGCAAGTGCTCTTCTTGTATGCAATTCCCCAGTCTTCCCAACTCCTCCTGCTTCTCAGTAAGTTGTTGACTTTGAGTTCCCATCTTCAACACCAAAGTTTCTAACTCGGAGTGGAGAGACCCATTTGATCTCTCCAGTAGCCAACATCGTTCTTCAGCACCCTTTAACTTTGCAACTCCAATATCTATCTCATCATTAAGCCTTTGAGCTTCATCTTGAGCCTTTGTGATTTTAAGCTCTAGACTGGAAATAGTTTTCAAGCACTGGTGGTACTGGAGAGCTGCAGCTTCCTTTTCTTCAGTCAATTTGGCAATAGCTTGCTTCAATGTTTCAATTTCCCTTTCGGCTTTGTCAGCACGCTCACTAAACTTTCTGGCATTTTCTTCAGTTTGCAGTAATCTGCTCTCCAGATGTGAGATCGCCTCCAAAGATTGTTGGTACTGATTGAGAGCAGCATCTTTTTCAGTTTCTACTTTGGCAAGGTCTTGCTTTCTGGACTGAGCTTCAATTTCAGCTTTACTTGCTCGCTTATTAAGTTCAGCAGCATCCTCTTTGGCATGAGAGATAATGTTCTCTAGATTAGATATTTTGTCCATGCACTGCTGGTATTGCAGAAGGCTAGCTTCCTTTTCAGCTTCTAATTTTGTGAGGGTAGCCTTCAAGGCTTGAATTTCTGCTTCGGCTTTGCTTGCTCGTACACCAAGTTCTCTGGAATCCTCTTGGGCATGAGAGACTTCTGACTCCAGCTTAGACAATCTCTCCAAACTCTTTTGGTACTGACTAAGGCCAGCTTCCTTCTCGGCTTCTAGTTTGGCAAGGGTTTCCTTTAAGACTAACACTTCTCTCTCAGACTTAACCCCCGGCTCCAATTCAGACATGGCTTGATTCAGGAAATTCTGGTTCTCATTACTTGGCACACTTCGTTCTTTCTCCTCTGAGTCATGAAAGTTGAGGCCCTTTCTCACCCTCCCTTCTCCAAATTTTGCATGGTCGCCGGGCCCAAACAAATCACCAACCTGTTTCAAACCCCTTCTACTTGCCACAGAATCAGACTCGTGTGTCAGTTCCCCATTGTGCTTGATGGTATGGGAATGCGATGAAGAAAGTTCCAAAGCATCCTTTTGCATATCATCAGGGTCAAACAATGCCCTCACAGGGATTGACAACTCAGGTGTACGGGGATCGGTATCAGAAGTAGAACTGGCAGGCGAGTCATCCATAAGTACCAAGGGTACTTGATTTGGAAAAGCTACAGCCATAGTCTGATGGGCCTGGCGAATCACCCCGGTTGCATGATCATATCGTTCAGCCAATGCACGATAGGCTCGATAGAATTCTTCAACCAATTTCATAAGCTCTGGGCGTTTCTTGTAGTACATCTCTGCCCTCCTTGCAAAGGAATCTGCATCTTCTTCAATTAGCTTGATCATTGCCTTAACTTTGGCATCCATACCTGGAAACATAGAAAAAGAGAAAGGGAGGGGAGGGCAGGAAAGAGACAGAGCATTAGAGATTTATGTAAAAAATCTCAGCCGGAAAGAAGATAGAAGCGGCCAATTGGCAAAATTTTTATATTGCAACTGCACCCATCAACTCACAACATTATCCAAATCAATTCGGGTATCCCCCTACACATGAGGGAAAAGATGACTTCCAGATATCTCTAGCCAACTAAATTGGAGAAATTCTTGGCTTCAGTCATTTCATATGGCCCAACAATTCAACAACCAGAGAAATCTACATACTATATTGGTTTATTAAGTGTCTTTTTTGGATATTTCACCCACAAAAATTGTACGCATCATTCAGATCAAGAAGCATGGACACCATACATTAGCTGCATCTATTAGAATGAAGTATAAAAGGAAGCCAATGTGTTCCCAATCCTATCTAATCAGTGACATACAGACAAGGACATAAAGGATGGTACAAATTTGAAAGTCAGGGTGACATTTGTAAATGTTCTGCTATCAAATTGCTCCATTCTTTCTCACTTCTAAGTGAGCTTTTCGTCTTTCAGTGTATTTTCTTTGACAGAAACACGATTGCTCTGATTGGTTCTATGTCAATGATAACTAGTGTAGTTTGAAAACATTTCTTGAAGGTGCCAACCATTGCGTTTTGCCCAGATCTTCAGGAGAGAGTATTGAGCAAAGTCTATGAAATGAACCATGTAAAAGACCAATACCAGGTATTGATGCCATTAGCAGAGAGGTGTTGGGAGGGGTGGACAATGTATTAACCCAAATATTTGCATTATTTGCACCAACAAGAAAGAATGTAAGAAATTGAGAGATCAGCACATGTCTCAACTACACTTTTATGCAGCAGACGAATATCATCATCATTTTGCTTACATACTGCCTGGAGGAAATAGAAAGGGAATTATGCGGAGAAGCCAGGAAAAGCTGTAAGAAAGCTATACCTGTAAGATTCTCCTGAAGCCATTTTGAATTTTTGGGGCTTATATGGCTGTCCCACCACCAAGAATACTTCCGTCTAGATTCTGCATTTTTCAGTGTAGCCATGATTCTGGTCGTTGCAGCAAACTACTTATAACAATGACACCAAAGCTTAATTTGTAAACCAAGAAGGTAAGATCCCAACAATTGATCCAAGCCAGAACCTAATGAATATAATTTTTAAGACATCCAATTCAATCCTGGTAAACAAACTAGAGCTTTGAATCTCTCGTGGTTTGTACCTGCAAAAAAAATGGACAAAAGTAATCAATAATTTACTTTGGGCAATGATATTAACAGAAAAAAGATGGGCAGATTTTTTGGATCATGATCAAAAGATGAGAAATCGCATGAAAACTATCTGACAAGTGGAAACCATGTACAATAGTTCTGTAGAAAGGGTAAATGACACCTTTTGAGAAATATACAAATTACCTGATCAAACACACAGCATAATTGAAACAAGTGCTTAGATTTTCGAAGTTTATTCATTTTATCTTAAAATCAATGAACTCAGACGCTTCATTCAGATTGCCTTAACATCAAGGAATCCAGACGCTTCAGTGTATCACCTAGTTTTACTTGTTTTGAATCAACAATCCGAAAATTTCAAAGCGATTCAAAGAATCAAAAGAACTAGCTGATCAACCCATAAATGAAGTCATGAATCAGGCAATCGACCAGTCAAGGAACAAATAAACATCGTTACATGAAACATATACTTATACCTACATCTATACATACGTGTTTGCATTTATGAAGATTTAGAAATACCTAGACGATGAAATTCAATATGAAGAACATATAAAACTGAAACTTGAAGATAAAAAAACTCACTGGAAGGAATCAAAACTTGTTTGTAATTTGATTGGCAGATGTCAGAAAATAACACCTACAGCTGCTTTTGCTTCATACTCAACCCATTGCTGTTAGATCTCGCTCTCCTCTCTCTCTCTCTCTCTGCGTTTATGCTGAGCTGTGGTACTGTATGATCCTTTGTGGAACTGTCAGAAAATGAAAGAAAATTAAAAAAGAGGGGCAAAACCGAAAAACGACAAAAATCAGATGTTTCACAATTCACAGTATACCGTTACAATAATAAACACGGAAAAATGTTGGTGGCGAAAGGTTCGAATGACAACATTGCCCTTGGTTAGGATTTCCCCAAAAAAACTTCCACCTTTTGTTTTTTGTTTAATTTAATAATTTAAAAAATATATATAGTTCAATACAATATATCCTCCTAAGACACCGTACTAGTATCCACCGACTAAAACATTACATTAATGTATTATTCACTAGAAAAAATTGTCATTTAATAACTAATTACATAATACTTAATTTTATTTATAAAGATAAAATATTATAACTCAATATAATTTAGATAGTGTGAAATCTTGTGTTTCTTATCGGGTTATTAATAAACCTATTCATGGTTTATTAGGAATCTTCAACTACATTTCTTATTCCATTTAGAATTCTAACCCAACAAAACTCTCTTTCATGACAATTAGAGAGTTGGATAAAATTTTAATATAACTATTACATGAAAACTTGTTTCATTATTCTCTCCAATGTCTCACTTATATCTTTATATCCTCTCATCTTCTATCTAACAGTAATTAAAATTTCCAAAGTGAAAAAGTCTAGAGGATTATCATTGTTGATTTGGTGTGAAGAAATTAAAATGGTTTTCTATGGATTATTTTATGTACATAAATATGAAAGGAACTTTGCTTTTGGTTACTCCTCCTTTTAAATTGCTGCATGTATCTTTAAGAAACATTCATCGACACTTACAACTATTTTCAAAGTATATCTTAGTTCATTTTTAATTTATTTGAATTATTCAGACCCCGTTTGGTAACGTTTAAATTTTTTGTTTTCGTTTTTATTTTGGTAACCGTTTATGTTTTTCGTTTCTGT
>CM042187.1:2466222-2480254 GCA_023539305.1 Ilex asprella | reverse complement strand
TATATTTATAAAAAATATTATTTTTAATTTGTTGCTGTGCTGTGCAATGCAAAATTACTTGTGTCAATGATTCAATTTTCATTCAAATTCGGTTAATCGAATATAAATTAATTATTTTAATTATTTTTTTGATCAAATAATTTTGAACAATTACTTGAGAAAATCAGATTGAAATTAAGACCTGGTTTACTAGTGTTTAGTTTTAAATTAATAATCCACATCGAATCGAAGTCTCAACTTTTAATGCATTTTAATGAAATAAATTCGGTTGAATATTCAAATTAGAACTTGCAAATCATATTTGAATAGGAAAATTCTATCATGATCCTATGTCACCACCCCATACAGACGATAAGATTAAACGAATATTAAATAACTATATATGGACCACGTTGCTAGGCCAGCACCACCTAACGCACCCATGCTGGCAGTCCATATCCAAAAAAAATCCCGTACAATAAAAAATTGGAGACTTGCATTTATACCTCATAAAATTTATCATTTAATTATTTAGATATCTTAATATTTAAAATATTACGCATAGACTCTTAAAAGTTATAGGCACATAACAATTAGATCTTGTCGTCAAAATATCCATTCATAAATTACGCTCAGACCATTAAAGTTTATAGGTATATAATACTTGAATTCTTTAAACTTAAAATATTATATTTAGATAAAAATTAATCCAATCAAATAAATAATATCAAATATTTTAAATTTTATAACTAAAAATTCATATTCTACTATACCATTTATTGACATAAAATCAAAAATAAAAATCTAATTTTAAAAAAAAATTATAATTAGTACACAATTATACTATTTATTAAATGACCAAATTACTCTAATTAAAGATAGAAGATATTGAGTCCATTACAGTTTGACTCTTTGTTTATTTTTTTAGCTTTATTTCAATACAATGGATAATTTTATATTGATTATAATTTTTTAAGAAAAATTTATATTTATATTTTTTTTGATTTTATATCAATAAATAATATAATAGAACATAACTTTTTATTGTAAAATTTAAAATATTTGATATTCTATCTTTAATTAGAATATCTTTTATCTAAATATAACATTTTAAACTTGAAGTCAAAGTAACCCAATTAAAGGTAGAAGATGTTGTGTTAATTATAGTTTGGCTTGTTTATTATTGTAGTATAATTATATAATAATTAAATTTTTATAAGAAAAAATTAGATTTTTATTTTTGATTTTATATTAATAAATGACATAATAAAACATAAATTTTTGTTATAAAATTTGAAGTATTTGGTATTTTATCTTTAATTGAAGTATTTTTTATCTAAGTATACCATTTTAAACTTAAAAAATTTAAATATTACACGTATATAAACTTCAAAGGGTCTGAGTGTAATTCACTAATAGATATAATAATATTAACAATAGGGATCTAAGTGTTATATATATAAATTTTAAGGAATTTTTATTTAATATTCCAAATGTCAAGGAATTTAAGTGTAATTATCCTAAAAAAAACGCAACCCCATACCTCGTTTGGCGGTTTACCTTCACTTATAAAAACGATCCAACACCAGCTTTATCTTCGCTCTGCGATTCATTCCTCTCACTGATAAATCAACACTGCACCCACAGAAGCTGAAACCATGCCGCCTATGGAATCTTTACTCCGGCGAAAGCTTCACCACAAGCCATTCAATCTTCAAATTAGATTTTTCTCTTCAACGTCAGCACCAAAGGTCCAGAAGAATCCAAGAATAGAGAAGATATTGATCGCCAACAGAGGTGAAATAGCGTGTAGAATAATGAGGACCGCTAAAAGATTAGGGATTCGAACTGTTGCCGTTTACAGTGACGCCGATCGATACAGTCTCCATGTGAAGTCCGCCGATGAAGCCGTTCGAATTGGACCCCCACCGGCTCGGTTGAGTTATTTAAACGCTTCGTCCATTGTTGAAGCCGCCATTCGAACTGGTGCTCAGGTGAAAACCTAACCCTCTCCATTTGTTAAATAATGCGTTGATTGCCAAGAAATACTGCTTTGTGTTTTCGGGATGTAAGAAGCATCACACTTTCTATTTGGTTGCCGATAATTTTTTGGAGAACTATAAGTAAGCAAAAGGATGAAACTGGTTCTCTCTCCTTTTTTTCGTTCTTTCTTTAATAGGTAAACGAAAGACAAGAAAATAGATGAAAAGAAAAGAAAAGAAAGGCAGTGAAAAGAAAGAATCTACGCCGCCTTTGGGAGAATTTGATTGAGGTCTTAGAATTGGAATAGATAATCGATCGGGTCAAATTTGAACAAATTAATCCTAATTCCATGTCTTGAAATTGATGATAAATTGGTTCTAATTTAAACCATTTGCCCCTAATCCCATTTTCAACGTCTGAATATCACACTCCCAAAGGTGCGCTATGATTTGGCTTTATTTTGAGACACAAGGACGGAGCCAGAATTTTTGTTTATTCCGGGCTAAGCATTCATAACATATATTTAATAATACAAATGTAAACTCATAAACACTTACTAATGAAATTGTACTCTTTGATCTTTGTTTTTGCTTTTTTTTGTTCTTAATTTTTCATCCTAATAAAGTAGAAAATGATTAAAAATTACAGAAACAAATCAACAAGATTGAAGGATCCAACACTACACTAAACCAGAGAAACAAATCAACAAGATTGCACATTCAATTGATATCCAACATAATACGAAGCAAAAAAAATTCATAGCTATGACCATCATCCACTTCCTGGTCCTGACTCTGTCCTAAACTCATTCCATGGTCCTCTGGATGTCCCAAACCCAAATCATGCTCATGGTTTTGTCCCAAACCTAAATCATGACTCTGGCCAATAGCAAGATTGTGATGGTCTATCACTAACACCTGGATATGACCAAGAGCTAAATTATGACTTTGCCTGTGTACCAAACCATGGTCAACCATTACTCCTCAGCCACAGCAATCAACAACCCAAACAATATCGTCTTTGAAACAAAACCAAACAACACCTGTCTGAAAAAACAAAAACAGCTATCTACAATTCAAAACAATACTATAACCACTAACCAGTATAAGAAGCATTAATGTAACAATGATCAAAACAAAAGTATACCAAATGGTTAATCCATTATTTTGCTTCCCAGAGTTATTGAACTTCAACAACAAATAACCATTGTATAGATGACAGAACAAGTGCTTCCTTTGATTTAAGAAAAATATCCAATTATAATTGCCTTAAAGGGGCACAAGTCAAAAGAACAAGCATGTATTTGTTTCACACACTAACTTGAATAAACATAAACTATTACTAGGCACATAAAATAACCTATGACAGCCTCTTTGACTTCCCAATTCCTTTGAATCAGCAAAAGCATAAAAAAAATAAAAAATTAATTCCTCCAAATTTTACATCTAAAAAAGAAACAACACATCCAAGATAATCAACCCATTACCATAATAACATTCCAAATTCATACCAATAAACACCCCTCACCCCCACCGCCAAAAAAAAAAAAAAAGCTAAAGAAAAAGAAAAAATGATCACAACCCATAAAGCACATAAAAAAATACTTGAACAACAAACAACCCAATAGTTATTTGTTCAAAACCCTTGGTTCAAATAGGAGTAGAAGTCAACATACAAGCTTCAACAATCCAAAATCGAGCTGGGTATGGAGTAAAAGTTGAAGAACCGCAAGAACAGAGAATGATTTGGTAAAGATTTGAGAAGAAAAACACATGAAAGTTATCAAATTTCGAGTGAGAACTAGGAATTGGAGTGGTGGAGTAAGGGATTGGAGGATAAGTTGGTTGAGTTCACTCTGCACATATTCTCTCTCTCTGTGTGTATCTATACCTGTATGTATAGGTAGTGAAATATTGACTGAATGTAATCCGATAATACACAAAAAAATGATATATAAACAATTTAACTTACCTTGCCTAGCTGTCCCTGTGTGTGAATGCTTTTGTGTGCGTGCGAAATCGAACCACCATTGCCCAAATCAAACCACCCAGAAACCAGGGTGTTTGTGCAGAGGGATTCGCCGCCTGTGTGTTGCCATGGAACTGTTGCTTGTCTAGAGATTTGGGGAAGTGACTCGCCTGAGAGAGATGAGACAAGACATGGTTTTGGGGGAAGTGACTGAGAGAGACCGATTGACTGATTTTGGGGGAAGTGTTGCAGGAAGGTTGGGTTGGGTTGGGTTGGGATATTTTTTTGGGGGGTGGGCTGGTACTTAGTGGTAATTTTTTTTTTTTTTACTCTGGGCTTCAGCCCACCTTAGCCTACTAATAGATCCGCCCTTGTTGAGACGGACATTGATTCTAAATATTCCGTTGTAGTTGAAGTCATTCTTAACATCGCAATTGTGGTTGAATTTGAATTCTGTTATTATTTCTTTTTCATCTTAATGGCAATTGCAGTACTAGAATAGATCATATGCAAAAAAAGGGGAGCATACAAAAAGCTGCTTCTGTAGCGTGAATATATTCATCTTTGCATCTCTTCTTTATCTGATTGGCTGATTGTTGTCCAATGTTTGCTCTATGTTGGGATAATATTTATTACATCCATATCTACTTGATTGCTTAGTATTCTGGGCCATGTAAGGGCATGCATTCATAGTGGAAATCTTCTTTTTTCCTTTTTTGTGATCATCAGGCAATCCATCCAGGCTATGGTTTCTTATCAGAAAGTGCTCAGTTTGCTCGACTTTGTGAAGATGAGGGTTTCACTTTTATTGGTCCTCCTGCATCTGCAATACGGGACATGGGTGATAAAAGGTATTTCTTTTACATGAGGGTTCTACATTTATTTTCTCTCTGGTCATTCCTTCTTAAGTCCTCAGTCATGGTGGTGCTTAACTCCTTTGGCAATCCTTATTTAGACCTCCTTAACTCTCCCCTTCTCTTGCTCTATTTAGTGACGGATGGAGAATTTGAATCAAGGTAAGGTACGATGGATAGAAAAGGAAGCTGCCCTTCCCTTCCATGTTTGTGGTTGTGTGGACGTGTGTAATTCCATTGGAGTGGGGAATAGGAAGCAAACTATGATTTCCACCTACATATGCTGACATTTGTTTTTGCTTTAAAAGAAAAATTGTTGAGATTTGTATTGTTTCTAGTCCTGACACAAAGGATACTTTTGCCTTATTTTGGGCATCTTATAAATCATGTTTTCAGATTTAAAGCAGATACAACCAGTCCTGTTTTGTTAAGAGGTTGTTATGGTTTGTTTTCTTGTAAGTCAATCTTTTGCCAACAAGTGTACAGGGTCGAAAACATAGTCTCATGATAGTTAGATACAGTTTTCAAATATCCGGACTGCTTTTTGATTCGACAGATTTGTCTATTTAATGTAACTGCATGTTGTCTCTTAGCACGTTTCTCTGGTTTCCTTTTTCCTGTTCCCACTAAAATGTATTGTTGTACATTCTATGTTTATTTGATCATTCCCTTATTGATACATATACAATGTTATGTACATATATATTCAAATGCCAACCAGTGCATCAAAGAGGATAATGGGCGCAGCAGGGGTACCGCTTGTGCCTGGATATCATGGTGATGAACAGGATATTGATCTTATGAAGTCAGAAGCAGACAAGATTGGATATCCTATTTTGATAAAGCCAACTCATGGAGGTGGAGGCAAGGTTTCCTCCTATCATTAGTGTTCTGTTGTCAATTATTTGATATTACGTGAGCTTATTGATGATAAATGTATCAATGTACTTATTGACTTCTTTGTATACAAACGCTTGTTTTTTGTGT
The DNA here is from genome assembly GCA_023539305.1 of Ilex asprella. Classification (NCBI taxonomy): domain Eukaryota; kingdom Viridiplantae; phylum Streptophyta; class Magnoliopsida; order Aquifoliales; family Aquifoliaceae; genus Ilex; species Ilex asprella. The sequence goes on along the minus strand of CM042187.1, from coordinate 2,474,483 downwards.
TGTTATTATCTCATCACAACTGTTCAGTTATTGGATTAGTAAGACTCTGGATTTGAACATGCCCATATATTTTACTCTTGAAAATTTGTTTATCGGAATTGATTGAAATTGAACAAATGGATGTTGATCTAGAGCAATTTTTTCTCCGGGTTGCTCTTTGACATTGATTTATTTTACAAAGTTTTTGCTATCCTATCAAAATAAGAGTCTTAATATGATATTTTGGAGCTTCGCATTCATTTTTTCATATTCACCAATACAACTTTCACTTCGACTTTGTAATCACCATGTTGCACATGAACCATTTCCGTTGCATTTCACTTGTTCTAACCAGTCTGATCAAGTAGAAAAGGGGGGAAAAAGCACAGTGATTAAGTTTTAATGAGAAAAACCAAACACGATGATATAGCCCATCCAATAGTGCCAAAAACAAGGGTTAACTGGGATTGTTATTGGTTATCTTGTGCTGATGAAAGAAAAAATCTCAAACCATTATCTATCTGCTTCTCTGGCTATTTTCAGGGTATGAGGATTGTGCAAAGTCCTAATGACTTTGCTGACTCATTCTTGGGAGCACAACGTGAGGCTGCTGCTTCTTTCGGCATAAATACCATTTTGCTGGAGAAATATATTACGAAGCCAAGGCACATAGAAGTCCAGGTACTCTTATTTTGTGAAATTAGTTCATTTAATGTTTCTTCTATAATAAGTCACTATAAGTAATCTTAAATTCGAAAGTCAGCTGTCCTTCCGTACTCAGTTTCTTGAAAGACTCTCTTGTACAAAATTTTGGATGATGCTGTTGCTGTGGTTTATTTACTGTGCAGGTTTACAGTTTATATGGTCAAACATGTAATTCTCTTTGAATTTCGTCAATGTGATAGGTATTCGGAGACAAACATGGTAACATTATACATTTGTACGAGAGAGATTGCAGCGTGCAGAGAAGACATCAGAAGATAATTGAAGAAGCTCCAGCTGTATTGCTTGCTTCCTATATTTTTTGTTTGTGAATTGTTATTTATAGATCTACTAAAATTGTGACAGAAACTTCATGTTTGCAGCCAAACGTCATCAGTGAGTTCCGCTCCCACTTGGGTCAGGCTGCCGTATCTGCAGCCAAGGTGACGTGCTTGTGAATTAGTTTCCTGTGGAATATTTACTGCAACTTTCAGTTGTGCATGATTAATTGTAGAAGGGCTGCCCTAATTCTATAGGCTGCCTTATTTTATATCCAGGATGGATTTTCTGATCATGGTATTTATATTATCCATGTCTCTCATGTTTATGAACGTGTCATAGTGAAAGTAAGTCATTAAATCTTAATAAAACAGCAATGATAATGGCGTGGACTATGTGGACATTTTATTCAGGCTTGTGTATAACTCTTCCTTCCCCCATATTTTTCATGTGTTACTGTTAAGTGATGTTTCTGTTGTTTTACATTTGTAGATGTCATGTACTCTAGTTTGAAATCGTCCAAGTAGGTTTTATTATTTTGATAACCTTTGTTTATGACATGGCACAAGAATGTTTTGGTCAGTCCTTTCCCTCTCTTCCTTTGCTCCTTCCTTTTAAAGTGTTCTTTTTATTAGGTTTTTTATCCTTAATTTATCCTAAATTGGTCTTCTTCTGTGATTGACTCTTCACTGCATTGGCTCAAAACTGGGTTTTAGTAACCTTGGACTAGAGATGTTTTTTATTCTGATTGGTTCTCGAGGCATACTTCAGTGCTTTCCAATGGGTTATCTCTATATGTTAGACTTGAATGTGGCTTGCAACAAATCTCTGCTTTTCTTTTTTTGCTTCGTTCTATTCTTTTATGGTCTGAAGTTTCTTTTTTAGTTTTTAAATGTCGATATCTTCAGTTCAAAAAAAAATGTCGATATCTTGTTCTCAATCCAAGTGATGGTTGATGTATATTATTTGAGTTAGACACAGTTGAGAATAATTTTGATAGCTCAACCACATGCAAGTTAGTAATTTAATGAGATTCTGCGGCATATTAGGCGATGTCTTATGGTTGATGTATTAAAATGGAAACACATTTTCCAATTCATTATACTTGGACAGAAGCACAATAGATTATTTGTAGTCCATTTTGTCAGGGTTGTTTTCTAGATTTTTTGAAAGCTAATTTGTTCATGTGCACATATCAATACGTCTTTTATAATCTTTTCAACTCTTTTTACTAACGTTGCAGTTCTTGTCTGGTCTCTAAAGGCAGTTGGTTATCACAATGCTGGCACTGTGGAGTTTATTGTTGATACTCTCTCAGGGAAGTTTTATTTCATGGAGATGAATACCCGTCTTCAGGTGGTTTGATCGCTCTGTGAACTCTACTTATCTTTCTACAAATCACAGACACCAAAAAGGAGCCATATGTATTCTTTTGTAGGTTGAACATCCTGTGACTGAGATGATTGTTGGTCAAGATCTTGTAGAGTGGCAAATACGTGTTGCAAATGGAGAACCTCTTCCGTTGACTCAATCACAGGTGCCTTTATCAGGTTATTCTTTTCTCAATATCTTTGAACTTGTCAATTTCTTTTTTTATTACAATATCTCTAGCTTTCATATTGAATTCTGCGTGGTGTTTACTTTCTGAAAGATCTTAGCTTCAATTTACCTCATTTTCGAGTCACCCTTGTAGTGGAGGTAAGGGAAATCTGGAATCCTACAGTTCCTTTCTTTTCCTTCATCCACCCAAGTGACTGAAAATGTAAGGAATTTTACCATCTCTACTATAATATTTTCCTTTTTTGCTGCCAATTTATATGAACTCAAAACAAGTGATGAAGTGAAGATCGCAACAAATGCCAATGTGTATTGAAAATTTGAAATATAGAGCGAGTGTAAGATGATTCATGCAATCCTCAGTTATGTTCATGGAACAAAAAGAGAAATATGATGTAATGTTGTCTTACTGGTCAGTGTATCACTTGGTATGCTTTAAAACCAAAGAGGGATGGAAGGAGGGAGAGAATAGACTTGTTTGAATGTTATTATATGCATTTTTTATGTTCTCTGTTCCTTTCATACGTGGGTGGGTGTAAGAGTGTGTATGTTTAGCTCTCTGGAAACTGGTTGAATTTTACTCTTCGTGTGTACATGGTTTCTTACACACTTTTTCCAATGGGATATATATCTGTATATAATTAATAAAAAGAGTTTGAGCACCTTCATAGTTTTCTAACTTGATTGCAGGTCATGCTTTTGAAGCCCGAATATATGCTGAAAATGTTCCGAAAGGATTTCTTCCAGCAACTGGAGTTCTTCACCATTATTGTCCTGTTCCAGTCTCATCTACAGGTACGGTCACATTATTATAGGGTGCTTACCCAGATAAACAGCACTTGCAAAACACGTTTTGGAGGTTTTGGTGTTGCCTTGTGTTATTCTTCATTTAGAAGATCATTAGGCCAAAATCATACCTATGCGGCAGGCAACTATCATCATCCTTCAATTAGATTCCTTTGGAACTAACAGTGTAGCCTGCCATCCTGTTGCAGTGAGTTCTATATATAAGGTTGTAGAATTCTTTACTGGTCATATGTTATGATTAGGTTTTGTGACTTTCGAGTGTAAAATGCTTTGATGACATGCCCTTTGGAACTAACAATGCAGCCTGTAGTCCTTTTGAAGTGTGTTCTACATATAAGGTTTTAGGTGCTTTACTGGCCATATGCTATGATTTGGCTGTCTAACTTTTAAGTGTAAAATTTATTATCTCTTTGTCCGGTGTATTCTTGTCTTTTTTCTTATGTTCAGTGTATGGCATTTAGCAGTTCGGGTTGATACTGGAGTTGAACAAGGGGACATTGTGAGCATGCATTATGATCCCATGATTGCTAAGCTTGTAGCATGGGGAGAAAATCGTGCCGCGGCCTTAATCAATATGAGGGACTGCTTATCAAAGTTTCAGGTATTACAAATTGAACATAATATTTTGGTTCCCTGTTGATGTGCTAATCATGTTGGGTTGTAAGCTTTGCATAATGGTGCTCTTGGCTCTAGTGATGAATCTCTTTTCATATATTGCTAGGGTCATGAGTCAGTCTGGGGAAATGATTCTATCTGTATTCTTGATTCTTTTGAAAACAATGATCATTATATGGTTGGGAGGCTTTAATTTCTTGTCTTTTGGCATCTGGATGAACCAAATAATTGACAGAATGCTGTTTGTGGGGAAGCATAGTTTATGCACCTTTACAGTTTGGTGTATCTCTGCTGTTTTCCTTCTTGGACATATTGCTCAACGTCTGACTGATTCTAATTAGCATGGAAAATTATTGTAGAGATTCTTATTCAGGAATAAATTACTAGTGATAGTTTGTTTATGTAGGTTGCAGGTTTGCCAACCAATATAGACCTTCTCTTGAAGCTTGCTAACCATAGGGCATTTGAGAATGGTGAAGTTGATACACATTTTATTTTGCACTTTATTGATGACTTATTCATTGATCCTAGTAATTCAGAATTAGCACAAGAAGCATATGATGCTGCTAAACACAATGCAGCCCTGGTAGCTGCTTGTCTTTGTGAAAAGGAACTTGCAGCTGTAAGGGAAAGTCCTCCTGGTACTGAAGAACCTTACCTTGTTTCAGGATATATGCTATTTATTTATGAAAGCAGTCATAATCTGTGTCTGTCGATGCAGGGGGGCTCTCTATATGGTATGCTCATCCCCCTTTCAGAGTCCATCATAGTCCTAAGCGTACAATGGAACTCAAGTGGGACAATGAATACAATAACAGTAGCTCAGAGAGTTTGTCATTTTCTATAACTTATCAGCCAGAAGGGAAGTATCTCATTGAGGTACTTTTATAGTATAATTGCAGAAAAGAATACTGTGGTCACTTGTTGCGTTTAAGCTTTCTTGTCCTCTGGTTATTTAAATGGTAACTCAGTTAGTTTTACATGTACTTACAGACAGGAGAAAGCAGTTTCCGTGGTATGGAAGTTAAGGTTGCGCACCTAGGCAACCATGATTTCAGAGTTGAACTTGATGGCATAATCATGACTGTCAGTCTAGCTGTTTATTGCAAGGTGAATTTTATCTGCTTATAGTTTCTCAGTGAAGTATACATGGAATAAAGGATAAAAATAATAATAATAATGAAAAAGTATACATGGAATAATTTCCATGCCTGCAAGTCCATATAGATTGAGAATGTCAATACTGCCTGTCTGATTTTAAATGTATCTTACGCGGTTTTGACCTGCTAAATGGGAGTTTTAATGGTCATATATAGCTCGCCTGAGCGTTAATGGTTTTTAGTGTTTCGACCTGCTCTGCAGTAATTAATGTCTTAATATTATGTTGTTATCCACATACAAAATAATTGCTTAGTGCATCATTGCTTGGACATTAAAATGGAGTCTTGTTGAAAAATTTGCCTGCAGTATCTAGTTATCTCTCTCTCCCTCCATGTTGAAGGGACATTTATACTTTGTTTCTTCTACGCATGTGATGCAGAAAACAGAATGTCTATTGTCTTGCATCAATTGTATATAGCTAGTTGCACAAATAGGAATAGTAAGGATTACTACTTGTATGGGAACTTTTGTTCTTGGCATGAAGCATAGTGGTGCAATCAGTGTCTCCTTTCAGGGGGGGTGATCATATGACCATATCCTGTTCTAAAACGACCTAATGCTATGCCTATTTACATTTCAGGAGCCCCAATCCATGCACAAGAAAGATTGTCTTTTACTTTTCAAAATATTTGTTTATGATGTTCTCAATTGAGTTAATGCTCACTAAGAACGAGGATATTTAGGATAGGAGTCTCAGTTAACACCCTCTCTCTGATAAATATTTTACCTTTCAGGATCAAACCAAGCACATCCATATGTGGCATGGGTCACAACATCAGCATTTCAAACAAAAACTGGGCCTTGATCTCTGTTATGATGAAGAAACCCAGCACAAACCTGCTTTTGAAACAGCATCACACCCTCCGGGAGCTGTGGTGGCTCCCATGGCTGGTTTAGTGGTTAAAGTTTTGGCAAAGGATGGGACAAAGGTTGAGGAAGGGCAACCTGTAGTAGTCTTAGAAGCGATGAAGATGGAGGTTTGTACTCTAGCTGGTTACAAAATTCCATCTTACACCAATTTCTATTCAAAGGTTGGGAAATAAATTTATTTATTTTTGTTTGATAGCATATTGTAAAGGCACCAACAGCTGGTTATGTCAGTGGGCTTCAAGTTACAGCTGGCCAACAAGTTTCTGATAGTATGGTTCTATTCAGTGTCAAGGTTAGTCATTTTTTCTCTTTTCTCCTGAAACTCATGACCTAGGCATGAGAATTGATATAAAAAAAAGATAGTCGCGTCTATACCCAAGATATTTTCAGAATTACAATTATGTTTGGTTTTGGCATATGCTGAATAAGCTATATATAATCCTCTTGGCCAGGTGGAGTGAAAATGTTGGCGAGGTTCTGCTTTCATGAGAAATCTTACATTACATACATACGTAGAACTTCGGTTCTGAGGTTGTTGTAAACAGAAAAGGATCATTTGATCTTGTAATTCCTCATGAGGTAAGGAAAATAAATCATTGGATGGCTTTGATCAGATCTTTTTTATTGTTACAGAGGCGTCACCATATTCAGGTTGTGGTGGGTGTACACCAAAACTAGTCGTGGCCAGGGGCAGCTGGCTCTCTTATTTGGATGCAAACAAGCTTGATAATTAATTTTAGACACGGGATGCAAACTAAGATCCTTTGACATTTGAAACTTATAACAATCACATCCCTTCTAACTAACAGATGTTAAAATGACTAACAGCTAAAGTTGATGTCATTGATATTAATTCCTAAAATACCAAAAATACCCTCCAAATATAAGTTCTTATTGCAAAAATTTATCACATCTCTCATTTATCATTTCTTTATTTTATATTTCATATATAAAATTAAATTTTCTCAATTAAATGTTATATTTCACATTTACATTTAAACTAAAATTAAATGTTGAATTAACCACCCACCGCCGCCTTCACACCACGGAACCACCACCATACTTCCCTAAAAATCACCACCACTAGTAACAGAATAATCCTATCATTGGTCCACCACCTCCATTTTTATTTTCATCTTCACAAACACACAAAAAACACACAACCACCACAACAAGAACTTGGTTAATCTGCAGTTCCAAAAATAACAGTTTGTAGGCGTTAATCCAAAGACACCAACACACTAGTGGTCAATGGAAGCTCATACTATCTTCATCTCAACAACAATAACAAAAAACAAACCTAGATTTACATTGAAAGTCACCACCGACCACCACTGACATTCATTGCTGCAGCAGATCACCTCCCACACAATTTGTCATGAATGAACATGTACAGAACCCTAATGGGTGATTTTTAGATAGTTTATTTCATTGAGAGAGAGAAGATTTGAGGTAAAGATCGCAAAACCTAATAGGTGATTTTGGATGGTTGAGGTGGTGGTGTTGATGGGTCTCTCTATCTCTGGTGGGATTCCAGTCGATGGATGTGTTGACGGTGGACTCCATTGTTGTGATTGGGTCTCCAGCAATGGTGCTAGTGATGGGTACTAGTGATTCCATTGTTGCGATTATAGGGGTCTGTTATATCGCCGAAGAGAGAGAGATGGGGGTCTGGATAGGGGTGGTGTGGTTGAGTCGCTGAGTATTGGATGGTGTCTGTGTGTATGTATATTTGTATGAATGTGTGTGTGTGTGTATATACACACGCACACACAAAGATGGGGTGAGGGGGAGAGAGAGAAGACTGATGAACAGAGGGGCAAATTAGTCTTTTTATTAAGATAGTTAACTCTGTCTAACTATTAGGGGTATAACTTTTAAAAAGTGAGGGGTGTCCGTGTAATAAAGTCAAATATCAGGGGGTGTGAGTGTAATTTATCCTATAAATAAATTTATAAAAATAAAAAAATTAGATGTTTCGTAAAATTATCAAAAAGATTTTAATTTAAATATTATTCTTTAAATCATAAATATATGTATATTCAAAAATGAAAAAAATATTGCACCATATTCTTATACAAGATATTGTAAGATTCTACGCTTTTATTTTATCTGAATTTGAAATAACTCAGGCATATTTATATATATTATATTTTGTTGAAATATAATTTTTGAGTTAAGTTAATTTTAATTTAAAAATATAACTTTAAATATTTAAAAATAAAAATAAAAAAATTATTCATATAAAAATAATTTTGGGGCCCATCTAAAATTTTTGCCTAGGTCTTTAT
>CM042187.1:2450833-2465822 GCA_023539305.1 Ilex asprella | reverse complement strand
CTTTAAATATTTAAAAATAAAAATAATAAAATTATTCATATAAAATGAATTTTGGGGCCCATCTAAAATTTTTGCCTAGGTCTTTATCATCCTCAATTATTTAAAAATTATCAAAAAATTAAAAATTACACAAATAATTAAAATAATAGAAAATTACAATCTAATAGATTAAAATAAAAGTACGTATTGTTTGAAGACTAAAAAAATTGGCGGCGTTGAATTCGGATTATCATATGATTTATTATTAATTTTTCTAATTCTTTCTTAAAATGAAAAGATGGATTATCTAAAATTAAAAATTACACAAAAATTATTACAAAATAAAAAATTGCAGTCTAACAGATTAAAATAACAGTATGTAATCTCTGGAGTAAAAAAAAAATTCTTATCGTTAAATTCCAACTCTCTTATGATTTATTATTCATTTTTCAATTTTTTCTAAAATAGAAAAAATACGATTTTGAGGGCTTAAACGGTGAAATTCGGCACAACAAAGCTTATCGTGTAGTGACGAGTCTTGATCGTTGGCTCGATCGGGATCAAATTTCACTCGTCTCAATCCACTTTGAGTCCGGACCATTTCAGACACATATTCTATATTATTGTCAATCATTTAAAAATTATCAAAAAATTAAAAATTGTACAAAATTTATTAAAATAAAATAAAATTGCAATCTAACTGATTAAAATAACAGTGCGTATTATTTGGAGACTAAAAAAAATTAGCGGGGCTAAATTCGGACTTTCTTATGATTTATTATTATTTTTTTCAATTCTTTCCTAAAATGAAAAAAATTGAATTACCTAAAAATTAAAAATTGCACAAAAATTATAAAAATAAAAAATTGAGGTCTAACTGATTACAATAAAAGAACGTAATCTCTGGAGTCTAAAAAAATTCTCGATGCTAAATTTGGACTCTTCTATGATTTACTATTAATTTTTTGAATTTTTTGAGGGCCTAAACAATGAAATTCGATGCCAAATTGAGAGAGTTTATCGCATAGTGATAAATCCTGATCGTTGGCCCAATTTAGATCAAATTCCACTTGTCTCAACCCATTTTGAGTCCGGCCCATTTTAACCACATATTCTACAATCCTTTATTATTTTAAAATTATTAAAAAATTAAAAATTACACAAAAATTATTAAAATAATAGAATTTTGCAATCTAGCTGATTAACAAAAAGTATGTATTGTTTGGAGACTAAAAAAATTGGTGACGCTGAATTCCGACCCTCCAATGATTTTTTTATTAATTTTTCAATTCTTTCCAAAAATAAAAAAAAATGGATTACCTAAAAATAAAAATTGCACAAAAATTATTAAAAAATAGAAAATTGTAGTCTAACTTATTAAAATAAAAGTAAGTAATATCTGGAGTTTAAAAAAAATTCGATGCTAAATTCGGATTCTTCTATGATTTATTATTAATTTTTTAAAATTTTTCCTAAAATAGAAAAAATATGATTTTGAGTGCCTAAACGATGGAATTCGATACAAAACAGACAGAGCTCATCGCATAACAATGAATCTTGATCATTGGCCTGATCTGGATAAAATTCCAATTGTCTCAATCCATTCTGAGTCTGGGCCATTTCAACAACTTATTTCACATCATCTTCAATTATTTAAAAATTATTAAAAAATTAAAATTGAACAAAATTTATTAAAATAATAGAAAATTACAATTTAACTGATTAAAACAAAAATATGCATTGTCTAGAGATTAGTAAAATTGGTGGTGCTAAATTCGGATTCTCCTATAATTTATTATTAATTCTTTTCAAAAATAAAAATTAGATTATCAAAAAAATAAAAATTATTCAAAAAATAAAAAAAAATGACAAAGCTCATCGTATAGTGATGAGTTTTGATCGTTGGCCCAATCTGGATTAAATTTCACTTGTTTCAATCTACTTTGAGTCTGTACCATTTCAGCAACATATTCTATATTATCCTCAATTATTTAAAATTTTTTAAAATTATTAAAAAAAATTACAATCTCATTGATTAAAATAAAAGTAAGTACTGTTTGGAGACAAAAGAAAAATTAGCGGCGTTGAATTCAAACTTTTTATGATTTATTATTATTTTTTTCAATTCTTTCCTAAAATGATTTTTTTTATGAATTCCAACTTTCTTATGAATTCCGACTCTCCTATGATTTATTATTTTTTTTAATTTTTTTCCTAAAAGAGAAAAAAAGGTAAATTTTGATGGCCTAAACATTGAAATTAGATGCAAAATTGAATTATTCATAAATTATCAAAAATTAAAATTGCACCAAAATTACAAAAAAATAGAAAATTACAATCTAATCAATTAAAATAAAAGTACGCATTGTCTGAAGTTTCAAAATATTGGCACCACTGAATTCAGACTCTCTTATGATTTATTATTAATTTTTTAATTTTTTTTCTAAAATGAAAAAAAAATGATATCAAAGAAATTTAGAAATTGCACAAAAATTATTAAAAAATAAAAAATAACAATCTAACAGATTAAAAAAAAAGTAAGTATTGTCTGGAGTATAAAAAAATTAGCGGCGTTGAATTCAGACTTTCTTATGATTTATTATGAATTTTTTGAATTCTTTCCTAAAATGAAAAAATTGGGATTAGCAAAGAATTAAAAATTACAAAAAAATTATTAAAAATAAAAAATTACAATTTAACTGATTAAATTAAAAATTACCTATTGTCTAGAGTCTAAAAAATTTAGTGACGCACAATTTGGATTCTCATATGATTTATTATTAATTTTTCGTATTCTTTGAAAATATGAAAAAATGGGATTATCTACAAATTAAAAATTGCACAAAAATTATTAAAATAATAAAAAATTGTAATTTAATTGATTAAAATAAAAGTACGTACTGTTCGGAGACTAGAAAAATTGGCGGTGCTGAATTCGGATTCTTCTATGAATTATTATTAAATTTTCTAATTCTTTCCAAAAATTAAATAAATTAGATTATTAAAAATTTGAAAATTACACAAAAAATATAAAAAAATCAAAAATTACAGTTTAATTTATTAAAATAAAAGTATTTACTGAATAGAGTCTAAAAAAATTCTCGACGCTGAATTTAGAACTCTCATATAATTTATTATTAATTTGTCGAAAATCTTTCATAAAATTGAAAAAATGAGATTATCAATGGATTAAAAATTACAGAAAATTTATATAAAGATAGAAAATTACAATCTAACTAAATGAAATAAAGTGTAAGCATTGTCTAGAGTCTAAAAAAATTGGCGATACTGAATTCATACTCTCCTATGATTTTTTATTAATTATTCAAATTCTTTCCTAAAGTGAAAAAATGGGATTGTCAAAGGATTAAAAATTATAGGAAAATTATTAAAATATAAAAAAATGCATTCTAACTGATTAAAATAAAAACGTAGGTGTTGTTTGGAGGCAAAAAAGTTGGCGGCACTAAATTCGGACTCTTTTAAGATTTATTATTAATTTTTTTCATAAAATAGAAAATGGGATTATAAAACAATTAAAAAATACACACACTAATTAAACAATTCGAACTCTCTTATGATTTATTATTAATTTTTGAATTCTTTCCTAAATTAAAAAATTTGGGAATATCAAAGAATTAAAAATTACAAAAAAATTATTAAAAAATAAAAATTACAGTTTAACTTATTAAAATAAAAAATATGCATTGTCTAGAGTTTAAAAAATTTAGCGGCGCTGGATCAGACTCCCCTATGATTTATTATTAACTTTTCGAATTCTTTGTTAAAATGGAGAAAATGGGATTATAACAAAATAATAAATTGCACAAAAATTTTTAAAATAATAAAAAAATTACAATCTAACTGATTAAGCATGTATTGTCTAGAGTCTAAAAAAATGGGCGACGAAAAATTCAGACTCTCCTACAATTGAAAATCGAACTCTCCAATAATTTATTGTTAATTTTTCGAATTCTTTCTTAAAATCGAAAAAACGCATTTTTTAGTGCTTAAATGAAGAAATTTAGCATAAAACTAACATAGCTCATTGCTTAGCAATGAGTCTTGAACGTTTGTCTAATCCAAATCAAATTTCACTTGTCACAATCCATTTTGAGTCGGGGTCATTTCATTCACCTACTCCACATCATCCTTAATTATTCAAAAATTATCAAAAAATTAAAAATTGGGGGAAAATTGTTTAAAAAAATAAAAAATTACAATCTAACTAATTAAAATAAAAATATATAATGTCTAGAGTCTAAAAAAATTAGCGGCGATTAATTCGAACTCTCTTATGAGTTATTATTAATTTGTCTAATTGTGTTCCTAAAATAAAAAAAATTAAATTATCAAAAAATAAAAAATTGCACGAAAAACTATTTTAAAATATAAAATTACAGTTTAACTGATTAAAATAAAAATGCATAATGTCTGCAGTCTAAAAAAATTTATGTCGCAAAATTCAGACTCTCTTATGATATATTATTAATTTTTTAAATTCTTTCTTAAAATAAGAAAAACGTGATTTTGAGAGCATAAACGATGAAATTCGGCACAAAATTGACAGAGCTTATCGCATGGTGATGAGTTTTGATCGTTGGCCTATCCAAATCAAATTTCACTTGTCTCAATTCATTGAGTCCGGGTCATTTCAGTCACCTATTCTACATCATCTTAAATTATTCAAAAATTATCAAAAAATTAAAAATTGCATGAAAATTATTTAAAAAAATAAAAAATTCCAATCTAACTTATTAAAATAAAAATATATATTGTCTGGAGTCTAAAAAAATTAGCGGCGATTAATTCGGACTCTCCTATGAGTTATTATTAATTTGTCTAATTGTGTTCCTAAAATAAAATAAAAAATTGGATTATCAAAAAATAAAAAATTGCACGAAAAATTATTTTAAAATATAAAATTACAATCTAACTGATTAAAATAAAAATGCATAATGTCTGCAGTCTAAAAAAATTTATGCCGCAAAATTCGGACTCTCTTATGATATATTATTAATTTTTAAAATTCTTTCAAAAAATAAGAAAAAAGCGATTTTGAGAGCATAAACGATAAAATTCGGCACAAAATTGATAGAGCTCATCGCATGGCGGTGAGTTTTGATCATTGGCCTATCCAAATCAAATTCCAGTTGTCTCAATCCATTTTGAGTCCGGGTAATTTCAGTCACCTATTCTACATTATTCTTAATTATTAAAAAATTATCAAAAAATTAAAAATTACACAAAAATTATATATATATAATTACAATCTAATTGATTAAAATAAAAATACGTATTATCTAGAGACTAAAAAAATTGACGGAGTTGAATTCAGACTCTCCTATAATTTATTATTAATTTTACTAATTCTTTTCTAAAATGAATGGATTATATAAAATTACAAATTGCACAAAAGTTATTAAAAATTAGAAAATTGGATTCTAACTGATTAAAATAAAAGTAAATAATGTTTGGAGTCTATCAAAATTCCCAATGCTAAATTCAGACTCTCATATGATTTATTATTAATTTTTTAAATTATTTCATAAAATAGAAACAATGTCATTTTGAGAGCATAAACAATGGAATTCGATACAAAACCGACAGAGCTCTTTGCATAGCGATGAGTCTTGGTCGTTAGCCCGATCCAAATCAATTTCCACTTGTCTCATTCCATTCTGAGTTCGAGCCATTTTAGCCACCTATTATACGTCATCCTAAATTATTTAAAAAATTAAAAATTACACAAAAATTATTAAAATAATAAAAAATTACAATCTAACTTATGAAAATAAAAGTACGTATTGTCTAAAGTCTAAAAAAATTGGCAGCGCTGAATTAGGACTCGCTTATGATTTATTATTAATTTTTTTTAATTATTTACTAAAATAAAAAAATGTATTATTAATAAATTAAAATTTGCACAAAAATTATTAAAAAGTAGAAAATTATATTCTAATTGATTAAAATAAAAGTACATATTGTCTGAAGTCTAAAGAATTTTCTAGTGATAAATTCGAACTCTCATATTATTTATTATTATTTTTTTGATTTTTTCCCTAAAATAGAAAAAAACGCGATTTTGAGAGCTTAAACAATGAAATTCGACACAAAACTGTCATAGTTCATCACATAGCGATGAGTCTTGATTATTGGCTCAATTCGAATCAAATTCCACTTGCCTCAATCCATTATGAATTTGGCCCATTTTCGTTACCTATTCTACATCATTTTTAATTATTAAAAAATTATCAAAAAATTAAAAATTATGCAAAAATTATTAAAATAATTAAAAATTGTGATCTAACTAATTAAAATAAAAGTACATATTGTCTGGTGCCTAAAAAAATTTGCAGCGCTAAATTTGGACTCTCTTATGATTTATTATAAAAAATTTCAATTATTTCCTAAAGTAAAAAAAATTGATTATCAAAAAATTAAAAATTAGACAAAAATTATTAAAAAATACAAAGATCTAAGATCACAAGATCAATTTATGGTTGCGGGTGGTTTTTTTTTTGGTTGCAATTTCATGTGTTTGAAGAACTTACGGTAGACCTCATAATCTTTTACTTTTAGAAGAATTTAATGCAATGGTCAATGATTGTGTCTTTCAAAAAAAAAAAATGAACGATTGTGGCATCATTGACTAGAGTTATGAGGGCAGCTTACATGGTTGAATCTATATCTATACTGCTTTAAAAAGTGTGTATCTTTTAAATTTTTTTTTCCATCTTTACCCTCCACTAATACAATTATACCATTATTATCTTCAATAATTAATAACACACTAAACCTAATCATCAGATCCAATTTATATCTCATCCTAATCTTCAGATCTAATTTACTTCTCACCCGTTACTGTCTCTCTCTCTTCTTGTCCCTTCCATTCCCCTCTCTTTTACTCTTCCTCTTCCGTTTCAGATATATCCTTTATTTTAGACATCTTTTTGAGGTAGCATGCAACCTATATATATGTTCGTTGATCTTTCTTTCACAATGACTTGAGGAATTTTGTTGGTGCGGACAGTGGTCTTCTTGGTTGTCGAGGATTCCATTCGAGTTTCAAAATCACCCAAGGTGATTTATTCGATCCAACAACTCTCTGAGTGAGCCCTCAAAACCTTTTTTTCTTTAGTTACATAATATTAACATTTTTTTAGTTGTTTTACCTCTCTGTGGTATGAATTTGACAAAAAAAAAAAAGCAGTCAAAAGAGATTACGGCTGCAACCACACTATAGCTGACCACAGCACGAAAGGATGGTATGAGGAAGACCAAAAATAAACAACAAAATCATGTCGATGCCAGTGTTCAGGTTTATGTTTCTCATTGCATCTGTGTTGTTCATCTAATTTCGTACTTGTTTTGAGTTTCCAATTTGTTTTCCTATTTTGGGGTTTGGTTCCCCAAGGGTCTTCTCATAATAGTCTGTTGTGATCTTTTGTTGAATTGGATTTTGAATTTATTGTTTAGATATTGATTTTTTGTATGTTTAAGTTGGTTGGACATCTATGTGAAATTGTATGTTAGACAAGATCTGTTAATAGTTATTAATTTGGCTTTAGAAATTTTGTCTATTATGTTATGGGTATTCGAATCTTCATGCACTCTATTGCTATTTATGTTCATGGACTTGTGTTGGCAGAGGTATAAGTAATGCAAAATGAATGTATTGTTAATTAATGTACTTAAATTTAAAATTGTTGAATCCTTTTAATGGTCTTTCCTTTGTGAAAGCAAACACACACTGACCCACAAACCCAATACTATGATAATTCTAAATTTATCATAGTAATCAACTGGTATCAACAAACGAATGTGAGCTTGGAATTACAACTATTCTCTTTGTTTTGTCTCAAGTCCAACTACAGTTACAGGAAATCTTTCTGGCATGAAACCTGGGCCTCATGGTTTCCATATCCATGCTCTTGGTGACATAACAAATGGTTGCATGTCAACAGGTATCTTTATTCTCCATTGTCATCTTCATGTTATAGGTATCCATGGAGAATTGGGGGATGGGGAAGAAGCAATATGATACTTCAATGAATATGGTATTGATTGCTATAATTTGCAGGACCACATTTCAATCCTGTTAGCTAAGTGCATGGTGCTCCGGGGAATGAGAATCGTCATGTTGATGATCTTGGCAATGCTACAGTTGGTGATGATGGTACATGTTATTTAATCATGACTAGAAAATTTTCCACCCCATCATATATCTCCTATCAAAAAAAAAAAAAATCATAAATGTCTGTCAATATAGTTGTTTTATCTTAAGTATTGTACTTCGGTCCTTGTTAATGAGAGAAATTCGTATAGCCATTACTATGTGTCATTGCTACACTTATCACCACTGTTAGCACAATTTTAGTTTCATGGTTAATTTTATTGCACATACAAAGCGACATTGCACAATTAACTTTAATTTGTGCTATTGTTTGTAGATTTCACTGTCTAGGGCTGTAGTTGTCCATGGTGACCCTAATGATCTGGAAAACGGTGAGCATCAATTTTTTAATCACTACGTTGCTTTTATAGTAGCTTCAACGGTAAACCATTTTCCTTACAGCAAGGCTAGCTAGACCCAAAAAAAAACTCATCATGTAACTTATAGTAAACGAGTTATTAGATATTTGTCATGAGTGATAGCTGAGTTGATTACATGCACTGATCGTTACATTGTATTTATTGAAGTTTTTATT
The DNA here is from genome assembly GCA_023539305.1 of Ilex asprella. NCBI lineage: Eukaryota > Viridiplantae > Streptophyta > Magnoliopsida > Aquifoliales > Aquifoliaceae > Ilex > Ilex asprella. The sequence continues at coordinate 2,457,132 of CM042187.1, read as the reverse complement.
TTTTATAATAATTCTTTATCTTGTAATTAAGTATTGGATTTAATACTTAGTTACAAATTAGACTACATTATTCATGAGTCCCATCAATGACTATGAGGAGCCACTGACTGTGAATGAATTTCTGGTTGAGAGACAGCTTGAGATCAAGAGTTTCATAGTGCTATAATCCTGATATTAAGCAAAAAGGTGAGAAGCTCCTCCCACAAAACTGGAATCACTAATCTAATTCTCCTGCTGCTTTCCCAATCAAAATATAGAAATGCCATGTGTAGCATTAAAGAACTCATGCAACATCATGCAATTAAAACTCATACAGGTAGCATTCTCATTAAAAAAAGGGGTTGTCTTTTAAGGCTGAGTGAATTCAACTCTAGACAAGTCTACAACACAACTCATCAAATTATTCTATTAGGAAAAACTTTAAAAGTCTAGAATAACTGCGAACTCGACAATTAACAATTTCATGACTTTTTTTTTTCGAAAGGTAAATAAACTATATTGAAACAGTCCAATACAAGCAAAGGAACACCCAAGGAAACAAAAGGATAACACCTATCAAAATGCATCATTCAACAATTAAGCAAAGTAACAGGTCCCAATGGAGTGCCAGCTGCAAATTAGTCTTAGAAGGGCCGAACTTCATGGAAGTCATTCTGTTTTTGATAGCCAAATGGATAGACTTGGAAAGAGTATTAGCATCCTTGCTCTCCATGGAAGCCATTCTGTTTCATGTCATGTACAAGAGAATCAAGACGAGCTCTCAAAGAAAGAATTCTTCCCTCATTTTTTGTACAATTGAAACAGAAGTGGACAACAATTGATTGGTTCATACTTGTAAATTAGACTTATTATCTAATTATCTTATATCAAATTGAAAGCAAGGTATGTTCAATTTAGAAAAAGGCTTTACTCGCATGTTTTGGGGCTAAGAACAAATGAATTTCTATCCCCCTATGTGAGGTATGCATACAACACAGAAATGTGAGTTAGTGAAGACAATTTTTCATCAAAAAATGTAAAAAACTAGAAATAAATTATGAGAAATGTACTTTTTGTCAGTTGTTGAAATATAATTATTATCGCGTAATATTCATCACTTAAAGGTTTGAGTATACATCACCAATCATTTACAACAACTGCATTGCTAGCTATGGATGACTGATGAGGAGATGTAGTAGGAAATCATATCTTATTAGTTTTATTCATTCTTTCACAACTCTTCCAATGAAATAATAGGGAGAAGGGGAAGAAAGGCGAATTGTATTCTGATATCCAGTAATAACAAAATTCAAGCGACTTCACAATTTCATTGTTTTACGAATGTCCCAAACTTTGGAACAAACAAAATTTTGATAATAAATATATAGAATAATTTATACTCAAAATGATTTACATGCAAAATATTTTAAATAATTATATAGAATAATTTATATTCAAAATGATTCACGTGCAACGCACGCGTGCATCAACTAGTAATCATAAGTGGGGCTTTGTTTGGGTGAGGTTTGAGAGTGTATTTGCTAATTCGGCTTGGGCAGTGACTTTGTTTGAAATTTGAGAGTTTTAACTATTTTTCAAGTGCTTTCCTCCCCTCCATTTCATTAAAAATGCATCCAAATATTCCACCTATACCCATTTATTTATCTTACATTTTTGTCTCGAGTAATGTTAGATTGACAAAAAAATAGGGACTAAATAATGTAACATTATAATAATAATAATATGAAAATATAAATTTTAAATGGATAAAAATGAGACTAATAACGTCATTAGGATAATATTACGTCACTTAATTCTATATTTTTGCCACTCTAGATTCTAGAATTATTGTTTTGTCCAGTGTTATAAAACCCGGCCCGGTCAGCCCCGGCCCGACGGGTTGACAGGCCGGTTCACTTATTGGATCGTTTATGTCCTAAATCTGAGTAAAGCCGGAGACCCAGAAAAAAACCGGAAAAATCGTCAAACCGGACGAGTTACTGAAACCGTCCGGGTTTCTTTATTTGATATAAAAATTGAATTTTGGGGCTTTTTTGGCATTTTTTTCTTGCTGCTCTAATCGTTCCTTCCCCATTCCCCCAACCAGCCCCATTCTTCACAAACAGTCCATTTCTCTCTCTTTCTCTCCCAGAGTCTCATCAGTTTCTCTATCTCTCTTTGCTTTTGGTCTCTGCAGTAGTGTGCACTGCGAGCACGAAGACTCGAATTGAAGGGGAAGGAAATTTTGATCCCTAACTTCTTTGCTTCGATTTCGATTTTTGAAGAAGAAATCTGCTTCACCTTCACTGCTTCAGAGCTCCATCGACGACGACCACCAGGCATCGTAACAGGTATGCATTGTATGTACGAATAATAGATGTTTCTGGTTTTCACTTGCAGATCCATGGATATATTACCCAGTAGTTTTCATGACCGAGTTTCTTAGACTTCTTTAGGGTTGGTTTTTTGGTGATTAGAAATTGAGGGTTCTGATATGGGTAGTTTTCATTATGTAGTTTTTTTGGGTATTTGCATTTTTGATTGAATCAGGCTTTGAATAATTTCCTAATTTGATAATTTTTTTCCTTATTGCTTGCAATGAGGCGTTGAATGATGAGCAAATCTGTTTGCTTTTGTCTGATTGTTTTCGATTTTGTCCTTGGGTTGTTCCCAGAAGTTTGTTCCTTCATGTAAGGTTGCTTATGATGACCAATTTCTCAAGTTCTGCTGGTCAGGTTGGGCCTCAGCCCTTTGGTCAACGAAATGAACCCACTAACCCAATTCTTCGATTTCTCGCCAAAATTGAAACCAAAACCCTGAAAAGCCCTCCAGACCAAAGCTCCTGTAAACCAGAGACCACCGCCACGAATACTGTCTCATATCCGATTTTCTTCTAGCGAGAGCGATATGGTTTCTCTCTACCACACCCACGTAAAGCTCTTGGCCTTCGACTTCATCACTCTCACACCAAACCCTTCAGACCCACTCTCTTTCTCTCGCAAAGGCTTGTCCATCTCCCGTGCCGAAACCCTCGGCATTGTCACCTGCCGAGAGCACAAACCCAATAAATTCCTGAAATTCACAGTCGATGATGGCACTGGTTGCATTCCGTGTGTCCTCTGGCTTAATCAACTCAGTTCTCAGTACTTTTCACGTCGTAACCCATCAGATGTTCGATTAATTGCCAATGCGGCAGCTAAATTCGCCTCGGAGGTACAACTGGGTGTCGTAGCTAGAGTGCGAGGCCGGATCACCTCATACAGAGGTGCAGTCCAAATTACTGTTTCAGATGTTGTCGTTGAGAGGGACCCAAACATCGAGATTCTGCATTGGCTGGATTGTATCAAGTTGGCTCGTAAGTGCTATGATGTTGTGCCTTGTGGCAAACCCAACTAATTATGGTTATATATGTGTGTATATATATGGATGTGTGTGTGTGTATCTATCCCCGTGTTCATGCATACTACTTTTGTTTGTCTGTTGATCGCAATTATGTGTATTTATCAATGACTGAGCCGATTTTGGGTGATTGTTCTGCTTTAAATTATAAGATTTGTTGTTTTCCTTACCCAATATCTGATTAGAGACGGATAAGTTAGCATAAGTGATGAAGGAGTTTACAGTACTTAAAAACTTTGATAACTATGAATTTGGGTTGACCGTAACTACATTTGACTATGTTTTTTTTTTTTTTGAGAAGAAACGAGAACAGGACCACTACAACATCGTCACTTAAAAGTGATAGTGGTGCAGGGTCTTATACACACACCCAACCCCAAGGCTATCCGACGTGAGATAGCCCCATTTGACTATGTTTTATGGTTTGATACTTGTTATGACTACCAATTCCTTGATAGAGCTTCGAATTCTTTTTAGTGTTTAGGGTTGTGAGCCACTGTCCACAAAGTCTTCCAGATTATGATTGATGGGGCATTGAGAGATTGTGATTTCTCTTCTACTTTATGATTGGTGGTGGGCCATTGAAAGATTGTGGCTTTATTTGGTACTTGTCATCAGTTGAAGGCCTACAGAACTAGCTGAACAAGTTCTTTGTTTTAAGTTTTGTGTGTTATGCTTCCATGTAAATAAAATAAACTATTGGTAGTTGATTACTGTAGACCTTACTTTCAATAGCTAAACAAGACCTTACTATTGGTATTTGTCAATTTTTTTTTTGCATTTTTGTAATTCTTTTTCCTTGTCAAGATATGCTCATTTCTTCTAAGATATGCTCATTTCTTCTAAACTTGATAACATGTGTTACTAAGATATGCTCATTTCTTCTAAACTTAATCACATGTGTTAGTAAGATATGCTTGCACATATATAGCTACATTATTTATAATAAAATGCATATTATTTAGCTGCTGGTTTTTTTTTTTTTGGGTTTAAATAATAGTACTTAATAAAATTGTGACAACACTGTTACATTGTTCTGATGCTGCTTTCAAGTTAACAACACTACCGTTACAATGGCAGCGAATTGATGGAACCTTCAATCCTGATGGACCATTGGAGGATTTTTGTTATGTAGAAAACCCAAAACAAGAAGACCCTTCTCTGAACTCGTCCACATGAATTGTTTGATCCTCGTTCAATCATTATTCATTTAACCAATGCATATTTGACCTATAAAATAGGTTATCCTCTGGTGCACATGGTGGGGATGTGTTTGGACCTAAAAAAACATCCAGAAACCAAGGTGAAGGGGGTAGATATGGGCAGAAGATAAATATAATGAAACAGACCGGCCTTATGGTTTGATGGGTAAACATGAGAGTGATGAAGTCTCCGAAAATGGAGGACAAGAAAGACAGTGACAAGATCTTTGCCCATCTCAATGGACCCAAATTGAAATGAATTCACTGTTAAATACGCCCTCATTTTACACCTTGCGTGAAAACTGACATCAATATGTACAAGTCTATTGTATTTTTTTCTTTCTTGTGATTGTTACAATTCTCAAATGACAAGATGTTCTTGCAACATCGATTGGGAAAATGTGCACCACCGCCACCACTGTAACCAAACCTGAAGAATCACCTCAACCAACCCGCAAAAAATTGCCTGTCCCCTTTTCTTTTTCCTGCTGATCCTCTGGAAAATATAGCATGACAAAGTCAATGCTGTTTTGACAGACTACTCATACATGTCCTATACATACAAAATACAAACGCTACAATACATATTGGACAGTACAAAAACACGAGTTGCACATCACAAGCAGTAGAATAGAATCAAGTACACAATACCCAGAGGTGTTTTTAAAGTTTAAATAGCGAAAGGAAGAGTAAAGAAAGGAAATTCCCCTCCGAGGGAAGAAACTTCGCTGAAAGGACAAATAAAGATAATCCTTTGACTGCTTACTTTGTACAGCAAATATTTCTCTCTCGTTTGAATAAGGCCGGCCTTGGCAAAATCAAAAAAAAATAGTTCAATATTTGAAGATATTCAATAATCTTTGATTTTTTTTTTTTAACTGATCAAGAGTACATTTAAACTTTGCATCCATTGAAAATGTTGTTTGGACCTCTTACTTTTTTTTTTCCTTGTGATCTCTGATTTTTTTTTCCTTTCCCAGAATAAAAACTATTTCCTTTATGTGATCATTGCTAAAAATAGGATTATAATTACGAAAATAAGTGTGATGCATGCTTTTAATTAGGGAAAAAAAGGCATGAAATACTCATTCTTGGGGGTGAAAAACCTAGGGTACAAAATGTATGGCCCATTCGATCATTACAACCGTTCAGACTTCCAACTTGTTTTTGTACAATATTTATTACTTTCAATCAATATTTATTTCGGTTGGGATTTGTATGGTTGCTTTCAATGTCTAAAATGATTGGGAATTGTGATTTTTCATATATGGGGAAGGGTCAAGAGTACGTGTAAAGTTTTTTCCACTTTATTAATGGCTCTCAGGCATTCATGGAATCATCATGCATGTAAGCTTGATTACAAGACTGAAATGGTTGAGGAAAAGGTGGTCGTGTTTGGTTCTGCACTTGTGCTGGTGGTATTATACTCCTTTCAGTGGAGATCACTAACTGTACATAATCATATCGGATGTAAAATTGATTATGTATAATTTAAACCGATATGATTATGTACAATTTAAACGTTGTCTCGAATGAGTATCAAATTTATAAGCAAAAAAAAAAGAAGTTGATTTGCAACTAGCAAACTGAGCTACAGATTCAATCGTTCAGTATGGTCCACGTGGCATATAGCTAGTAGATAAGGTACATCTCATGTAAGTGCATCTTTGTGTTTTTTTTTTTTTGGGGGGGGGGGGCTGAGGCGGGGACGGGGGTCAT
>CM042187.1:2436928-2450733 GCA_023539305.1 Ilex asprella | reverse complement strand
GAAGGGTAATGCTTGCATGTTAGATCAGTACTTTGCAGACCTCGGGTAGATGTATCAGAGAGAGAGAGTATTCTTGCTGGTGGCCAAGATATCCATTGCCACTCTGATTCTGGGTCAGCCTTGGATTTTGGGTAAAAAGCCGAGAGAGTAAGGAAGAGAGAGTTTGATACCCTGCACTTTATTCTCTTCAAATTCGATACTTCGCTGTAAACAGAACGAGGTTTTGAGAAGTGAACACTACGCCCCTCTCTTTTCTTTCTCTTTCTACACAATATATCTCTCCTTATGTCTCCTACATTGTCTTGTTCTAGTATCAGAGTCTCCTAGTCTTACTTCAGAGTTGTCCCTCTATCCGTTGTGCCTTTTGAATCCTTTTGTTTCTTTCTTCTTTCTCTGTTTTCCCTGGGCTTGACAACGAAGAGCAGAGAGAGAGAGAGAGAGTAGCACCACTGGGTTCTTTGAACTTTTGATTGGTGTTTGATTACACAGAAACCAGAATGCCAAGCAATTGGGATTTTCTTATTTCCCTCAATTGTTTACTTTTATAACATGAGAAAAGAGACGACTCTGTTCTTTTCTCTTTCAAATAACTGAGTTGTCTCTTCTGTTTTGAGCCAGTACATGTTCTTTTCTTGATTGTTTCTTGCAGAGAGATTGAACGCACTGATTGAAAATAAGGCTTCTGTTTATGGGCTCTTATTCTTCAATTCTAAATTTATTTTTCTTCATTGGTGTATGATTTTGTGCAAAACCCAAAATTTTCAATCGATAACTGATTCCAGAGCAGAAAGTTTCATTCTTGTATGTCCGTACCCACGAATGAAGTTGTGAAACCATGAGAGATGGGAGCTCCAAGAAAAGTAAGGTTGGACCGATAAAATGCCAAAGCTTCAGTCACCGACCATTTATCTGTTTCTTTTGTTCATTATTATTGTTTTTCAGATACCTGACTTTGTATCTTTGGTGAAGCTTTCATGGCCTAAGTCACTGGTCAAGAAATGGTTCAATATCAAGAGCGAAACCGAGGACTCTCACGCCGATGACATGGTTTACAAAGGTAATTCATTCATATTGTATGCATTATCAAATTTTGTTCTAAATCTAGTATTGAGTTCTGTAATTGGGATTTTTAGCTTTTATATTCTGAAATGCAAAATGGGATTTTTCCTGCAACTTTCAGTGACTTTGCTGTTGTCTATTCTGCACCAAACGCTGTTTATTTTGTGCAATAACGTTGGATTTTAATGGGTCCTGCCGTTTCTATTTGTAGCTTAAGATCTAATCTTTGTTTTCTTGGTCGTTCTGAAATTCGTACATTTTGTATTTTTGGATCGGTACTAAGTTATTTTTGTTGTGTATTTTAAGTATGTGAGATCTATGCAAGAACGATGAAAGAACCACAGCTTTTGCAACTTTATGTTTTTATTTTTTTGACCTTTTTCAGGTGTTGATGAAGAATGCAGGAATAGCTTCTCAGAGAGGGAGGCATGCACTATCAAGAAAAGCAGAACAGGTTTAATATCAGACAGCCAGTATTCTTTTGGACCACTCTCAAACCCCACTATAATTTTGCATAACAAAGCCCAAAACAATAGACAAGGAAAATAACTAGTTTTATTCTTCCCTTGACAGAGAGATCAAGTAGGGGGAACTGTAATCGCATCCGGCGAAAGAAGGTTGAACTCGATACCTCCCAAGTTACAAATGCACATACTTATAGGTTTGTTAGATCTTACTCAGTCTCCTGTTGGTGATTTTTTTTATGTAAGAGGTGGCGATTTTTTTTTAATCTTTACACGTGGGAGCAGGATCTTTGTAGCTACATGGAATGTGGCCGGAAAATCGCCACCAAGTTTTTTAAACCTTGAAGATTGGCTGCACACCTCAACTCCTGCTGACATTTATGTTCTCGGGTGAGTGATTAATCACAAATTGCCTATATCATGTAGCTTTTTTAGTACTTTAGGGAATTCTGTTTGATACTTTTGACAGTCAGGTTTCAAGAAATTGTTCCTTTGAATGCTGGTAATGTTTTGGGCACAGAGGACAATGGCCCAGCTAAAAGATGGCTGGCACTCATTAGAAAGACTCTAAACAGCCTTCCGGGCACCAGTGGTGGTGGCCACACGCCTTCCCCAGTACCAGATCCAATTGTGGAGCTAGATGAAGACTTTGATGGATCAACAAGACAAAAGGCCTCGTCTTTCTTCCACCGTCGTTCGTTCCAGTGCCTAAGTCGAAGCATGAGGATGATGGATAATGACATGTCATTACCACCACCTTGACTTGATCGTCAATTCAGCGTTTGTGACCAGGTTATTTTTGGCCACAGGCAAAGTGATTATGACTCAAATGTTGGAGGGCACTGGCCAATTGACTATGAACGGAATGTCAGATTGTGTCATTCCTCCGACGATGAAAATGGGCCAAACAATTCACCAGGTACGACATACTACTCGCCAATGTCATATAATGGGTCTATTTCTATGAGAGATAGAGATAGACAGCCAGGACACTCAAGGTACTGCTTAGTTGCGAATAAGCAAATGGTAGGGATATTTCTCACAGTATGGGTGAAGAGCGATTTAAGAGATGATATACGCAACATGAAAGTATCTTGTGTGGGCAGAGGATTGATGGGTTATCTTGGAAACAAGGTACACTTCCGCCTTCATGAAAATTTCCTGAAAATTGGATGCAAATTTGTGTAAAACAAAGCAAAAGAAGCAATCATGTAATATTTTGTTTTCCAGGGTTCGATTTCAATTAGCATGTCTTTGCACCAAACAAGTTTCTGCTTCATTTGTAGCCATTTAACCTCTGGACAGAAGGAGGGTGACGAGCTGCGAAGAAACTATGATGTCATGGAAATTCTTAGGAAGACAAGGTTTCCAAGAGCGCATGGCATAGAATTTGAGAGCTCCCCTCAGACAATCCTTGAGCACGAGTAAGGCCTTTTCTCATTAAATTCTCTATTTTTTTGCATTTTCTATTGTGGTTTTACAGCATCATAAGCTTTCAAACGTTTCAATGATCTGTAAACATTTTCCTTGATTCATCGAATTGGGCACCATAGAGAGTTTGCATTTTAGCAATATGTTGCGTGAAGTTTCAAGTCATGTTTGTGTCCTGTGTAGCCGAATTATATGGCTTGGGGATTTGAATTACCGGATTTCCCTGTCCTACTATACTGCAAAGGCTCTTGTTCAGCTGTGCAATTGGAGGGCTTTGTTAGAAAACGACCAGGCATGTCAACCGTAACCTTTTAGGCGAATCTAATATTTTTTCCCTTCTACCGTGTCCAGCATTTCTTCCTCTTGTCCATGAACTGCTGCATCTGAATCCTTGATGCTATTCTTAGCAGCTAAGGATAGAGCAGAGGAGAGGACGTGTCTTTGAAGGATGGAATGAAGGGAAGATATGTTTTCCTCCCACATACAAGTATTCGAATAATTCAGATAGATATGCAGGAGATAACATGCACCAAAAAGAGAAACGAAGAACACCTGCATGGTAATCCTTCTTTTGAAAAAATACAGGCAGATATCGGTAATGAAAACAAAGAGGAAAAACCCATTCACCATGCAAACCAGAAATTTTGTTATTCTACACACTTGAGTAAAGAAATGGCAGTGTGGGATTATACATCTGCATAATTTCTAGTGAAAGTGGAGACGTGTAAAACACATCATAACTACACTGGACAACTAATTTTGTAATTTGGCGTGTGATGTGAAGGTGTGATCGTATACTGTGGTATGGTAGTGGCCTCCATCAAATATCTTACGTTCGTGGGGAGTCTCGATTCTCAGATCATAGACCAGTTTATAGCATATTTTTGGCAGAGGTTGAGTCTCGCAGCTGTCATCGATTCAAGAAAAACATGAGCTGTTCCAGTTCTAAGATTGAGGTTGAAGAGTTGTTGCTGTACTCTTATGTATACAATGGACCTGATTTCTTTGAATGAATGATCTACATCTAAGTAAGCTCTCCTGCCTCCTCCCCTCTCTCTCCTCAGTTACTTGCTCAGCTTGTCTCAATGAATTGCGTTTTTGGTCAGTTTCTCAACATTTTACCATTACTGGCTCTTCAGGATAGCACTATTTTAATCACCTCAATGAACATTCACAAACTTGTTAAATACTTCTTCTCTGGACTCTTTTGCAACAAAAATAGTCGCGAAACACAGCTTGTTCATTAGGTTGCAGTGTGATTTTCCTCGTTATGGAAGCCAGTTTTATCAACTCTAAAAAAGATTTTATGCAAATTCAAGATATAAAGAATGAATGATTTTCCATTTGTTCATCAATTAAACTTGTTTATTCCTCAATCAATCAGATCACTAGTCATTACTCATTACTGACCATGTTTTGAAATTAAAAGACCGTAATCTTATAAAAAAAATAACACGAAGGAACTGCTTTCATTAAATTTGCAACAATGACAATAGGCAGATGACTTGCTTTCTACTTGATGTTTCTTTTGAGTTGAATAGATATTTCTTAAATTTATTGTTGTAAATCTCGTCTTCTTCAATGCTGTAGTTTACAGTTTGGGGCGATTGTTGCTCGTTCTTATTCTTGTCTGCAATTTTGTCCCTCGGTTTGAAGGTTGGCCAAAAGAACTTTGTATCCATGGTGATTTTCAATCTGATATTGACACATTCTGAAAAGCGGTTAGTCTTTGCTTACTTCCTTTCTGTCAGGCTGCAATTCTTTCCTTTTTCTCGCCCAATATTTGAGTGTCTAATGCTTTCCAAGCCTTCTCTCAGCAGGCTCCTACTTCTACCTCTGTGCATAACTGCTAACTTCACCACTCCCCAACTCTCAATTCTTGTAGTCCTGGAGCCTGACCATGAAATTTCTCACTTTTTTTTTTTTTTTGGGGGGGTGGGGATCAAGCATCTGCGGTCGTGTTTGGCATTGAGGTAGGTAAAGTTAATCAGTTGTTTGCCCTTCACATAGTTCATTACATTTGGCCAACATTTTTGTAATGGTGTTGCAGGACGAGAACACCGAATCTAAAAGTGCCTTGTGGCTTGGTGATATAGTCGATCATAATTCTTTTTGTGGTTAAGGAAAATAAATTTAGCAAATTGTTTTAAACCAAAAAAGATGAAAGGTAGGAGAAAAACATAGGCGGTGTTTGGTTTGAATCTTCAAACTTGTTTTTTGTTCTCCAAAGCTTAAAAATTTTCAAAACTCATTTGGTTAGCATTTTTGTTCTTAAATTTTTAGGAAAAAAAATGAGATTTGGAGCAAAAAAATATAAAACAAACCACTATTGTTTTCAAAGTTTTTGACTGAAAATTTTGAAAACACAGAGCACAAAATGTTGTTCGCTCCTTTTTAAATGAGGTCCACAAATCAAATTTCCTTAGTAGCAAAATGTTTTTTTTTTGTTGAAGTATAAAAGTCTCTCTCTCTCTCTCTACAACGAGTGTTGTATAATGAAAACTGGAGCAATGAGGATCATTGCTCTGTTGCTGGAGTTTCTCTCTCCACTTCGGCAAATCTAGACGAAATACACACACAATCTAGATTCAAGAACTTCGACATCTCTGGTGTCTTATCTGTCCTCTCCAACATCTTTTTTTTTTCCCATATCTGAGTTCAAGACACACACACAGATCTTCGGCGTCTTTTCTGTTCTATGTCTGTTTGCTTAGATTTGCGTTTTTCTCTCTCTCGCAACAATTGAAGTCTCAGATCTACACATATTTGAAGCACAGATTTGTGTACGCGTCTGTGTGTGTGTCTGTGTGCCTCTGTGTGTGTGTGTGTTTTGTGAAGATAGAGAGGGAAAAGAAAGATAGATGTGGGAATTGTGGATTATTGTCCAAATATATTTTACATTTTTTTTGTTCTTTAAAACTATTTTAAAAAATCTATAACCAAATAGGTTTTGCAATCTAAAATTTTAAAAAATACTTAAAAATTTTTCTCAATAACTATTTTGAATACTGTGTTTTGAGATGCAAACTAAATAGGGCCATAGTTTTTGCCCCCACAATTTATTGTACTTGAGGACAAGAGAATGAGAAACTAGATGGTGTATGAGGATATAAGTGGCTTAATTTTTTGTAGTTAACTTATTTGTATCTTGACATCTCTTCTTGTTCGGCCAAAGAATGGTTATCTATACCGGGACTAGTATCTACTTTTGTTTCAATAAATAGCCAAGTATCTAATTTTAGGGTGCGACTCCTCTGCTATTAGGAGGGAACAATATTGTGTGTTGTTAGCAAAAAAATGTCACCGTTTAGCCATTTATAATAAAATAGTATGCAGCAAGTTTTAGTATGTCTCTGAAATGGAGTTAAAATTGTTTACAATTTATCTTTTGATTGAAATATTTTATTATAAATGTGAGTGTTGTATACCAATAACAATATTTTTAAGCCATATTTATCTTGTTTTTGGTGATTTGAGGTAAATTAGAGTCAAACTTGTAGTAGCATTGGCACTTCGATTGTCCAACTTGCGTGCCACATTTTCAACTTCATAATGTTTATTAACCCCATCTAAAATTGGAGTTAAATTTATTAGTTTGATTTTTTTTTTGGATGGTAACATATTAAAAAATAATTTTTTAATATTATATTTTTATTTTTTATTCAATAAAACTATTGATGCAAGTAATTTTTTTATTTTATTAGTTTTATGATTTTATTAAATAAGAAATACTAATTATTTCAATCAAAATCAGTAACAACATATAGATTTTGATACTATAGTATCAAATCAATCGGGTAGGTAGCCTTATTCATTAAATTAATGAAAAGTGAACACCGGGAGTACGAAAAGTCAAAGAATCTTTGTAAATTATAACATTCGGCACCCCCCCCCCTCTCCTGCCCACGCCCTCTCAACAAAAAAGAAAAAGAAAAAGAAAAAGAAAAAAGCTGCAATTATTACACGGACGACATGTCTACGTCTCACAGCTGCTTGCTGGTTTTTTGTGCCGCCTTTGGTCCCAGGTGCCAATCATTAGCTAACAATATCTTCCATCTTAGGAACAGCCGAACAGAACAACACACGCACCAAAAAAAATAAAAAAAAAATCTATTTTCATGCATATTCATCTACTATGAAGATGATTTACACTGCAAAAATTATAAATTATTATTGTATGAGCTAGTAGCTGCTCAAGTACAAACTATGAATTTAATTAGAAACCTTATTCAGGATCTAATTTATTATTGTTATTAAATAATTAATAGTGAATTTTAAGATGAAATAAAATTCACTATCAATTCAATATAATTAATTACTTCTTTAAATTTATTTTTTGAATGAAATACAAATAATATTTTCACACAAATAGGATAGTCTTTTTCATGGGGCCCTTATGTTCGGGTCCCCAGGCGACCTTATCCTTAGTTGCCGTCTCTTTCTGCGAAATGGCACTATGGTCCCTCCACCATTATGAGCCTGACAAATGAAAAAGATTGTAAAACGTTCATATCATATAGGCTAAGCTTATTGTATTCCTCATACCGTTAATTTTAATTTTTATAATTTCTGATTATTAAAAAAAAAATTCAACCATTTTTTTCTTAGTTTATCATATTTTTAAAAACACCTCATCTATTATTAAAAATATCAATGACACTTTTTTTAGTTTATATTTAAATATCAATGATACCTCTTATAACACTAATAATGATTTTCTTTTAAAAAAATAAAATTTTATTTTTAATTTCAATAAATTATACAAAAGAATATGAATTTTGATTGTAAAATTTAAAATATTTGATATCCTATCTTTAATTGAAGTATTATATAACTATAAACTTCATGAGGGTATATGTATAATTTATTAACTGATATATTTACAACAACGATCTAAGTGTTACGCGCATACAAATCTCATGAGGTCTGTGTATAATATTTTAAATGTTAGCGGTCTGAGTGATTGAGTGACAAACCTTAAGGGGTATGTGTGTAATTCTCTCTAAATTTTACTCTATAGTTAGGCCAACAGTTAATATCAATACCCCAAATTTAATAAGAAAAATATGCATCTAATGATGTGTTTGAAGTGACTTTTTAAAAATGCTTATAAAAATTATAACTACTAATTAATATTTTTTTTTAAAAAATAGCATTTGAAACCATTTTACTACTATCACCACTACCGTCATCCCACCACCACCATTATTACCACTGTTGCCTCCACCTTACCACCGTCATCACCAACACCACTATTGTCGCTGTTGTTATTGTCGCCATCCCACCACCACTACCACGACCACCCCCGCTGTCGCTGTTGCCCCATTACTATTATCATCCACCACTGATTATTATTACCGTCATTCACCGTCACTACCCACCATTATTTTCATCTCATTTTTATATTTATAATCATTATCACCGTCGCCCATCGTCAACACCCACCATTACTATTGTTGTTCACCAGCACCCATTATTGCCCAGCATTGTCGCTAGTCATTGTCATCCATCCCTATCAAACTTATCACTAATCGTCATCGCCCACCACTGTCGCCACCCATTGGTTACCCATCCCTATTATACTTATCACCATCACTACCACTATTTACCACAACTTATTACACTATCGTCTAAAAAAACATCCATCATCATTGTCAATCGCCATCACCGTCGCCCATAACCACCAATGTCGTCACGTATGACTGTCACTACTACCGTCATCAACAAAAATCTACCACCAGCATCACCATTATCACCCATGACTACAACCATCACCAAGATCGTCACCACCTATGAAGCACGAATACTTCGTTGAGGTTGATGTATCTGTATTGGATACCTTATCAGATACAATATTCGTTGGATACTCGAGGATACATATCGGATACACCTTTTACGTATTCGATAATAATTAAATATTATGATACTTCATGAATACTTTTAGAGTCGATCAACATATATAATTTTTTAGTTCAACTTTTAACATCTCTTTTCGAATTCACATACCATACAATATATTAACAAAAAACTCATATTACTTCAAAGGTACATTAATATTTTTTAAATATTATCTACAATTACATATCAAAAGGACATAAAATAAAACTATTACATTATAATCTTAGCAAAATTACTTCTAAATACTAGGTAAAAATTAGCTTTGATTCCTTTAATTAATCGCTTCACTTTGTGAATATACCAAAGCGACACGATATATATTTGCATGAAACTAAAAAGAATTATTAATTTTTCTTATTATATGTTAAAGAACTACTAAAATATATAAGTATTAAGTTGGTTAAAAATAATAAATATATTTTATTATACTCGTATCTTAAAAATACCTGTATCTTACTTTTTTAGACTTTATCGTATCGTCCTCGTATCCGTGCTTCATAAGTCGCCACCCACCACAATCATCATCATCTCCCACCATCACCACTACCACCACTTACCTCCACAACAATCGATATTTAAATTCTTTTTTTTTATTCTATGTTTATAATTTGATTTTGAGTGTAAATATAATTATATTTATTATTGATTATTATTTTATTATTATTTTATATTTTCAATCACAAACAATAATTAGTCATTAAATATGAGAACCCATTGCTAAACCAACGTCCGCATTGGAGTAAATTGTTAAATTAAGTCCAACTAGCTTTATTCACGTGCATAAATGTATATGTACTTCTTATACAAACTTTATTGACGTGCATAAATGTATATGTACTTCTTATACCAAAAAAAAGTGTTATGGGCCTCCCAAGTACATTGGATGGTCCGTTGTGTTTGGGCTTTGATGCAAACAACAATTTGCACCCATAAAAGCATATGCATTATGTACAACTAAAAATCCAACCCTTAGGTTTAAGAAGTTCAAGGCTTGAAGTCGAAGAAATAAGAGCAAATGAGTGATTGGGATCAAGGTTCAAAGTATCGGCAGAGCTGTATTCGACTTGGCAGACATCGATTCAATAACGATACATGATACAAGAGTATCACGAGTCTTCCATGAATTAGTTCTGACTCGGGCCAACTCGTATAAACTCGGACAAACTCGATTTAACTCGGCCGATTCACTTTCAAATTGAACTAATATGCACAGAATCGTCCAAGCAACAAAGAAAATGCAAAAAAATAAAAAACAAAAATTATGAGATATTGAATCCTAAATCAGACCTTTTTTTGCCATAATAAAAACAAAATAAGAAAGTTAGAACAAAATTGAATATAAATCTAAAAAATTGTGGTAAATCTCCCTAATCAGATACACTTTCCTATTATTTGTTCTTATTTTTTTTTCTTCTTCGCAATAACTGAGGACCCAACATCATCGATCAACATCACTAGCGGTGTTCACTTTATCCTACGAGTAGAAAATATAGTCTTCCGTCTTCCCACATGATACTTTATTGAAGAATTTTTTTTTTACCCGACCCTACCCGATCAAGTGTGGTATTCCTGTACGATTAATCGGGTAAGAAGTTTGGTAAACACTTTTATAACTATTAATTTTTGGATCATTTTAACAATTCAATTAACTAACATGTACCAATTTAACAACTACAATAACAATTATAATAAAACACAAGAAAGTATGAACATCAATCTGTCATAATTATTTCACAAATACAATAAAAATTATTTTAAGTTTAAATCATATAAAACACATTAAAATCATAACTATTCCAATAGATCATCAGTTCACCACAAATCATGTAATCTATACAAAAAATAATTTCATGTTTTAACAATTTAAACATCTACAACAATAACAATGTTATACTATAAATTATACCACACAAATATTCTTATAATTACTACAAAAAATATAAAAATTTAAATATATTTTTTGTGGGTACGGTAGGGTAGGAATGCGAAAACTGATGAGTATTCTGCATTCCTATCTGATTTAATTGAAAGACCAAAATTTTTTCTGTATTCCTACCTGATTTTTGCGGCTAGCCGTTAAGTAGGATAGGGTAGGATAGGATAAGAAATTGCGGTCAATCGAAAATTTGAACACCCCTAAACATAGCAAATCAGACTTTTTTTTTCTTCGCAGTTCATCGATCAACATTACAAGCCCTGGGCTGCTCGACAATTGAACTACTCGAGTAACAAAAGACCTAAGCTTCACGATGAGTCTCGAGTAGCAGAGACCCATTGTCTCTACGCTCTCTCTCTCTCTCTCTCATGTTTTCTATTCGTCGAACTTAAGAGTTGAACAGAGAGGCTCTGAGTCAAAATACGGGAAAGGCCTTATGAGACCCAAAAATTTATTCCTACCCCCCTTTCTTTTTGTTTTTTCTGTTTTGACCCAATTTTTTTAATTATAAAATTTTTAATATTTATCATATAATCTAATTAGAACTTAACTTCTTAAGTTTGTTTTTGTATATGTATTGATGATTTAATAATTAAATGTACATAATGGAGAAAATACATATAAATAATTAAATGAAGAATTTTTTTATAAATAGATTTTTATTTTTAAAGCTATTAAGTTAACCATATATATACACTTATATTTTTTTTATAATTTTTAAAAATTACAAATTAATTATCTTAAACTTGAATATAGATGATAATAAATATTTTTCGATAGCATCCTTATTATTCTTTTTTACAATGATTAATGTGTTAAATAATGTCTTTTAGGGATATGATGCATTGATGATGATGTTTACATTAATTACAATTTTTTCAATTTTTTTTTAGCCTTCTATATAGTGTTTTGGGCGATATCACACCGCAACCGATGTGTCTCAGTGGCCCACCGAGTAAAAGGCCGATATTGCGACGTTGAACCATGATTGGGATATCTGCTTCACTGGCTAGTGGCTCTCTATTGCATTCAGTGGTTGAATACCAACAAATTAAAATACATGATGTTTTCAAAAGACATGGAATAAGTGGATTGCTGAATTCTGGTTTTTTTCTTTACCTTAATTGAATGAGAATAATATGTTGCTCCTGATGGGTTTGAAACCTTCAACTGCACAACATAGCACTGAACCGTCCTGCAAAACACATATTTCTGAGAGGGGATTAAATACTTGCCTCATACTTCACAGATTGCTTCGCTCCTGTTGATCAATCAAAATGTCAGACAGCTACCAACATATAAAGAGAGAGGCAATAAGTTAAAATGAGTCTTAAAACAAGTTCATATAGTGCAAAGATAATGCAGTTCAAGCTAAACCTTAATGTAATCTAATCAAAACCGATAGGAACCAATCTAAATAACAAGTTTGAATTGTTTCATTTACCACTATTGCATGTGATCTTTTATTATTTTAAGTCACCACAGAGATAGTCCAAAGATTGAACAGTAGCTCCAGAAAGTTCGTTGCCCAAATGCCCAGCAAACTGAAAAGACTTGCTTAATTAGGTTAGGTCAGAGGTCAGTTAACATAAAAGTTCAAATTACTGCGTAAAATATGCCACAGATAATGATGCGTTCAGGAAATTTGAGGTTAGATTAAGGAATTTCATAATGTCAAGCAACTATCATGACAGCTTTATGAGAAGTCACGTGTTAGTACTGGAAAAAGAACATTAGCACAGTCCTTATCTATAGTGCATTCCACCAGAGGAGTGAAGTAGCGAGTGAATTCAAACTGCCAAGGGTAATACACCTATCTTCTTATCCTGGAAGGCACATGAAGATGATAACAACATGATGCAGAAGAGTACCAAAAACACTTTAATAGTAATTTCTTGAAACAAACAAAAAACGAAAGAGAAAAGATTGAAGAATTGATAATTCATGAAAGATATAAAAAAACAGACACAATAAAAACCAGTCTTAGCTAAGTAAAAGGCACCTTGCCACCAATGAATCTCTAAACTTTAATTAGATAAAGGGAACAGGATAGAATAAAAGCTGGACCAATTACTGATACTAGCGATGATGAATCACAAAGACCAACATGTGGAAGTCCATCAAAAAAATGAACTAAAAATAAAAAGCTACAACCTATTACAAAGATTCAGACAACATAATTTTGGCTAGAAGCAAATCAGAAGCCAAGAAAGGCACATCTCTCATGGATTGTCCGTTCAATCATGGGAATAGACAGAACATCGAGAAAAAACAAAATAAATTAGTGTACACTAGTCTTTTGCAGACAAGGAGGGGGTACCACTGGTTAGCTTTCAGTCTATAAACATAAGCAAGCAAACACTGAGCTAGCAAAGACAGTTTAACAAGATAAAGCATATGCAGCATTTGAAAGTTCGTAATTCATTCCAATGTGGCTTCAAAATCATCAATCATAAAAGCATAGTAAAATTCAAATTTCTTATATTAGTAATGTAACGGGCAATTGTGTAATTCTGTATAGCAAGCTGAAGAAAACATCAGCGTAATGTTCAATCCCTCAAAAAGTAAAGTATTTTTTTGACTTCAAAAACTAACAAAAGCAACTATACAATACCCACAGGTCTCAACCCTGATAGACTAAACTAAACAGCATCCATTCCAGGCAAAAGTGAAAGCTTGTCTTAAAAACCTGACAGCTAAGCACCATCACAGTTAGGACACAAATTAGCAGGGCACGGTCTTGTGGATCTGTATGTTGTTCCACTCAAAAACCAAGCTAACACTCCACATTAGTCATCCTCTGGCAATTGGTCATCACTTTTTTTTTTTTATTTTGCAGACTGTTCCTCGGCCCCCTTCTCCAAGGCAATCTGCATATCACGGCAATCAGCAGTGCAAAATGCACGCAAGTAGCTGCATCACATCACAAAAAGTTAGTTTAACTGCAGCAGTTTGACTAAGTTGAAGATTCCTACACCTGTCCCCCCCCCCCCCCACCCCAAAAAAAAAGAAGGAAA
>CM042187.1:2422905-2436528 GCA_023539305.1 Ilex asprella | reverse complement strand
ACTCCAGAATAATAAGTCACCTATGAATAGTCACCTAAACCAAGTTTATTTGACTAATCATCCTGGCTGAGGAAACATGACAATAATATCTTTCATTCATCAAAATTGTTGAATTGATGGAAACAAAACTGAAAGCCACAAACTTTTTTTTGAACTGACAAAAAAATAAAAATAAATGAAAGAAACAAAATGTCTGTTTTAAAGCAAACCTGCAAGACTAGGTCGAATATGCACAAGAGAAAAGAAAAAACAAGGAATAGAAAATCAAAACACAGGGTCAATTGAGATAAATCACCAATGAAAATTGAGATCAAACTCAAAATGACATATATAAAAGAAAGAATGATGTGCTATGACTGATTGTCAATGTAAGAAACTAGAAGGATCAACTTTAATATGCAAACAGGAATGCTAAGTTCAAAAGAACACATCAAAAAACTTAACGACTAATATTTGTAAAGGCCAGTATTAAGTCTGTAAATTTTGAAACAAGCATGAGAAATCCAAGGACAAAATACATTGAGAAAAAATCACAGGAAGTAAAAGGCAAATTGACACTGGAACAAGCTAGAATCATTGACAGCCAGCAATAAACTGTAAACATCAATTATCAATAAGAAACGTTTAGTACTGAAAATAAATATAGTCATTGAAATTAATCAGACGAAGCATAAACGTAAATTAACCGAATCAAATTCAAAAAATAATGGAGTTCAAAATGCACAAATAAGTAAAAAAAAAAAAAGGAACAGAGAAGAGTGGAGAAACCCTACCCATACATGAAAACTTCAGCATCTTCAAGAATCTTCTTCTTGCAATAGTAACAATTCTTTAGAAATCCCCCAACCATCTCCGTATCACTCTGATCAACACTCTCCTGTACCGGAGACGAGAGAGTCAGAATCTTCGGGCGCGATTGATCGACTTTCTCAGCCACCGAAGTCTTCAAAACCTTATTCGGATTGTTTGGCGGCTTCACGGAGGCGGAAGGCGGCGCTGTACGCATATCCCACGATTCAATCGGCAGGGAGACGTGGCCGAGTAGGTTAGACTCGCTGAAGCTCGAAGACCGTCCGATTCGAGAACGCTTGACCGGCATTATTGTTAGAGAGAGAGAAAGTGAACTAGGGTTTTGGGAATTGGAGAGAAAATCGGGTCCGTACAAGAGGGTTTGGTGTGAGGGACTGAATAGTTATGTCTTACTTTAGGAAAGAGCATGGAAGGAGGGGGTAGTGGTAGATGGCAGGTATATATAGGCTACTGTGGTCCCCAGTCACGCCTTTTCAACTAAAAAAGGAAAACGCGTTTGCTTTTCTTTTTTCTTATTTTAGGCAATGATCTTCTACGAATATACCGCGTCATACCACGTCACTTAACCAATAATATTTTGCCACGCTTTCCATACTAAAAAAAATAAAGGGTTATACTTTTGGCAAGTAAAAATAAATTTTTTTGGTAACTTTTTGTTATATCGAATTTATGAGATGACATGTGAATGATTATAATATTAAATTATTTTATTTTTTCAATAACTAAATAAGTCAAATCAGACATAAGGACAGAATTATTTTTAATATGATATCTAAATTCTTTTTTAGTAATTATTTTTACTATTCCTAAAAATATCGACTACTAAGTATAACGATTATATCACTTCAACATTATCACTTAATTTAACCATGCAATGCAATGATAACTCACCAAAAAGAGAGAAGTTTGACACCCAATTTTCTCCATATTAGTTTTAGTTTCAAAAAGTTAAAAGCAAAATTAATTTTTAATTGTCAGTAATAATTATGCCATTTAATTTTTCTGATGTTAATCAAATCAAATTTATCAAATTTTATCATTTTAAAATTTCCCTCGAGC
Source organism: Ilex asprella (assembly GCA_023539305.1). Classification (NCBI taxonomy): domain Eukaryota; kingdom Viridiplantae; phylum Streptophyta; class Magnoliopsida; order Aquifoliales; family Aquifoliaceae; genus Ilex; species Ilex asprella. The sequence goes on along the minus strand of CM042187.1, from coordinate 2,434,659 downwards.
GTACTTGACTAAGTTCGAGTTGAGTTCAGATTTTATACTTTGACTAAAGTCAAGTTGAGTTCAGATTTTTCTCAAGTTATGCTTGGCAAAAACTTACAGTGTTTAGAGTGAATTTGAACCAAAACCAATCTCATTTTATGAATAAAACGTTTCAAAAATTAAGTAGTAGGATTAAATAACCAATTCTAAATATATTAACATCACGAAAAAAAAACTCAAAATGGGTATGATGAACAATCAACCACAACATCCCAAGACCCCCAACCCTTAAAACAAAACAAAAAAAAAAGCTACTTCCCTCCATGCCCTTTTACATATTTGAATGTTTACAAACAAACCATTGGTAACAAATGGAAAGTGGGTGTCAGACCAGTTGTAGACTTGCAGTCCTGTCCACTATGAGCTTCATGACATTCATCTTTTCCCAACCAAATAGAGTATGACTTTCAATATTCAGCTAAAGGCCATTCTAGGAAGCACAATAAGAAGTTCCAGGAGGCCACCCAGTCTTTTAAAAACAAAACAATCGCCCATATAGCCACCATCACTGGACTTACTGTCCTTTCCATATGCGGTCAGCAACCCTCAATTTGAGCTATTGCCTAATCCCACCGGAGAAGAACAGAGCCAACCACCTAGGTGTTACAGCCCATCTGGACTGTCACGAACTTTCCAGTGGCTGCCCCCCAATGCTTCTTGGAATGCCCTAGCTGAGTTTCTTTGCCTCGCCATCCTCAACCCATGAACTGAAAGGAGGTCATCTAGGCTGGTGTCTGGCCAAGCTGGAAAAACTCAAAAATCCAAGGGGAACTGTCTTCCACAACACTTGAACACCTGCATAGGACAGGAAATTTAAAAGCTCATCATACAATGTAAAGCTACGGTATATACAGTAGGATCAGATTTTCATCACACAAGTATGCGAGTTTTTTGTTTGAGTAGGCATTTTGAAAGCAAATACAAATAAGGAGAAGCTTCATACAAAGGAAAATCCTTATCATGCAAATCAAGGAGAGGTCGTAGCCAAAGCAACTCAGACTCAAGTAATTGAAATATGTTTTCCACAACTGAAAACAAGGGTTCAGGGTCAGAACGGGAGCACACACAGTTGCTAAAACAAATCATCTATGTATGCTAGTAAAAGAGTTTTGAGATCTTTTTTCCTACCGTATAAACATTGAGTCACTTCATTTCAGTTCAGTTGACACAGAATGCCTTCAGCTTTATATCCAATGGCTGTCCCTCCACCACCAGGCCACAATCATAATTTTGTGACCAAACATCTGTTGCTCACATTACCCCGTTAAGAATCTTCACAGCAGGAAGACCCATCAGGCCACAAGTTTAAGACAACAAGTGACAACCATATTCAAGATAACCCCAACCATTTCTTGAAGGTCAATGCTGCCTCTCTCTTTTTCAACTGGGATTCTGTCTGGACTTTGGAAGCCTTGCCCTTATACAGTGTTCTGTGGTACTTCAAGAAAACAGTGCGGTACTTGTACTTATCAATGAACATATTCCCTTTTTCCATCATCTCAACAACTTCGTTTGCTCGAATGAAAAATCCACCCCTCACAAATGTATAAAGCACAGAATCCAACAATTCCTGATCAAACTTCATCCCACTATAAGTAGCAAGAACCTTCATCTCACCCCACAGCTCTGTTACCTCCTGATATTTTCCCCCAATAGCAGCATAGCCAGTGACCAGAGAATGGAAAGTTTGTGCATTTGGGGAATGTCCTAAACTCGTCATCTTCTTAAGAGCCTTCTCAGCATCTTGCATCAGTCTCTTCTTGCAGAAGAAGTGAATCACATTGTTCCAGTCATGAACTCCGTAATCCACTCTCTGTCCTTCCTTGATTTCCTGCAAGAGCTTTGACATCAAACCATCTTCACTGCTCTCTGCACATCCTTTAACCAACATCTCAAATTCTTGATGACCAGTTCTTGGTATTTTAGCCTCTTTCATCTCTTGGAACAGATTGAGGGCCCCATGAGTGTCTTTCTGGATCACCCGGGACTGGATCAATGCCTCGTAACAACTTGAATCCAGCTGGATCCCAGCCTTACGAACATCTCGTAGAATTGACGTTACCTCTCCAGCACGATTTTCTTTAGAGTAAGCTTTCAACAGGGAGGCATATGGAGAAGAACCAATTCTAATACCAGCCAAGCGCATTTCATCAAGAAGGTCATATGCCTGATCTAGCCATCCAAGCGAAATGCATGAGTTAATCACCTGAACCAAGGCTGAATTATCAGGGGAAAGTGGGGCCTCTTCCTTCTCCGCCTTGATAAGAAATTCGGCCAAATCCTTTGTCTTGCCAGCTTCTAAGAAAGCCTTGACCAACTTCACATAGATTCTTTCAGTGGGTAGGAGAATACCACGCTCAGTTGTGATTAATTCAACTCGCTTCTGCAATTTCAATAACATCACATCAAGAATTTTTTTAGCTTCAGCCTCAAGCTTTAAAAATTTCCGGTCCCTACAAAAATCTTCATAAGACAAGGTCAGGTTTCTAAGTAACATGAGATCATCAGGTCCATCTGGTATTCTGTGACTCAAAACCTCTGTAGAAACCAGTTCAGGTGGTGACGTATTCCCATTTCCAGCAACGTCATATACCATCATAGCCACACCAAGAGAATCTTGCGCTTTCTTTGCTTTCCTAAGCATTTCCAGAACCATGTGGGATGCAGATTCTAGATCACCAAAGGTCAAATGACATGTGAGCAAACAATTGTAGAACTGCCGAAACTGAATATCATTTAGGTCATGGGCTTCATAAATGTGTCTCTTCAGCCTCTTGAGCTCTTCTCTTCGCCCATTTCTTTCGTAAATATGGGCCATGATGACCAATAAGGTCACATCAGCTTTTACACCAATGCGAGGCATCATGTCAAGAAGCTGCTCTGCTTTTTTAGTAGTACCAAAAAGAAGACATCCAGCCAAAGTAATGTTAATGCTGTTTGTATTGGGTTTCATAGCAATCAGAGGTTCATTACTCTTTTTGCGTGGGTCCACCCTTCCATCTTGGAACAAGTAGCCTATCTCAAGAACCAATTCAGCAGCAAGATAAGCTCCAGGAGCAGTTTGCGACATATAGGCTAAGATTGCAGACCAAGCAGTTACAGGAGGAAATAGTTCCATTTCTACCAGTTTTCTCAGAACAGTTGATGCCAGAACAGGGAAGCCACCTCTGGCAAGACATAAGGAGAGATAAACTAGAGTCTCCTTCTCTAACAAGTTCTGCTTGTGCTCCTCAATGGCTAGTTCCACCAATCCATAAGCCTTCTCAAGCCATTGAAGGTTTAGACTTTCTGCAAAACTTGCCACCAGCTTGTTCACTATAGATTTCCTAGGAAACCCTTCCATCTGCATATGCTGCTCGTGCAAGACCCATGCCTCACCGAGTCTATGCTCATCGATTGCATTTTGTAATTCTTCAGACAGTTTACCCGGGTCTCGAGCCTGCACAAGGATTGTTCCAGTCATAGTTGAAAATGACAGTGAAGGATGGGTGAACCAATGCTGAAATCTCAATCCAGTAGTTCTTGTGTCCAAGTTAATCAATGGTGATCTTCTGATGAAGGGATAGACTGCTTCGCAATTCCAATAAACATGAAATTGGCATCTGGAAATCCTAGCATATTTAAAGTAACTTCCAGATAGCAGGCTAAGTAAAGCAGAAGGGAAACTTGGATTCTGATAGCTCAGTTTCCTGGCAGACATAGTTTCTCCACGTAGCAAATTTATCACCTCATATTCAATGCTGGAATAGATCAAAATCTGCACCTTGTAAAACACCATCCATCATACAATAGTGAACCCTGCACTACATTTGCTGTTATTGAAAACTTGCAAAGTGAAACCTACAACCTATAATGAAATGATTCACTTGAAGTAGAGGAAGCTGAAGTGTGATGTCTAGTTTAACTTAATAAAACCACAGTCGCATGTTTATACTCTTCGTTTTTCCAATAAACTATGCTTATTGTAGTTGCAGACAGACACTACTCCTCGTGGCCGCACTGCACGCTATCGCACTTACACAAGCCTACACACTTGCCTGCCTTCAAGCCTACCCTTCATCTAAGTTAACCACACCATATTAAAAAAAAATTACAACCCACATTGCATTTTCGCCCCTAAATTGCATAAATGATTGCAATCGTGAAAATCACATTATAAGAGTTCCAAGCCGAGGTTCCAGCACGGAATCAATTAATTCTGAACCAACTTGTAATTGTCTAGTGATTTAAGCTACGTAATAATTACTGCATTCTTGGAATCTGATTAGTTTTGTCTCGATACCCTTTTGAGATAATTTTCCGTTAATTAGCATAAGCTATGTGGCATGGGATTCTGTGTTGAGCTTGTTTTTATACATACATGGTATAAATCTACATCCGTTGTGTCAGTCTAAATCAATCCGCAACACAAATGGCACACCCAAATTTCTTTATTTCAGCCACCATGTCATACCTCAATTGCTCATTCTGCGTATTCGTGTATATGCACTCTCTGTGTGTGTGTGTGTGAGAGAGAGAGAGAGAGAGAGAGAGAGAACTGTACCGATTTGATGTATTCCTAGCCGGAGACGGAACGGAAGCTGATGAGTTTTGAGGCCAATTCGACGACGTGCTCTGGAGGTCTTCTGAATCCAAAAGCAGGCAGTGATCTCTCAACTTCCTCACTCTGCTCTCAAACCCCTATCTCTCTTCTCTTCTCTGGGCTCTTCATGTCTCGGGTGAGCCGAAGGCAACCCTTTTCTCTCCTACTTTTTCTTTCAGCTCTCTCTCCCTCTTATCTCGGCTTTGTCTCTCTCTCTCCTCTCGCTCTCTCTCCGCTCTCACAGTTCTCTGTTTCACTCTCTCCTTCACACCTCTCAGTTACAATCTCATCTCTCACAGAGGAAAGAAGTAGGGTCTCCGTGTATATGATTATATGATTATTATAATCGAATTATTCAAATTTAATTCGGGTTTAGCTCAACTCATTTTTTAAATGAACAGAATGTTAATAATTTTTTAAATTTATTTAAAAAACGAGTTCAATAAATTAAACTCAAACTCGTAAAGTTCAACTCGATTATAATTCTATTTACCACTAACACAAATGCTCATCCGCAAATTATCACGTGAAAAGACAATTTTGCCCCTCAAAAATTTAAATGTCTAAATATTGTCTTCTATAAATATTCAGTGAAAATTCAAAAAATAATCCAGTACATTGATTTTTTTGAATGATAATAAAATTTTTAGTAATCCCAAAAGAAAACAATTCCCCTATTACGTGCATATTCATGAAATCTTAATTATTTATATTTGAGTAAGATATTATTTTTTAGGGTCAGCCACCTATTCTTGAAATCCTAATCTTATGTTCGAAACTTTCCATATATTCTAAGGAACAGTCACTCAAGTCTCTTATGTGATATGTTTTTAAACTAACTCAACCTGCCCTAATTGATCTCATAGTTGAAGAGAGTAATCAACACAAACTAAAATACCCTATAACAAAAAAATAAAAAAAGTCAATTATTTGAAGATTTCCATAATCTATAACCTGGACGTATATCAATATTCATGGAATCCAATCCCTACAGTTTTATTACATAAATATAACAATATCGATTAGTTGTTATCATTAATGGCGCACATCGTTTTTGACCTATAAAAGACTAAGCAACGGGCCGGCCTCAGGCGAACTCACAGTCACGGGGGTCTCTCCGGTCGTGCGTTATAGGATGGCCAACCTCTCAGCAGTGCTTCACACTACTATTCTCGTCCTCGGTGCGCTCTTTTTTGGTACCAACACCAACCCTATTAATGTTTATTGATTAATGAACATAAACCGTGAATAAGTTCGGGCTGTACATAACAGTGTATAAATTGTTTTTAACGGATTCAGATGGACCTATATATTTTGATGAGCAATGTTTTTAGTGTCAATGTTAAGTTTTTAATTAGATATTTGTATGGTTTTGGTGGATGCAGTTGAGTTGATGATGATGAGGGTACTACCCCAGGTGGTTGATGGTGAAAAAGTGTGTACAGAAGGTCTTCCGTGGGTGAAATTTCACTGTCTCAATGGAGAGCCAGATGCACCATGCTCCGACGCTTGCCACCAGAGGCATGGAAAAGCTTTCATAGGCGTTACTTGCCAAAACAATTTCGGTCTTCTTCCCTCTTTTTGCTTTTGTCAGTACTCTTGCTGAAACCCAAGTCCTCCCCCATTCCCCCACCCCACCCCACCCCATCTGTGTAGTTGTGGTGGTGTTATCAAGGTCTTTATAATGATCTCTTGATTATAAAAACAGTCCCTTTTTCCTCTTTCCATTGAAGCAATCACACACACGCGCACACACACACACACACACACTTGACAGATTTCTCATAGCATTTCATGAGGCAGATGCTGACCCAGAAAAAGAAAATCAAAACCAGAGAGAGAGAGAGAGATGACTGTGGAGTTATATATGGAACAAATCTGGGTTTTTTATAGCAAGAATATTAGTGCATCCAACTTAGAATTATTGCATTGGTAACAAGTGTTGAGACTCGTAAAACTCATATAAGTGTTATTATTTCGATGTGAGAAGAGGTGTACTTTTTTTTTTTTCGTATTAGCTTATTCCAAGCTTGAGTCTGTATTGGGAAGGTGCTTCAGCGATGGAGGAGGCTGTCTATTACCTACCAAGTGCATGTCCTTCTCGTGTTGCTCGTACATATTAGACCTTCAAAGACTTTTAGTTCGAACCCTTTCTACTAGAAGACCTTTCCTCTATTTACCTTCATCCATCAAGGTTCATACAAAAAGAGGATGATCCATGAAATTTGGGACTAGATTGAAAGCCTGTCATAAGGTATAGTCTTGGATCAATTTGGGACTAGATTGAAAGCCAAAACTAGTAAGCCGAATTCAACAAATGCAAGTTGAGTAAAGAAGTGTGGGAAGTATCGAATCACTGGACCAACACTAAGGGTCGGACAAAGCAACCATAAAATTAATGTGCGACCCCACTCGCGAGTAAAGAGCTAGACAAAGCAACCATAAAACAGACTCATATATAAGCATTGGTGCACTAATAACACAAAGAAATGGAAGAAAAATAGAATTCAGTGTGTGTGATTGGTTGGGTTTTTTTTTTCTCCCTCACTATTCACTTTTAAAGAAGAGATGTGGTGTGAATCAACAGTAAAATTTTGCTCTTGATAAATACTTAAAATTCAATTTTATTGCATTTTCATAATAGCATTCAGCAGTGGAAAGAAACATGTTTACAGTCTTCCACAACTTTTATTGTAGACTCTGCACTCTCCCTCTGTCTCGTTGAAGGAAAACTGCATTATCCATGGTCCATTGTTTAAGCCTTGAGCTTTTCCAATTTGGCTGCACCCATAAAATTAATGAACAAATATAAGGTTTATTCAAAAAGAATAGGAATAATAATCGAAATCGAAAAACTTTTATAACTTAAGAATTACCATGTCACATTTGCCATCTATACTAACGATGATTCTATATAGGGTAAATCGTCGGAACCACAATCATGGTAGGACTCAAATGCACGCAATTACATTTACATACAAACCACACATGACTAGAAAAATTCAAATTCAGAACTTATATACCTTGAAGCTCTTTTTCTACACAGTCAGAGTCGCACTTCATTTCACAGAAGGTATAGCCATTGCCTTCGGCTGAGCAATCCTGGTGACAGGGTGCATAGCATGACTTGTACACTTCTTCATCGGCTACAACCTCAAGCACATGCACTGCTGCGAGGACAACAATGCACATGAGAAACACTGCAACAAGCTTCTTTGCCATTTTCTTTCCTCTGATACCTTTTGTCTATGCTTGTTCTTATTCCCTTCTGCTGTTTCAGTGTTTCTTAAGTTTTGGACAATATCAATGGAGGTTGGGCGCGGGCATTTATAGGGGGATTAAAAGCCTGTGTTGGGTGATAACCCACAAAGTGTGGGAAAGTTTGTGGCTTTCGGAATGGCTTGGCCAAATTGGTTTTGCTAAAAACATGGCTGACTGAATGGAACAAACTTGGGCCATTGAAGAAATAGTCTTTTGCCTTTTGTTTAGGTTATTTATCTTCTTTTTTTTCAATGATCGTGGCTGTCTAAGTCAATTTACGCGCACCTCAACTAATCTCATCATTGGTCCAACCAAAGGCAAATCATCTACGCTAGGTTTAGGGTATTCATTAGGGATAAATTTCTCATGGTTTGCTGCCATTGAGTTGTTAAAATTCGAATTTAAGATGTCTGAATTTACAACTCGTCCTTATTAGTATTTGAGTTACCCTCCAATTCGTTTAAGTTATTTATTCCACATAAAGTGAGATTGAACTTCATAGCTAAGAACCATATATATATGATGCTCCCTAACCCATTTTTTTCAATTTCACTATGTGTGAATAGGCTTAGAGAGACAAAAGTGGTAACTAGTTTAAGTTATAAATTTAAACGTTCTAAATTTAAATTTTAGCAATTTCTTAGGGTCAGGCTATGAGAGATTTATCTCTCATATATACCTTAATTCATTTATGGATGATCTGTCTTTGACTGAATAAGAAAATAGATTAGTTGAAGTACACGTAAGCGACCTAAACATCTTTGATTGTCGAACCAAAAAAAAAATTAATGAAAAGCACTAATTTTTGGACCTAAAAATTTGATACACAAACTAGTCTTTTTCATTAGAGAAAATACCTACTTAGGTTTCAATAGCATTATTCATTAATGAATTTACACTTAGATAATCACCCTTAATTACAATTAGCAAACTTTGAAACTGAGAATATCCAAAAACCAACATATGGCATCCAGCCATAAATTCTAATATGAAAAATAACCCTTGTGCTTTCATAATACAATAGAAGGTAAGGTAATGCATGTGTCATTGGAGTCATTGTGGATACTTTTTTTTTTTCCAAGAATATGTATATTTACGATTTTAAGGAATTGCAGAAAAACAAGATTCATTTAGAAAGAAGTTGTAGGGATTACACCAAATTTATTAGGATACCAGGCTATGTGACAAGCCATTAAATGGAGCACACCTTGGCAATGCTATATAACAGGTACAACTTTCACAGAACTTCCAAGCATCGTTTAACATGGCAAAGCTCACTACCATCTGCTTCCTTACTCTCCTCTTCATCAGCACTTTAGGTCTCTCTCTCTCTCTCTAAATTGTTCTAAAAATTATAATTGTCGTAGAATGCAATGATTCGTTGTATTATTATAACTTTTCAGTATTATATCAAAAATTACGATCAAAATAGGTTAAGTAATGATAAGGTTGATTTTCAACATTTTGAAAAATTGATCGAGATAGATGATAGCACCCTTTCTCCTCTTCCTTCAATCAATTGGATTGATTCGGCTCAATTCTAGAAACTTGAGATTGATCCCAAGTTTCTAGAATTGATCTCAAATGTTTTGAACCTTGGAATTTTGATATGTTTAAATAAAAAAATTGACGTCATTGGTCATAACTTTTTGTCCCGAGAGGTACCAAACTGTGAAAATCGAAAACAAAAATCAACATGTTTACATTGTTTTTACTTAACTTGTTTTTGGCCTTAATTTATTTGCAGTGGAGATCAATGCACTTGAAGACCAGTGCACCCACTCCTTGGGGTGCAAAGGCTCTCTATTTGCATGCCTCAAGGACTGTAGAAAGAAGTTCCGTGACTTCGTTGGGAAATGCACTAAGCGTCCGCTCTTGGCCGTGCCACCAGGCCGTGCCACAGCGCCACCAGGCAGCAGGCAGCAGCAAAATCCGTTGCAGTTGTTTTTGCACTTGCATAAGCAAAAACAAGAAAGGTGGAAAATGTGCACCAAAGCCGCCACCACCACCGCCTATGCCACCAACGGTCTTTAAAGTCTTCCCGTGATATAATTTAGACATTTCACTTTCACCTGGTTTTACTCAATAGTAGATCACTTATTATAAATTCACATTAGACACATTTTATCCGTGGGCTCTTTACCCGTAAATAGTGAGTGATTTACAATTTATGGATTAAATGAAAGTGTAATAGAGAGAAACTAAATCTTATGATACATCTATTTATATGTATGTGCATTAATTGCACCTTCGTTACGAATCGTTTATTGATAAAACTATTTAAATAAAAAATATCATGTTTATCATTGAGAGAATCTCGCTTCTTTTTGCACGTATTCCTTTTATGCGAAATCAGGTCTATTTTTAGTCTGATTTCTCTAATGGCACTTTTCCGACTAAAGATTGGAAATATGTTGTTTGGCAGGGTATTTGGGATTTGTCATATGATAATTATGGGTAAATTCTATGTATACGTTAAAATTTACACCTAGTTTCTATTCACTTTATAAATTATCAATTGAAAAAATTAAGTGTTTCAATTAAAGTCTCTATCCAAATCGCCAATCCTAAAAGAGAAAGCATCGCGTGAACATCATATGCCCAATTACAAGGTTAATTATGGACAAGATGAATCTAATATCATTGTTTGTATTATATGTGTTAACTCATCTATCAACACTTGAGCCATTTGATTGTATGTATTAGCTCATATTTCGTAATTTGACTCGTAAATATTCATTCAATCAGAATTATCAGCAAAATTGAATAGAAAATTTTAATTAAAATAGATCTCACGATGAAGAAGAGTAAATATTGAATGTAACGGCAATACCATGCCAACAATGCTGACGTAATTTCATCAACGAATAATAAAATACCAAGTGAATCCTACTTTGGTAGTTAGTTGCTTACATGAAAGAAGAGTAAATAATTATTTGCTTACACGGAAGGTTTATTATTAATTTTAATGGAGTTTATTTATTTATTTTGATATTATTAGTTGATGATACCATCTAAGTAGTAATGAATATTTTGTCCACGAGGGGCTTGATTGTTTTGAGTGATAGTTCAAACACGAAATGGATATCAGCTCTAAACTTTAACATGGACACCATAACTCACCCTGTCTAATTACAAAAGAACAAGTCACTCGTTAAGGGGCTCTTGTACTCAGGGTTACATTTTTAGGTCACCACTGGTTTGATTACTGTATTTGCCATCGGAGCTAATGGAGCTACAATGGTGGAGCTAATGCCGGGGGGGTTATATCCCCTGTGGTTTCAGCCGCCGGTGGTGCCATGGCTGCTGCTTTGGAAGCTGACAGTAAATAAATAAAGAAATACATGGCATCAGAACTAGAATTACGAACAATGTTCTGTAATTGAATATCAAAGTTTCTTCCCATAATTATTTTAAAGTTTTTTTTTATTATTATTATATCATAATTCAATGGTTTTGATTAATGTCACATGAACATGGGTTCATTCGATATGAGCAGAAGCTGCTGGTGAAGCACTTGGGCTCAATAGTCCATCAAAGTCTTGACTTAATTATTTAAGGTCGGTTAGCTTAAAATCCTTTCAATTGTAAGGATAAGATTACATGTTCAAATCCGAGCCCTTTATATCATAGATGTCTTTACGTTCAAAGTATAAATTTCTTTTCTTTTCAGTCTCCTTCAGGGAAAAAAAAAAGCAGGGAGGATGGTATGTATTAACTTTCCCGAGGTCACACACGGGGACCGAACTAAGAGTAGGTCACGGGGGGCCATGGCCACCCTCAAATTTTAAAAATTTCCGTTGTCCCCCATATATTTTCAACAAAATTTATTGCTAAGCTCTAACTTTTTAAAACACCTAATGCTTAAATAT
>CM042187.1:2319051-2367033 GCA_023539305.1 Ilex asprella | reverse complement strand
TAAATATTTCTTTAACAAGTTAACATCAGTTTTCCTTGTTACATTTAAGGGTCATGGATTAAATAAATATATTTCTTAATATTATATCCCATAAAATTCCATAAACTCGGAATGCTACTACATTGACCAGTAGTGTATAGTTTAAGAAGAAGGCAAATGTAAAAGTAAATGAGAATATCCAAGCGGCACAATACTACGAAATAAGCAGTGCACTCGATGTTTAAAACTTCAAAAACATGCTCATTTGAGAGTGTTCTAAAACCAAACAAAACTGGTTGCAGAAACAATAAAACAAACAGAAAACATAGAACCAGATTGATTATCGCTTCTTGGAGACACCAACAGTCTTTCCCCTGCGACCAGTAGTCTTAGTGTGCTGGCCGCGCACTCGAAGACCCCAATAGTGACGAAGACCACGATGGTTCCTGTCCCGAAGGAGAACAATAACACATGAAAACATGCCTAAGAAGCAAAGACGAAGTTATATCACAAAAGTCGAACAAAGTCCACTATGGATGGACTGTACCGCGGTTGGCATTTACTCGTTACACCCATATGTGGTTTGTGGAACAAGACAACTCCAACATCATTAAAAAAACTGCAGCTACAAAATGTAATTGGTTCAAATAAAAAAGAACAAAAAGCAAACCTGATCTTCTTCAATCGCTCAAGATCATCCCTCAGCTTCATGTCCAGTGCATTGGATGTCACCTGAGAATACTTTCCATCCTTATAATCCTTTTTCCTGTTCAGGAACCAGTCAGGGATTTTGAACTGCCGAGGATTTGCAACAATCACCATTAGGTTATCAATCTCAGCAGCAGAAAGTTCGCCAGCCCTGCACAAGTAATACAGTCAGCCCAAATTTAGACAGCCCCAGGCAAAAAGAAAAAATCAAAAGCAGATAATAGAATCCAGACCCACTATAATAGGGAAAAACCTCACTAGTGTCCAACTTGAAACGTATTACAATTAGCAAGTAGTATGCGGCACACATGAACCATTATACGCATTGAAAACAATAAGCAAATTGGTATTTGTGTGATTGGAAAACCCAACCTATTGTCTCACTGGATCCATTGGAATCGACACAGCACTATATTAGAAAAAATGCAATGATAAGGCAGTCCGAAGAAAGAAACTTGGATATAAAATATCAAAGTTTCTGGGGAAATTCTGACTTTTTTTCCTCTTAGCAATAAACCATGTCAGTCAGTTCCATATTATAACAAATCACAGAAAACAAGCATAAGGAAAAGGAACATCTCAACTGTCAAGTAATTGTATACGTACTTCCTTTCATTCTTACTTCATTATTACATGAAACAATTGAGCCATCAAACAGACATGGGCCACCCAATCATGGCACGAATACTAAAACAGCACCATCACTCAACAATCAGTATGAAAACAATCCATCGAAAATATGCTTTCGGGCATTGCAACACAAGATACTTTTTATTTGGCTTGCAATTAGGGGTGGTAATTTTTGACACAACACGATAACTCGATACGAACCCGAAATAAATGAGTTTGGGTTGACTATTTTTTGACACGAACCCGTGTATGACGAACCCGTGTATGACACGACCCACCATCACGAAATATTAATAGGTCGTGTTCGCGTTCAACCCGCTTAACCCGTCAACACGAAATTTTTAACTCGAAAGAGATTATCTTGGCCTTTTCGTTGCATGTACAAGTTTTCATGTTTTGATAGCTTATTTTTTCCATTACTTCTAATGTTTAATTTGGTTGCGCAATGTACAATTAACATATTTAATTAGTATTATAGAAATAAAATATTAGTTATTTACAACTGTTTATCAAACATTGACATAATTATTGTATAAAAAAAGATATTATTACTCATTATTATTATTAGGTTAATTTTTAATTTGTAGAAAAAAAAATGAGGAGAGATTCAATTAAGTGAAAATAAAATCTTAGAGTTAAATTTTTTATTCAAAATTTACGTGGGTCAACACGAACACGAAAATAAACAGGTCAACTCGACACGACATAATTAGTTAAATGAATTGGGTTTGGATTGACTAATGTTCGACACGATTAATATTCGACACGACACGAACCCGACACAACACGACTCGATTGCCATCCTACTTGCAATATCTTCGGTTTCCCCGTATGCAGTTCTTTTCAATATCAACATTGCCAAATCTATACACTTTAATCAAAAGCGAGGTTTTCAAGATGAGAATAAAACAGAGGGGGATACAATGACAAGGGAAGATGATTCAATCAGAAAATATAGTCAAACAACTATCATCGTTGAAACATAATCCATATACAAAAGAAGACACATTTACTTTAATCACATTGCCTCCACCCCAGCTATAAAGATCAGAGTGGATAAAAGAATAGAAAGCTAAAACTAATTTTTACAACAATTATGTACTTCCAAAAGAAAAAAGTAATGAGAAAAAAATAAGTCGAGAAGTATGAGAACCAGATCTTCAGAATAGAAGTAAAGGAAATACCTCTTGTTCATGTCGACATCGGCTTTCTTGCAGACGATGTTGGCGAAACGACGTCCGATACCTTTGATGGAGGTCAATGCAAACATGATCTTCTGTTTTCCATCGACGTTCGTGTTCTGGACACGCAGAATGTGCTGAAAATCTTCATTCGCTACCAGCGACTGCAAAAAATCAAATGCGCAAACATCAATACAAAGTACTTGAAAATACATACAAATCTAAAGAGATCAATTCGATTTACGTGTTGAAGACGACAGAGAAAGGGAGAGCAAGACAGCTGAATAGGCTCACCATTGCTAGGGTTTCAGACTCAGTAGAAGGCGGCTGCTGGAATACACTGGCAAAGAAGTATGTCGAACCCTAGGCGAGAAGGATTTATATATAGTGTCGAAAGGATGCACTTGTAAATTCGGTTGAAATTAGAATTAAAAATACGATAAAAATCACAAGGACCCCAGAGATTTGTCAATATTACACATTAGCCCCCTCATAATTGTAAAATGACATAAAACTACTTCACATGTGGACTCAGTTACATGCGAGCCCCTAAGCAAATTATAGTCCTATTTGATTTTCATCTCAATTTTTTTTTATTTTTTTTAAAATACTTTCTAGGGAAAAAATTTGTTTGACCAACTATTTTTTATTTTTTTAAAATTGAGAACAAAAAAGTGAGCAAATAAGAATAAATTAGGGTTATTTTATTTGTTTTTTAAAGTAATCTTTCTAGAATTTAAAAAATACCATCACCACCACCACCACTACCACCACCTCTTTCACAACGTTCACTACCATGTTTTTGTTTTCATTGTTTTTTAAGTTATTGCTTAAATTTTTTTTACTGTTTTCTATTTTATATAATTGTTTTTAGAATTATATAACCAAATAAATTCTGCAATATAAAAAATATCAAAATAATTTTTTAAAATTCTTCCCAAATATATTTTTTTAAAATTCTTCCAAAAATAATTTTTCGATACTATTTTTTTAAATATAAACCAAACAAAGCTAATATAATTTCCAAGATTATTCCTATGTAATAGAACTAAACTTCAATGACAAGATTGCCCAAAAGATATTGAAAAGACAATTCTGCTTACTATTTCCAGATTAATTCATTAAATTTTAATTTAGATCCTTTATATTTCAGTCATGCCAGGTAGATGCGTACATATTCACTAAAACGGTGCCGTATTCCATTAACTACGTAAAAAAAACAGCTCACGGCAAAGATAGCACAATGTTCCTATCTAACCAAATATCTATTAACTACAATAAAATTATATTTCATGAACATCCTAATTTCGACATGAATGACTTATTTTTGACCAGACAAAAAAAAAATTAATTGATGTGCACAAAAATAGACCCAACCACAGCTGACAATTAAACTAAAAAAATATCTAAAATACTCGCTCATAAAACCACAAATTTATATTAAACAACTAATCATAACTGCATGCTTAAATATACTGTATAACATAAAATTCAAGCATTTTTTAACTTACAATAATTTTTTTAATTACATAATTTTTTGATTCAATATATTAAATTTAAAAATAACAATTTTTCGTTTCTTCTTTTTTTTAATTACTTGATTTAAAAATAATTTCTGCATGTTATTTTCAAAATAATAGACAAATTTCTCAAATAATCAAAATACATAACCTCGACAAAATATCATGTATATATTATCGTATGTGAACATGTCTGAAATGTATTGAGTCACAAATTAATAGAGAGAAATTATTTACCTCAGGAATTCAATAAAAGATACTTGTATTTTAAAAACAACTGCAATTGACAACTCATCGCTCTAGAGAGTAGTTGTTCTAAGAATGCCTGTTGAGCTTAAGTCAAGATACAAGAAAACTAGAAGGCCAAATACGGTTTGTGGTACACAATGTTTGGACAGTCAAGAACGAACATTCCCGTTCACCCCCACCAAAATAACAACACAAAGAAAAGAAAAAGAAAGCACCAAACTCATAGAAGTAAGTTAAAACAGACTTCAATTGAATATAAAAGGAGAAGCCATTGCTTCCTGCACAGGGTAGACCAACTAATGCCCTGGTATAAAGGTGTAACTTGAACCATGTTGAAATATGATAATGAATATGGCTTCACAAGGCACCAAGTAGAGAAGACATGCCCATGTAAACCGCCCTAGATAGGTAGGAGTGAGGCTTATAGTCCCGAGTGTTTAATTTTTATAGATAAAAAGTCACACCCAGTGCACAAAGACCCCCATTATACCAGGTTATCACAAGTTGTACGGCTGCAAGACAAACCAAAGTGATGTTTTGTAATAGGAATAAAAGTGAAGTGGTTGGTGATTGGCATCACTATATGGCTCAAAGGATGCTTAATTTAATTGAAAATTAAAACATAAATAAGAAACTCTAAATGTAAATAAATAAGAAGTTAATGCCTAAATGAGCATTTAGAGGCCACACTAATCAAGTACACTATAAGAAAATCCTATGCCGATTCAGCCACATACTACAAAGTCTTTGAAACAGCATGCATGAATGAACAAGGAGAAGGCTAACAATATGCAAGTCAGGGAGATCAGACAAGGCTAAATGCCTACAATTTCTCAGCCACTTAACAATATAGCTAAACAACTGCAAACAACTTGAAAACTCGAATTCAAGGTTTTCCTGACATGTAAAGAGATACATACGGCACAATAATGTTGTCAAAGTAACACAAGCCAGTAAGAGATTTTGTAACAACAGCAAACATACCTCACTATGAAGTTACTTTGTTTGCACACATTTGCATCAAAAGGACTCCACAATGTATTAATTAGAATGCAGGAAACCAGTTGTATATTTCCGTATCTTGCTATTCTTGTAGATATTGCCCTACCACCCCTTTTCAAAAAACAAATGTTTATATACAGACTTGCACTCCTCAAAAGGCAGCATCTACTGATTAGCATTCAAATGCCATTGGAAAATCTTAACAAAAAACCAAACATGCTACCCAAGTCCAGTATTCCACGCTTCATATTATATCTAGTCAGCACAGCTTACCACTCTTCAACAACCTACATGAACCTACCTGCAACACAATTCACCAAATGATAAGCCGACAATTTAAAGGAAGCAAAATGGAGCAGCGCAAATGCAAAAAGATGTCATTTGGTTGGAAACTGAAAAAGAAAAATAACATGCCTAGAAGGGTTAAATATTATCAAGAAAGCACTTTTAATGAAAAAGTCTCGACTCCATGGGAAGAGTTTATAAATTACAAATAATACACCATCATGCTGCATGGCAATGCAGATGATCTTTAATGAACACCAAAATTTGTGAATTTCTGTTAATTTAGCTCTTGAAGTTGAAGCTTGGTTGGTAAAAGGAAAAATATGATAAAACTAATACACCTTTTCCAATAGTATAATCACCTCAGAAATGCCAAACAGATTACGACTGCCAGAAGTACAGAGACCAGCCAAATCAGGACAGGAGCTTGAGATGCTCAAGGATTCTGAATCACAAAGAGTGACACTAGTGTGATCAACCTGAGAACAAGACTCAGATTGGTCTGATGATTTGGAGCACAACTTAGACCCCTTGGAAAGAGAATCCACACTCACAGAATAAAAATCAGTTTGAGAAGCAGCAAATTGTTCTTTAAGCTCTTGCACATCATTGCGAGCAACCTCTACTAAACTAGTTTGGTTCACCCCAGCAGGACAAGTCAAGTAAGATGCCCTTACCCCAGAAATATTACCATTATCAACACCGGATCCTGTTTCCGAGGACTTGCAAGGTCCAGGATCCATATAAGAGGCCAAGGAATCAAATCCAGCAGTAGCATACAGGAAGGTCCCAGAGAAAGGAAGCTCCTTACTGTCAACTGAAGCAAAATCTTGGGGTTCATGAGTTTTACTATAATTCACCAGACATGGACAATTTTGGCTATTACCATCCAGCAAAGGTATATCTGTGTCCTCTGCAACATCTTCTGTTCTTCCAAGAGATGGCGAGGTAGTATGGAGTTGAATCTCATACTTTGCATCAGAGGACATCAGACGTGTATCCCCTGAATCAGAAGCTTGAAATTCATGTACTAGCTCCGCATCATGACGTTGACTCATGATTCCAGCAGGATATTGTATCGAGCCCCCTTCAAGAGAACCGCAATTGGGCTTAGGAGAATTAACTTCAGTATTCTGCGGAAAATCACCAGCATCTTTATCCCCTTCTAATGCATGAGTAGTTTCTCTCACACAATTCATTGCATCAGACCCGATCTGAGGAACAATGGACGGTTTGATTTCCACTCCACAAATATCGTGTTGAGCCAAATTGGGGTTCCGTTCCCCAGTTTCGATATCAGGAAGAAGCAATACAGAACTAGATGGAACATTTCGACATCTATTCATCCCCTCTGGAGTTTGCTGTCCGATTTCAGGAGCATTACAAGTTGAATCCTTGACAAGTCGATTGTGCAAGGAACCATCAGGATGATGCAAACCAGATTTACAAGCAGCAGGCTCACCATGTACTCCACTTGCATGTTGGACAATGGCCTCAGGGGAAGCACTGGAATCAGATCCAATGAAACATCCCCTATCAGAAACATTTGCCTCCACGTGCAATGTTTGAGGCTCAGTTCCAAGCTCAGTGGACTTTAGATCTACAGTAATGACATAGTTTGCATTAATTAAAAAGGTCAAGGGAGGATACTATACAAGAATATACAAACTACCTGCAGCAAGAATCGTATGTCGTTCAGCAACCTGATGCTTTGATAGAGGTTTCTCTAACATATCTGTGCCAGGAAACACTATCATACTCATGTGCCTCGTCGTTTTTCTTTTTGATTCAAGCGACTTGAAACCAAAAACCGAAGTCCAGGTTTGGAGAAGTTCAGATATTGCAGGTATAACCAATTTTTCAACATCAAGAGAGCAGAGAGCCTGAACATAGTACCAGAAAGTGATAACAAATACAATGCATAAGAATTCTGACGTTAGTAAGCCCAAGAACTCCGCATCAT
Organism: Ilex asprella; assembly: GCA_023539305.1. NCBI lineage: Eukaryota > Viridiplantae > Streptophyta > Magnoliopsida > Aquifoliales > Aquifoliaceae > Ilex > Ilex asprella. Next base: position 2,359,516 of record CM042187.1, on the reverse strand, counting down.
GATTATACCATTTGTTATCAGCATAAAAAGTAGACTACATCACACTATTCATGTACTATTCAAACAAAAGAAAATCTTGGATCAACATCATGTATTTACAAGAGGCATGTTTAGTGTTTGTACAGACATTACCTAGATCATGAGTAATCTGAAATGGGATACGGCCCTACAGGCGGCAGTACAAGCCTTTTTTTCGATACGCGGTGCAATGGAGTAGACTTAGTTTAGTTAGTTGATATGTAGTTTTTCAACCATGGTTCTCTGTCTAACTTTTATCCAAATCAATGTCTTATATGAAATTATGTATAATTATGCATCTATATACACATAATTAACTAATATTTATTTTATAATTTGTACAAGAGTTCCAAACGAACTATAATCCATACAATGTACCTGCTAGTGGTTCTCAATAACAAAGGTTAGTGGTTGTATACTTGATTTACGAAAAACAATTTAGCATACAAAAAATCGAAGTTTAACATATCACCAAAATTAAAAAATAATCAGCTAGGGTTACAATGTGGGATTAGGATTATAATTCTAGATAACCAAGATTGGGAGTCAACTTGAGGTTTACAATTTCAGACTGGGAATTTGGACGATCGGGAACGCAAACCCACCCTATTTCGAGTCATGCTCCCCTCATTCATGAGGAGCTTAGGGTATCCGCAATCCTGGTATTTATGGTTTGGACGGACATGATAGTTGTGGATTAAACGAATGTACACACACAATCTCGAAGGATAACAACGATATATTAACAAAGACCAAGGAAAAAGACTAACATTCAAATTTACAACTATACTCTCATATTGTCTGCAATACTAGAATATATGAAGTTCGTGAAAAGGGGAACAAAATTACAAGAGAAAAATTCTAATGAATAAAAATACAAATTAAATTTAATCACTCTTACCGATTCGATTGCATTTAGGAGCCGACGACACATCCCTTGACGCCTATACATATTGCGAGTCCCAATGAATGGCATCTCCGCCAACTGACTCCCATGGATCCTGTTTATGAATGTTACAAAACATGTAATTGTCAATAAATATATTCTTCAATTACAAAGCATAAAAAATCTCACAAGGTCATTCTACTCTTGGCACATTTGAGCCAGCACAAAATAAATTTAGATAGAGAATATTGAATCAAATTGCATTTCACGTCAGGAAAAACAGATAAATACAATCAAGGATGATACATTTCAATGAACATTTGGCACTAACTGGGAAACATCAAATAAATGTAACTCGGTGACATGCTTGCCCACTGCCCTCAATTTTTTTATGGTTGCATCTTGAAGTCTATTTGATGTTACACAAAGTTAAATACTTACAAAGGCAAAAAGAAAAAAAAAAAAGAAAAAAGAAAAAAACAGGAATAACTACCAACGGTATCCCTTGGAGATTGATATAACTACAAAGACACCACCTTGGTTGTCTGAAAATACACTAACACCCCGGCCAATGTTTGTCGAATAACAAGGCTGACAGAAACTGTTTTTTTTTCACTCTCAATCTTTCATCCTATTGTCAGTGCAAACCATTTAATCTCTTATATAGCAAGAAAGAACAAAAGAATGAACACCATCATTCTCCTATCACACACACATACACAACACAACACACAAAATCTAAGTATCGAAAGAAAGAGCTAGAGAGAAACAGTGCCCAAAGCACAATTTCTTGTATCCACACCCTCTCATCACCAGTAATAATGGTTGGCTAAAGCAAACTCCAATCAGATTCCAATTTTGATCACCAGCATCAACCCAATTCGAATCTGCAAAAAACAATCACCTCTACTTTTGTGGGGATGAACCACCCAAAATCAAATGAAACCTTGAAGCCACTTTGGCTGACACAAAAAAGGCGACGAAAATCATTTGACCCCAAGGTCTATAAATTTCTCTCAAACCCACTATCGATATGGCCAAACAAAATTCAGGTCCTCCCCTAAATCATCATGTCCCAGTTAAACTTGGCTGAATTTCAGTGCTAGGTTGATGGTTTTTGGTGGCCATTGCTGTGTATCTGGTGGTAAAGTTGGTGGGTTTGTGTTGTCAACTATCCGGGGTGGAAGAGGGGGTGTTTCCTGAGAGGCTGTGGTGGTGGGTGTGGTGGTTGACTATGGGCATAATAAGGCTGCACCGCACAGGAAATGAAAGCAAAGGGTGAGGAATGAGTGGGGTGGGGTTTTTCGACAGTTGCGAGTGTCAGTGGGGTGGAGGGTGGGAAGAGTTTCAGCAGTGTTGGGTGGTGATGGATTGATGTGCAGTGATGGGTGTGATCAGTGGTGATAAATGGGCTGAATAGCCAAGGGAGTAGGTGAGGGGTGGGTGGGTGGGCTAGGGGCTGGTGGTGGTGTTCTCACAGTTGAAATGAATTGGTGGGTGTTGAGATCCGTTTTTTGTTGAAATGAATTGTTGCTTTGTGGTGGGATAGGGGCTGATGGTAGTGTTGCAAGTTGAATTTTTTTATTTTAAAAAAAAAAAAAGTCTTCTGCGTCGCAAAAGAAAGAGAACCGAATCCCAAAAATTGTGTCCTTCATTCACTTCCAACTTAAATAATTCATCAATAAGCCAATTCTTTTCATAATGAAGTTTATTTGTCCACCCCAAAAAAGGTTCTGCTAGCCCCTCGGCTGCATGATGGATGCTCATTGTTGTAAAGTAAGTTCTCATCAGAAGTAGGGGCATTGTAGTATGAAAACTGAAGTTAAGTGTTTTAGTGCTTCTAAGGCAATCAATCCACCAAAAGCAAAAGCAAAATGCTCACAAGTAAAATTTGGAAAGCAGGAAGGTACATGAACTTTAGGACTACGCTGACAACTACGAACATGGTGCCACGATGACAGCAACAAACTCAATTTAGTTTTGCAATGTCTGAAAAAATATACATCCAGGGTCATTATTCTATTAATATGCCCTCTGAAGGTCGCGAATTGGAACACAAGTATGTCTCCATACTCTTGAATAAATGCACTGAAATGGATGAAGCAAGAAATAACCTTATAGATGCTGCTGAGATGATTTCATCGCCCCTCTCTAAAATAGCCGTGTAGAAACCACTGTAATTCAGCCGACTAAAGTTTGACCTGAAACAATTTTCAATAAGTAAAATGACTTTTATTCGAGCAAAAGAGTCAGCAGCAAACATAGGATGTGGTATTATTTGTCATAAGATAAATAACAGGATACTAAATTCCTAAAAATCACAGAAAACAATATCCATTCAAACATTGCTGATAGAATAAACAAGATCAGGTATACCTTCCAAATATTTATTCAAGAAAAATCATATCGGCATTTCTAGCAGACAGACAAAACAAGTATGCAAGTAACTGCACATGCACAACTAAACAATTTTTTTATGTGATAGTTGGGGCCAATCCTATTTACGAGACTTGTAAGGCTTTAAGTCCAAGCCTCAAAGATATATGTCATTAAGTCCTATGTTAGTAATCTTATTTGGTAGTTAAGTCCATTTTGAGTGTTTCCTTTTCTATTATTACTAAAACACCCTTAATAGATTGTTTTAACGTTAGAAGGGGTTTCCAAATTGATTTGGAGACTATAATTCCATAACTGGTGGCAGTTTCTATATCTTCCCAATCTTAGATCTGAAATTTAACAAATTTTGAACTGCTCTCCTTCGATTCTTCTTCTTCTCCATACTATTTTGTACGTATCTAACAGTTCATTTGATATCCTTCTAATCTATCATCACATCTATTCCCGTGGATCAATCTTCAACCTTCCAAAGTGTAAGAATAAACACGATCAGGACTGGACAGTATCAACAGTGAAAGTTTTGTATTTGGCAGCTGTGTTTTTCTTTTTTGTAAATTTTTTACTGCCCTTTAGGAGTGGTTGTTCTTCTTTGTAAACGGCCATGGCTTTGCATTCAGGACTTTAACTAGTTACAATTCCCTTTAAAGCTTGTGTTTTTACCTTCTTCATCATCACTAATTCAAGAAAATCAGATGAGCCGAAGTTGTGGCGTGTTTGGTCCCAGATAAAATGCTGAGACTTTCTTCCTCCATATCAAACATTCCCATCAAATCCTATTCAAAGGTCACATTCCATGACCTTCCCAACCCCCACCTCTCTTCCACCCAATGTCACTTGGGTTCACCTCAAAAACCATTCAACTCCAACCCTTTTCTTAAACCCACCAATCCCAACAAATCAGGAAGAGAGTTTGAACTCATTTGCCTGGAAAACAAACCAGAAACCTCTACAAAGGGATCAAAACCATGACAAATTTGCCATTCATGTTGAAAACATATATAAAATTTTCCTTTTTTGAATATTACTATTTTTTGTTTTATTTTCCTAAATGTTAATATTCAATTTTACTATTTTTTTGTTTTGAATGTTACTGTTTCTCTCATATATATGAGAGAAATAGTCATAATCTAGGAAAAAACCAAAATTAAGGGATTTTGAATTTGAATTAGTTTAAATTGGGTACGTTTGTATATGTGTATATAGAAAGATATGAGAGAGAGAGAGAGAGAGTTTTAATGTGAGAAAAACTCTAAAATTTAGGAGCTTTTAGTTTTAAATTCTGTTTTAATTAGATGTAAATGCTGGGGGTATTTTGATCAATAGAGATCAAAATGGACTTAAACCCAAACAAAGTTTCTAAGTGGACTTTTTGCCAAATAAGTCTAAAAAGTGGACCAGCCCCCAAATATCCCCTTTTTTATTTGGTTAGAGACAACTAAACAACTTCACCAGCCAGTAAGTCAATATAAATGCAAAATCCAAGATGTTCCATAAACGCAGCTTATAGTTGGAAGTCATCAAGCACAATTGAGGAAAAACAAAATACATCACAGGGGTTTGAAACTAAACTGGAAGTAGATATACAATTAACTATGGTAGCTGATCTGAAGTTGATTACCACAATATTACTTAAATCCATCCAGTATAAAGTTCAAACTTAAGTTACTTGTCCTAATTCTACATATTCTCCCAACTTAGGGTAAAGGTCAATTGGGCAGCATTTGTTTAACCCCCCCCCCTGGGGTGAAAAAAAAAAGGTCTGAAACACTCTTCACACAAATTTGCAACACAAGTTCTACCACAACCAAGAAGAATTTCTATACGCTTTCATCCGCTTAAATGCCCAAACTGTATTTGGTCATAGTTTTCAGACTACAAAAGCAACCGACTAACTAAACCTTCAGACAATAGAATAATAACAAACAAGAATAAAATTCAGCTCAGCTAATCAATTCCAACTCCATAATCCCCTAATTGGAATGGCAACAAGGAATCAAACTCAGCCTTTAATGAAACATCCAAGTAGAAATTATGGACTACCTTCACCACGTTTACATAGTAAACCTCCAAACTAACTAACAAACACCTACAAATTTAAAAGTTTCATCCATTTACTGTATTCAGTGGTTCAAGCAGAATATAGTTCTAGAGTTCATACCCACAGCTGTAGACAACATTATGAATCATATTGATGCCACTTCTCTCGTCAACAACTGGCAAAAAACACTCATCCATAACAGAAAATGCAACAGCTAACTTGGAATTGCATTCAACTTTCAGTGGAGCAGCAAAAAGAGAATTATCACTGCTAACATCACAACGCTGAAGAAGAGTCCATGAAAACCCTTCTTCTAGTTCATGTTTGACCCCGAGAAGAACCTGTAGTCGCTCAAAGAGCTATTAAGCAACAGGTATTAGATTCATTTCGGTGCATAAAAAGTCTAAACAATCTATCTCACATTAGAAAAACATATTTGAGCTAGTCAATTGAACATTAGATCTCTAGCATTTTACCTGCTGGCAGTTTCTCCCACAAAAAGATGGATATTTGGAATTCACATCTATAGCATCCTCGCCCTGGACGCACAGTTGGTGGACTGCAGCAGGCAAAAGTTGTTAGCTAAAGAAAGAAAACTACCCATTTAGTGTGAAAATAAAAAAGAAGATAGAAAGCTAGGAGTATCAAAACAATTTCAAATTCAATCAAGATTAAAGTACATACATTTTTCCTCACACAAACGGCATACGAGCACTTCATATACGCGTGCATCATGATTATCGTCCCTCCGGGATATCTTCCCAGCTACTGTTCCACAGAATTTGCATGAACAGTATGGACAGTGCCAGTCACCACAAGGGAACTTCTACAAGTGCAAAGAAAAAAAATGAGTACATCATCTGCCAGTGGAAAATATTTAGACATAGCTACTTCAACATTTACGGACGCCGATCAAATATGTCAAGCTTATAGCAGAACACGTATTCCCATATGAATGCTGCCCAAGCAAGATAATAATATTAGGTCATGATTCATTTTGGATGCCCACAGCCTTGTCTAGATAGAAAAGCAAAATGGTCATGAACATTTGGGTTTCACAACATTCAGGGACCCAAAGTGCAGGTTACAGTGTCTGCAACCTCCTATCCTCATAGATCATTCAGGACAGAGACTAAATAAGGTCTTCGGACAAGCTAGGCCATGTCTAGAATGAGTATTACAACTTACAAGCTTGAGTTCACTTCCATGTTCAACAGCTTTTGGCCCAACACATGCACATGAAAATACTACAACTTAAGAAACTGAAACTGCAAAACATAAGGAACAAAATTACTTTTAAACTTTCTGGGGGGAAAATAAAAAAGAAACTGAAACTCTACAATATTTTGTCAGTAATTCTATATCAATAGGTTGAACAGGGATGACTAATGAGTATGGTAGCATTTTGGGTCAGGCTGAAAGTGGAATCACCAACCAAAACCTAATCCAGCTATTGTCTAGGGCCTCATTGGAAATCTGCAATCCCTGTTTATTGACCATGTCTAAAACCAGCTGATTGCAGAGCCAAAAGACCAATCAAGAAATGTGAGAATTACAAAGCAAAATCAACATTCCTTGTCAGGTGCATAGAAACACTAACGAAATCATAAATGGGGAGGGAGGAGGAGGAAATGTATCCATACTTGGATGTCTAAACAACTTTGATGAAATGTTGACGGGCAACCATCACAACAGATCAAGTCACCACCATCTCCACAGATGTTGCATGTATCATCATTGGGGTCATCACCATCAATATCCACAAAATGGAACCCAATGCGATCACAATCTTCTTGTTTACTCCATGAGTCTACTAGGCATTGCAGAAGAGAAACTCCAGACTCTAAATAAATATTTTTAAATGGCTCACACAATTGACATCCAGCATGTGACTCAAAATTTGAAATTGTAAGGATTTTATTACAGCAATCACATTGAATGCCATTTCTGGTTATCTGTCCCTCAAGTAATGTTCTCGTCCTTGTGCTGTTCATATACTGCACTTTCCCACCAGGCAGAACAATTCCCAACTCAATCATCCAGGAAAGAAGACTGCACTTCCCATTATATGCCATAAAACCATCACTATCCGGATCCAACCCCTTCTCAGAGCTACGAACCAACAAAGTACATGGTTTTCTACTTTTCCTTTCTCTCACCTTCAATCCAGAAATGCTCTTTGTAGGATAATTCTTTAACAACTTTCCAGTCAGTCCTTTCTTGGTCTTACTTCTACCTTTACCCCCTTGCTTCTGTTTGAGACCTTTTTCCTTTTTCTCTTGTCTCACCCTAAAAAGTTTGCTGAGCACCTCCTCTGGTATAGGCGTAAACACAGAAATGGTCTTACTGTCAGCAACTCCATCATCAACTTTTTGTTTAAGCATCCTGTAAGCCAAGGTGACTGACCAGTGAGTTCTTCCATCAAGATCAACATATACTGCATCCAGATACTCCTTGCTTTGCCTGGGTCTGTATTCAATAGTCCAGCCTGCCTTCTTAAGCATGCTGATAATTTGTTCTCTCACTAACTGTTGTTCTTCTCTACGCCCCATTTCTCCTTTCGTGTGCTTCTTCATTTTCAACTGCTTCCCATTAGTGCTCTTCCCTGCGTGAAGTGAATCATTAGTTAGCCTGTTGCCCTGGCCTTGATCCTTTGGTTGATCATTCTTTTCCTTGGAACTTACAAAATTTTCTTTCTCGTCATTGAACACCTCTAAGGCACTGTTTCCCTTGTGCACCTTGGGAAACTTAGAACCCTTAATGGTCTTGGACCCCATAGCCTTTTCTTTCTTGTCACCAATCACCACAGATGCTCCTTTCTTCCATCGATCCTTGGGGGGTCTTCCTCGTTTGCCATTTAATTTTTTCTGGGGTCTGCAAATCAATTGAATGCCATGATGCTTTCCCCTCTCAACCTTTTTCTTGCTTGACTGGACAAATTCCTTCTTTCCTTGTCCACCCACACCCTTTCCGCCATAAAAAACGATCTCATCACCACCCATGGATGATGTCCTAGATCGCAAAACCCTTTCAATAACCGGTGACATCTCCTTGACCTTCTTTCTCCTAACCCCATCATCCTGGTTGCATTCAGAACCCTCCACCACTTTTCTCTTCCTTCCCCGTCGGCCTTTTTCAGGCTTACACTTGGCCTCGTGATCAAAGGCATTGATATCACCATCAATATTGGCACCCACATTGACACCATCATCAGCATCTTTTCCGCACTGGACTAGTTCATGTCCACTTCTCTCCTCCTCAAGTCTTGTCTCCGAGGAAGAAAAAACTTCAGAATCCAAATTGTCTGAAATCAAAGGTGGGCCCGGCTTCTGCACATCACCTGCTATAGGAGCCTCATCTTCCTTTTTTGGACTCTCCACCTTATTTCTTTTTCTTCCCCTCCGGCCTTTACTAAGTTTACACCTCTCGTCATCAGAACAACAATTGACATCAGAACTCACAGTGAAACAAGCATTGACTTCTTGATCACATCCCACAGGTTCAGACCCACTTCTCTCTACAACTTTTCTTTCTAAGGTATACAGAGGCAAATCTTCAACAGAATCGGCAGGGTTTGAACTTAAAAACATAGCTCCCTTTTCCTCAACAACTTTGTAGGGGGAATCATTGCCCTTCTCTGGACTCTCCACCTGTTTCCTTTTTCTTTCCCGCCAGCCTCTAGCAGACTTACAGCCACCCTTTTCAGCTTCATCATCGGCATTGGCATCATTACTGATATTGACATCAGTATCAGCATCTTTGCTACAGTCCACAGGTTCAGACTTACTTCCCTTCTCCTCAACCTCTTTTTCTAGGGAAGAAAGAGCCAACTGTTCACGTGATTCAGATTCAGTCAAAGTCATAGGCGACCCTTTATTTTCAGCAGTGATGGTAACTTCATTTTTTTCGCTCGAATCATCTTTATTTTCGGCTTCATCACCATTCTTTAGGTTCAAATCAACCTCAACTTTTTGTGCCCGAGTACTTGACCTCAACCCCTCTTTCATCTCATTCATCGAACACACATAAACCCTAAATACAAAGTTCCAAAACCCTCCTTCCAGATACAAATAAAAAGCTCACTAATACCAACCTAAAACATCTATCCAAGTAAACAGCATTAATCTCCACTCGACAAATAGTCATAGACTCACATCGCACCAGATTAACACTAGATCAAGCAAGCTAAAAAATCTCTGAAAGCCCAAAAAAGAAAACGAAAATCAGATAAAAGAAACGAAGAAATAAAACGTGAAAAAAAACTACAGAAAATATAGAATGACACTCAACAAAAGAGACCTCTTACCTGACTTCCAAAAAAAAAAACCAAAAAAATAAAAGAACTCACCGAGGAGAAGCCACCGAAATCCAACGGTATATAAGTACATCACCAATCGTATCTATAGGGTGTGTGCTCAGGCGGTGGAATGCGAACGGAAGGGTGAAGAGAAGATTGAGATGGGATTGGGGTTTTAGAGAGAGAAAGGGAGGGGTTTCAGAGAGAGAGCAAAGACGGAGCAGGGGTTTGAGGATTGGCATTACTTTTTTGTAAGTAATCTTGGTGGTATTGGTCAAGGTAGGCAAGGCAAGGCTAGCATAGGCGGGATTGTAATTTTGAGGGTCCTATCACTCCTATTTGCTAATTTCCCTCCTTTTTCTCATCACAATTGAAATCAAATATTATAAAATTTAATTGTTTCTTCTTCTTCACAACAAAAAAAATCGAAAGAATAAAAGAAAAGTAAGATATTTATTTGACCTCTAAACTACATACAACTTTAAGAATTGGATTGGTTTTAATATATATATTTTTTTACCCAATAGATGATGCATCGACCAATAAAATAAAATTAAATATATGTTAAATATGTCAATTTTTCTTTCTGACACAAACTCGACTTAATATCAAACTCGAAAATAATATGATCAATTGACGTAAATAATAAATGAGTCAAAATAAGGTAATATGTATTTATAGGTAATATAGGTTGAAAAATATATTTATAATTTTCTTATATTTATATAATAAATCAACTAACAAGTTGAATCTTTATCTCTTATACATTTTCCTCCTAAAAAATATTACATAATTCAATTTTATCACATGTTCAATCATTTGATTAATTTGTGGTTTAACACAAGTTTTATTTCATATATTATTCATACACGATAGTATATATACATGTTGAAAATATTTTATCGAGTTATGCATTTTGAAAAAAATTTGACACTAGTTTTAATAAAATAATAGGTAGAAATTAATTTAAACAAATAAATTAATTTTAAATTTGGTATAATAGGATCAATTTTTTTAACACTAAAATTTTATATTTTATCATGTCTTCGGGCACGGTTTCATAACTAATAGTATTATACGAGATATTGTAAAATTAAATAAATTTTGATTAATATGTATATCGACACACACATTAAATGTATTGAACAGGACATGATTGAGACCACTAATATATACATATGTCTATCTAATATTGTATTTAGGAAGTTGATTTTTTTTTTTAAAAAAAATATTGTTCAAAAAAAAACTTTTATTTTGATTCAATGGTACAAAATTTATTAAAAAAAATCATTCAAAAATATCAATTTCTCTGCACGACTTTCGGTGTTAGACAACTCAATCAACATGCTCCTTAATACCAAATAATCTCATCAGTCCACACACATATCTCTCTTTCATGTTAATTTTAAATTATGTACTTAAAGAAAATCAAATTATTATTTAAAATATAAAAATTACAAGATTAGTTTAATTTTTAATATTATATAATATCTTCAAACACATAATTGTTGTTAGTGTACACATACAATAGAAGAAATTGGAATCCATTATTTTCATCATCTTGATGAAAATAATTTTGTTTCAACCAAGTTTTTAACTTTTTAAGTTGCTCTCACGATCGTTGCTTTAGATTCCATACCGAAAAGGAAACAAATATTTCTAACATGACTTTAAAATATTTTACATAAATTATAAAAATATCACAAACCTATTCAAAGAATATATCCAAGTTAATATCAGCTATTTAAAAACAAGTTAACTTATAGTTCTTATGAGGATAGTTTCGTAATCAAGTATAACAAAAACCTTCAAAAAAAAAATGTCTAAAAAATAAACCACAATGCCTACCAACCACTCAGTCTTCAGAAAAACGATATGAAGGGTCCAAAACACCATGCAATGGTCCATTTGTAAACACAAACAGCCCCTTGTAGAATTCAAGAGCTCACCCTTCTCCCTCTTCTCTTACATTACATGCCTATACAGAAGAGATTTCCTGCTTCGAATTCGGAAGTGTCATGATTATTCCTACACCTATTCTATAGCAACACACAATAGCACGCCATGTTCATGTCTTAATAAACTTTCGCCATCTGAGTAAGGCCGATGTTTATATTCTTTCGCAGGCACACAACTATTACATTGTATAATGTTCCTGATATAGTAGCTCATCGTGCTAGGAATATTTCTGAACGTAGTAGTACCTGGACAGAAGAATCTGAAGTTAATACTTCAACTAGTCTTTATTCTATAAAGGAAAACAAAGACAATATAGTTGATATGTAAGAGGCAACACTTTCCAGTCTGCAATGAAGGTAAAATCACCAAGAATCAAAACTCGTCAACCACTTTGAAAAGCCTAAGAACCTAATTCGAGTCCAATTGATGCACAAATATAGTCCAGAGACCATTGGCATGTACTAACGGAGAAAAAAATATATAATCATGCAAACTCACCAAAATTATCAATTTGTAACTCTAGTCAGTACAAGTAAATGAGACTTGTATCGGGGATGACAAACACCGGAGGTGTCATTAACAAAGGAAATTGAAAAAAGAAAAAGAAATAGAAAAGGAAAATGAGACCACTATTCAGATATGGAAATTGGATGCAACAATAATCGTTCCTTGTTTTTTGGATCCTGCCACACAATGGCCACAAAACTCTTGAAACTTATTTCTTCTTCCCAGCCTTGGCAGCATCTCCAGCCTTTGTCTGTAGAATGAATTTAGATGAGGGTTAATTATTTTTTCAAGAAAAACTAAGCGAAGAAGGAAAGGGTTAAAAAAAGAAAAATAAATGAATGAATGCAAAAGAAAGGAGAAGCAATGTCAGGCTGAAGACCTAATCAAACATGCCAGCCCATTAAACTGGTAAATGTCAACCAAGATTTCCAGGTTCTCATATAGAACCCAAAAAATCAAGATGCCTGGTTGAGATTTGCCACTGTGCCCAAAAATCTTAAAAAGAAAGTTGATTCCTTTACCTTCTTTACACCACGGATCTTCTTTGCCCTGTTCTTCCTCTCCTTCATCTGCTTTCTCGATTTTTCAACCTTGGTATCCAGGCCATTCTGCACAAAACGTTAATGTGCTCCAATAAGAGCGAGTAAAGGACAATCTGACACCAAATGCTAAGAATATGATTCAAAAACCATGCACACAGTATGCCACAACAAACATGCTGTGTGGCACACCAACTTGCCATCCAGGAAAGTATTCAACTATGTAAGCATGATAGTCAAGGCATGATTAAGTGCAAATGAGAATGTACAAAAAGAACACTTACACCACTAATGGATGACAAGTCATTAATTACGACTGGAACTAATAAATTCTGCAAAGCTATATCACACTCTACCTATCTTGATGACTTGATGGTAATTTGATCGATAATTGATGAAAAGTCAACTACAATATGAAGTTGCAAAACTATCAACTATCTCTGAATGCATTGTTAACATTTTAGCCGTTCACAACAAGCATCACAAGATCAATTGAACAATATGTACTTCTAAAGGCCATAAAAATTTGAAGACATTCAGAGTATACAAAGAAAAGGGCGTGACCACGTAAAGAAGCAAAACAAGGGTTCATCCGAGATGCTAATATTCTATGTGTTGACGGCACAACAATGAATAAAGGACAGAGCTCTGTAGCAATTTGATAATTTGTAGAAACCAACTTTTAGAAATTCATATGCCTCGGGTGTCCTATAAGCAAAACCTTTAGCAATTCCTACCCAGGTAACTAACACCACCATTTCATGCTCATTCCTAGAAAACAAGCATCACCAAATTTGAAAAAACTTGAAAAAGTACGGAAAAATCAAAGGCATTTATAGGTGCACAATCAATAAGCAGAAGGCCAACCCTGCTGCTTGCCTATTTGGGTTACCCCTATTAACCTGAGGAAATGAAGCAGATACCAAAGGTTTGAAAATGGTTCTTAACAGATTAAAAAGCTGCTTCCAGCTAACACTTATTTTGTTCCAGTGGTAACCAATATGGCATGATACTGAAAGTAAGACGGTCAAAATCCCACGCACATACAATCATCTAGACAAGTTAATCAACTTTAACAACTTATGATACAGCAGTCCTCATTGGGGAAAGCAGATAATAGAAGTGCAGCACAAAAGAAGAACATAATACTACAATAAGGTTACTCCTTTGGGACAATGTTTTCATAAATAATATATGCAAAACCAATGCAGCAGAGATCAATGAATTACCCTGATGAGCCTGTATTTAGGTTCATACTTCTTGGCGTTCTCAACAGAATCATAGATCAAACCAAAACCAGTTGATTTGCCTCCTCCGAAATGGGTTCTGAACTTGAACACAAAGATGGAATTCGGATCTTTCACCTCATACATCCTTGACAATTTTTCCTTCAACTCGGCCTTCAATAGTATCACAAACAGGTAAGGGAAAAAAAAAACAAAAAGCAAAAACATAACAAAAAACAGAATGAAATAAGAGATAAAACCTTGGATACATTGGGTCTTCCTGGATGTAGAACATCAATGACCTGTATCATCAAACCTAACAAACATCACAAATTGGGAAAAGACGCATATATAAATCAAACTAAACAATAACACTAAATCCTGTCAGGCGTCATGAATATAAAGGACTCACGAATTGCTTCCTGGAGAGAAGCCGGTTTGTCATAAACTTCCTGGTTCGGATTGTCACCGCCTTGCTGTCCGCCATTTTCCTAAAAGAGTTCTTCCGTTACATGCAATAAATTCTACACTAACATTCACATATCATGTGTATAAAGATATATGCATCACACGTGTACATAGATAGAAATATATATATGAGAGAGAGAGAGAGAGTTACTCTGATGTCTCCCTTTCGGCGCCTCCGTCTAGGTTCACTCCTTGGCGAGGTTTGGCTATGGTTTTCTAGTGTTTACCCCAGAGAGAGAGAGAGAGAGAGAGAATGCGTGGAATTAACCCTAGGGTTTAGAGTTTTAGATGGTTATAAATGGGCTTATTCTATATAGCCGTAGCCCAATCTGATGGACTTCCATTCTATTGGGCCGGGCGCTCACACAGAATCGTAGGCCTTGTGCGATAATTCAGCCTGTTAATTATGTAGAGTAAGATATTGTTCAAAAAAAAATTTATGTAGAGTAAGACAAGCTGAAACTCAGTAACGTGTGTGTGGCTCCACTTGGGTTAGTTCTTATTTTTTTATAATTATAATATTACTATAAAAAAAAATGAATAACGTTGAACTTAATTTGCGATAACTCCAAATCATGTCTACCTTTTTCTCACCTCTTTTTTTAACGGTTATTAGTGTATGAGTTAATTTAATTTTGTAGTCCTATTAAAAAAAAATATTTTTTTCTTAATCTAATTAAAGTCAAATCATTAAGGATCAAGACTCATGATTTGAATTGAAAACGTTTGAGGCATTTTGAAAAGACTGAAATCTTAGAAACAGCTTATTCTCCAAAAAAAACGACGCCGTTGGATTGCTGGCCTACTCCTACCCTACCGTCCTGGCTCTGAAGCCAACTCCGTGACTGTGAGATGATATGAGACTTGAAATTTGATTTGATTTGGGGCCTTTCCTAGTTCTTTCCACAGGGCAGGCTCTTCTAACAAGAACAAGAAGATGGAAGCTCTCTCTCTCTACCCACTATCTCTTTCTTTTCCACTCCATGCCCATCACTCCTTTTCACAAACCCATCTCTCCAATCCCATTCTCTGGCCGAAACTCTCCTCAATCACTCTCCAATCAAGTACTCCTCGCAACAAAACGGTAGTTCTTGGGAGCAATTCCAATGACCCGAAAGAGTCGGCGTTTCTCGACGAAAATGGCGCTGTTGATGACATGGATGGTTACCTCAACTACCTTTCTCTTGAGTATGACTCTGTTTGGGATACCAAACCTTCATGGTAAATGGATCGATTCTCTTTCCTGGGTGTTTTTATGATTTACTTATGTTTTAGTCTTCTTCGGATGTCATATTTTACCTTTAATTCATACCTTTGCTTCATGTAAGCAAAATTGCTTGGACTTCCCAGAATATCATTAAATATTTTTGAATTGTAGACTTTGAAGTACGAATATATATGGACAATATGGCTGATGGGTTTGTGGATAAGGTTATGCTAGTCCAAACCAAGTTGTATTTCTTGATTCTCACAAAATTGTAATAACCCAATTGTGACTATGTATTCAACTATGACTGTTTATTGATGGTGTAGTGTAGAATTGAACTGAATCTTTTTTCTTTGGGATTTGCAGTATATTCTAGAAATTGAGAAAAAATTATGGGTGAAAATTGTTCATAGGAACAGAACTAGTTCTTGATTATGCGTTTCTTGTTTGCTCTATATCTTTTGTTTACATTATAAGAGCTGGAGCAAAGTATTCTTTCTATTTATTTTGGATTAATCTCTGCAAACATATCGGTCACCGTGGACTGTTTCTTCTAAGAGTTGGAACTTTCTTACTTTCTGCTTATCTTTGCAGTGAGCAGATAAAAATTATTTGGCATTTTTATTGTATCTAGAGTCCAAAATTTTTCAGAAGCTATAGGAAATGCATTCCAAGTACATCAATTAGTAGCTATAAGTGAGAGGATTAGAGGTTTTCCGAACCAGAAAAGGTTGTTGTCATCATCTTTTTTGTCAAGCATTTTTAGTTTTGAATTTTCTTGGTTCCTATTCGAATAAGAACTAGGTTATTGTTTAAAAGGATATGTTTTCTTCTCCTAATTTCATAGAATTGGAATTGAAGTGTTATATTAGATGTTTCCTTCTTTGACTATGGAATGGAAATAGACTAATGATCGATGACTGTTGAACCCTCATTAATAGTTGTGAATGTTCAGGTAATATACTGCATGACATATGATTCGCTAAACTACACCTACAATTCCAACTTATGTTGAACTGTTTGAAGACCGCAGACACAATTTGTGATGCCATCTTGTTAAACTTGAAGTTTTAATGGAACTTGCCCCTTCCTTCTTCTTAGTTTGAATCATATATGATCTATGGAGTAACTGTTTCATGGCATCATCGGGCAGAGAATTTTAGTTGCCTTTCATAAAGCTATGCTGTTACGAAATACTTCACATTTCTCTTGTTTTACACTTTGGTTTGTTTTATTTCTCAGGTGTCAACCATGGACGATAATATTGACTGGAGTATCGATGGTTACCGCTAGCTGGCTAATTTTGCACTCAGTAATAGTTACCACAGTAGTTCTCTCTTTAATTTGCGCATGGTGGTACATCTTTCTGTATTCCTACCCCAAGGTATGGGCATCACCCACTTACCTATTTAACTCTTCCGTAAAATGTTGGATATTCTGATTAGCATTTACTTAACTCTTTCCTATGCTGGGTTTATGAGTTTTGTTTAGCCCAATTCTTCTTTTGATCTTTATGGAGACGTGTTGAAGCTGAAAGATCTTGTAGGCTAAAAGATTGAATGTAGGTTCTTATGGGGTTTTGGAAAAATAGACGCAATGAGCCCTATGGTTAATCTTTGATTCTCCATGATGGATCGTGTTTGGCATTCTTCAAATAGAACATGAGTTCAGATTTGTTGCATTCGCCTTAGAGAAAAGGCAGAGGTATGAAACTTAGATTTTTCATATTCTTTCTCAGGCATATTCAGATATGATAGCAGAGCGAAGAAAGAAGGTGACTACAGGCGTAGAAGATACGTTTGGTTTGGGAAAGAGCCAATGATCTTTAAGGGGGGGTGTCAAAGAGGGATCATCTCTGTGTGTATCAAGTTTATTTACTATGTAATTAGAGCTTTTAATGGAATAGCTGTTGATGTATGTCTCATTATTGAGATATCAGCAAGGTAAATTTCTTGCAGATCAGAAATGGGTGTTGAGAAGTGGCCTCATTGCATAAACAAATCTGAACTAGCAGAATTATACTTTTTGCAATTTAAACAATAATATGGCAACTTAATCTACAGTGTCTGTCAAGATCTTTTGGGTAAAGTTGGGTTCTGGACCAAACCTGAACCAAAATCACAAATGATGTGAAAAAACGTAGCATCAACAAAACAGCTTGTAAATTGATTCAGCAGCCATGCAAAGTGGCAGAGTGAACACAGGGAATGATCAGAGTCAATCATGGAGGACTGCTCTACTCAATCGGAATGGGTGTGACAATTAGTGAGGTTAAAATGTCTTTTGTTACCATCTCCATGTTGGAAGACACAATGAGTAGTCCCTTGCCATGTTCAATGACATCCTCAATACGGATTGGGGTTGTGATTTGCTTACAATTGTCTCGTTTAGACTTTTCCACGACGAGCTTATTAGCTTCTTAATGTGACTTACTGTTTCTTCTTCTCATACTTGCTCTTCCATCATTTAACATTCGATGGATTTTGATACATCCCCTCTCGCACTCTCAACCTTGAACAGGCACAAAAAGTAGTAAGCTTTCATACTGAAAAAAATAAAACTTCATTTTACCCTCTTGTAATTTATCGTAGTTGTATATATCATCCCGCTGATATAAGTCATGTGGTGCAATTTGGGATGAACAAAGCAGGTTAAAAGCACAAAAATATCCTCAAGTTTTATCGCCATCCTCTCTCTTCTCCCTCTTCCAACACCCCCCCCCCCCCGCCTCTTAGATCCCTTTTCAAATTTCCTTCAAGCCAAGAAACCATCTATCTCTCTCTTTGGTCATATCAAATTGCACAATAGACGCGTGAAGTATGCAAACTGTGTGTTATGAAGATTATGACAATCAAGTGCACAAACCCTGTAGGTACCTAAATCATCAACAAATCGAGTAATCAAAGATGACCAATACAGTGTGTCAGAGGCAAGCTTGAAGCACTCGAGAGAATTCTTTGTCATGGGGAACCCTAGCAGCACATAAGCATGGAAAATGGTTGAATGGACAGCTACCGTTGTGCACGCATTTCTCAAAGTACTCAACCAATGTTGGCGTATGACCACCGTAAAATCACCGTGCTTCTAACAGATATGAATGACAAAGATCCATCCACTACAAGTTGAATTTCAGCAAATTACAAAAAAATGGGTGGACCCTTTAGATTTGTCAAATAAATTAGTCGACATGAACTCGACTAAAAATAGCACATCTGTTATCACAACTTATATACGTTTCATACAAATACAAGATATAATTAGACATGACACAAACGTATCTATACATGAATATGAATGGATAAAGTATGAGTTGAGCAAATTTTTATCCGATTTGATTTTAACACGATACCAACCAAACACAATACAAAACATTGAGACCCCTACACACAACCAAACTTCATCTACTGTTGGGAGTTGTTCAATCCAAGCTTTGGTTAGCATGCACTAAGGATAGGCAAATACAGTATTTATTGCATTAGCTCATAAAAGTACTATCTTAACCTATAAGCCTTTTGCTTTCCTCTTTCTTAATGTAGGGAAGAACATCCAGACCCTGATCTTTTAGGACATCACTGGCAATCTCATTTCCAAAATTGAACATGGGCAAATAACATAGCTTCTTGTACTCAGGAAGGTCCTCCATGGCCTCAAGGTCCCATCTGATAGAATAAATAAACCGAACGAACAAGCCATTAAACCAGAGTTAAATTCTTATCAAGACCTAAAGAGCTAATTTGGACAATGTGTGTTGTTATGTTCACATAATCATGCCGATCTACAGCATCAGTGAAGCATTGAAGCTCATCTAGTGATCCATATACATCATACATGTCATCGATCGTCGACACTATGCAACTCATCTTGGTGAGGCCTTTCCTGGATCGGAGAAATGGGGCTCAGAAATTATTCCCATTGCACACCAATAAAGTTCAACTAATCAATCCCGGGCAAAGCTCAAGTTTTCTTTAAATCCAGAGTCCTTCCACCACCTAAACAGAAAAGTTCACTTAATTCTTGTCAAAAATCTCAAATTGTCCTTCATTAAGATATAATTTTGTCAATGTTAAACTTACACTGTAATAAGTTCCTTTAGTTCTTTCTAATAAATCCAATTTAGCCCTTTAATGTAATAATTTAAGTTTTGACCAACGAAGTTACCAATTCAACAGGTGGAGTATGCACTAGACGTTCCATGGTACGCCAGCTTACCTCGTCTGGAGACAAGGTTCTACTTAGAACAATATGGCGGTGAAGACGACGTGAGGATCGGCAAAACCTTGTACAGGTAGGTGTATTTAAATGCTTCTCTCTCTCTCTCTTGATCTTTTATGTTTCGTTACAGAAGATATAACTTCTTATATACTTCCTTAATGCAACGAACTAATTTTGCTTGCAATTAATTTTCCACCTGTGAAGTGGTTTGTCTATGGAGTATATCAAAGAAGAAGAGATGAACTGTTCGATATAATGTCGCAATGAATTTTCTTGCCCAATTCAACAGAACAAAAAAAATTCACCGATCGTGCCGGTCTAGTGTTACAGCATCAGGAGGGGAAGCCCTCACTAGATTCTCTGGTTGGTGTATGGAATGATCCCCAATCCGAAGCCCCACCCATCCAAAACTAAGCCACCGCTGGATAACAAAGAAAAAAAAGTTCTTGAAGCCACCCGAAAAGGTTGAAGTTGTGTTGCTCTTGATTTAGATGCTAATTTGTGCTGTTTATCCACTGTAAGTATGTATGTATACCCATACAGAATGCGATACGTGAACAATAACAAATATCTTGAGCTTGCAAAATTGGACTACAATAATTGCCCAATCCTGCATCATCTGGAATGGAACCGCATTCTCTTCCTCCTCTTCCTCTTGTAGTCATATTATTCAATCGCCATTATAATCCAACTGTTTCGTGCTATCCAGAACAGATGGTATGAACCAATGCAATCTTGGACAGTTTGGGAAGAGTCAAAGAAGCCTTCTTTATGCGTATTATTTGGCCGCAGCAAATGTATTTGAACCATAATGTGCCAATGTGCGGCTTGCTTGGGCTAAGACCAATACTCTGGTCGCCACAATCATAATCCTATTTCAACGGGGAGCACACTACCCGGGAGCAGAAGATAGCATTCTTTCACGATTTCAGAAACACTAAGAGTGAAAGGTAACACTCATCTCAAAAAAGTTCTGTTTATAAGTAGAACCACAGATCCAAATACGGATTGTCATAAGTATCACTCTCTAGAAAAGTAATGTCAAGGGAATGGCTGATTTTGTTTAGGTCCAAACGCTGGTACGAGCTTTGCGCCAGTTCTCCAACAGAGTATGCCACCAACTTCGTGAATCTGAAGACAGCGAGGTTTGTACAACTTTGGGACACATTCCATATCTTTTACATTTCGCTGCATGCACCAAAAGGCTATCGTTATGTTCTGTGGAAGTTTTATCAAACCGAATTCTTGAGGGCAAGGGTTTTGTTCTTCTCAACAAAGTCGGCTTGTTATTTTGGGATCATTAGAATAGAGAGTGCATATAGAAAGAAGGAGGGAAAAAGGAAAAAATAAAAGGGGCAGGGGGGGGGGGAAGTCATCTCAAATGGACAGTATTATTTTCGTTCTCATTACTTTCCAAAATTTCTGGGAAAGCCTCTATAACCTATAAACCAAAAATCTCACCTGTTAAGTTTGACCATAAGCTTTACAAACTTTATGCTTTCCTTATGATCAAGGAAATCAAGTTTGGCCAACTAAGCCTTTTAGTGACCTTTCAATTATCTTTCACCTTGCAACAATTATAGTTTGCCTAATTTAATTGAATACAGGTTACAGGCAGCTGCAACTCAAACTCTAGCAGCATGACAACCGTCCTGATTGAATAGGACATGCAACAACTAGTGCAACTAGTGCTCTGCAACTCATCAGACGCTGGTCTCAATCCTGATATCAAACAAACATTCCTTACGGTAGCAAAGACTTTCTACTATACTGCCTACTGAAACATAGAAACCATCAATTTTCACATCGCCAAAATACTCCTTGATAGAGTACTTTGACTCTTATATTACCCTTGCATGATGCTGGCAATATAATCAGCATTAAGAGCAACTTTGTTACTTATTTCATGTTTCGTTAACCACGTTTTCAATAGAATTCAGAAGCTAATTCATGCCTCTGCAACTCTTTCTTTGTGTATATTCTTCTTAGATTCCCAATTGGTTTGCTCTTCAACAGGAACCAGCAGGCATCCAAAATGGGTGGGAATCAGAGAGCAATTTGTAAAGTTGACACACCAATCTTTTAGAGAAGTCATCTCACAGAGAACTTCCTGGTTCTTAAAACCTTTCAGATAAAAAATTGGTACAAGAGGCTGTCAAAACCCATGGCATCACACGTTTATGCTTTGGATTCCAAGTTAGGCCACCTTGATGCACAATGAGTTGGGCCACCTTCATGAAACATGTGTGTTCCCTAGTATATAATATATAACCATATATCTTGACACACACACACATACATCCTTTTCACTGAATCTCTTCTAAGTAATTATTAGAGCTCTTCAGACAGGATACCAATAAGACACCTTTTTCTCAACTCAATCTATTTGATCTGAGGCAACTCCTAAATCTATGCATCTCTTCAGACAATTATTTAGAAGAAAGCAAAATAATTTTGCCACATAGGAGACAATATACAAACAAATCACATTCAAACTATACAAATACAGGCAAAACAGGATGCAATGTCAGGCATGTCCAATAGCATGATCATCAAAAAGGAAATTCCTTCGTTTCTAAGGTATGGTTCATAATTTGAATTTAAGTTATCCATGTTTAGCAGAATCTCAATATACGTCATGAGGCAGAGGCGAGCGAGCATGCTTTATATCTGAGGTATCTAGACGAGAATTTAAATGCAACACACTAACCAATGCATCATTGCTCGTCCATTCTTCAATCTTGAACCCAGACTCTCACAGTTCTATCACCATCAAGCCCCGCAGAAACAATGATGTTCTGTGTGGGGTGGCATGTCACAGAGATGACAACATCAGTGTGCCCTTCAAGCCTCTGAACCATATTTTTCCCCTGTAGATCCCATAAGTATATACATTTATCCTCCGATCCACTGACAATATATTTCCCATTCGTCACTGAAAATGTTGGCATTATACAGTATACTCTGTTCACATGACCCGTATAAATCTTGTTGAACTTCCCAGCCGAGTAATTCCACAGCTTCTGCACACAAACCCATATAAATAATCCAATTAAAGAACAATACTAAACTCAATACAAAGCAAAGAATTAACAGAACTCACGAGGGTATCATCCAGAGTTGCTGCAAGTATGAACTTCCCATTGGGCGAGAATTTGGCAAACGACACCACCAGAGCCTTATCGTCGATGAGGGTCTTCAAGCACGCTCCGGTAGCTGTGTCCCAAATCTTGCAAGACCCATCATGGCTAGTGGACACAATCAACGAACCATCTCGATTGAAATGCACAGAAGTCACCGGCATAGTGTGGGCCCGAATGACATGCACGGACCGGCCCGTTTTAACATCCCAAACACGAACAGTCTCATCGAAAGAGCCCGAAACGATCAGATTGGATTGTGGGTTGAAATTGACGCAGAACACAAAGTCGGTGTGTCCGCGAAGGGTTTTGACGCACTCACCGGCGCGTGCGTCCCAGATGCGGAGAGTGCGGTCGTCGGATGCGGAGCAGATGTAGTGGGAGTCGGAGGACCATGATAGGTCGGAGACCCCCTCGTAGTGCCCGTTTAGATGGGAGATTTGGGAGAGGGTTTCAGTGGAAAAGACGATTAGGGTTTTGTCGAGGGAGGCGGAGGCGAAGAGCTCGCCGTTGTTTGAGAATCTCACGCAAGAGACGGCGCGTTGGTGGGCTGTGATGATTTTTTTGAGTCTGTAAGGGCGGTACGGCGGTGGTGCCTGGTGGTTGTTGGTGGTGCTTGACATTGGTAGTAAACGGTAGTCCAACAACTACCTTTCACTGAATTGAACTGCCAATTATACAGTGGATGTTTCGCTCCGACCGCCTAAAGCAAAGAGAGACCCATGGACTTGTTAGGCCTGTTTGTCTGGTCTCCTCTGTTTTTCACCTCCATTTTTGTTTAACGAATATATTGGACACACCCACCCCCGGACTCCCAACCCAATATACATATCTATCTTCGACCACATTTTCTGTATTATCTGAAAGTTTATTCACACCCCTCCTTAGTGTTTGTTCACTAATTGAGCTATAACAGAAACAAAGATCTTACATATTTTCCCTTTCAATGTTGAAATATGTATTTATGTAATGTTGTTGTTTCAAAAATCTATTATTATCGACAGAAATATTTTGATCGATAAATAATTTTTAGCCGATTATTTGTGAGGGTTTTAGGATTTTATTGATTAAATTTAATAGATAAACACACAATATAAGGACACTAATAAAATAAGATTGTTTTATTAATTTAATCGAAGGGATTTCGGTTATAGAAAATACTTATTAACAACTTTGAAAGGGAGTTATGGGATCATAGGTCTTATGGGAGTTTAAATGTATTCTTCATCGTCTCCACTATATGTCTTTTTATAGTCATTGTATTCTACAATTTTGCTTTCATCAATGATTATTGAATAGTAACACAAGTAGTGATTTTTTTTTTAGACATGATTGTTGAAGGGACTCATGACTGATCAGAAGCCCCCGAGGCGACAGGTGGACAGAGGTAGATGATGAGAAGCCAAGTTATGAGGCTGAGGATATTAAGAAAGCCGAGTTGGGAAGCCGAGATGAGGTATTTTTCGTAAAGCCGAGTACAATTGCTGACAAATAATTAATGCGATTCGACCCAGCATTTATGGCGATGTGAGTGACTCAGGCAGGGCATTTAATGAGCCTCTGCGCCTACGAAGTCCCAAACTGACAACCATAAGTGGGGTGCAATAATGGCTAGGAGCCAGAACACAGAGATATAGGGGACAGTCTTTGAGACGCCGAATGCTGCGAGATAGGTGTCAGACGCCATTCGTTGGCACTCAAGTACTCGGCATGGCCCCGAAGTCTGGTGTCAAACGCCGAGCATTAATGACAAGGTAATCCAGGTGGAAATCAATCATTATGCATGAGTGAGTCTGAAGAGCATTTAATGCTGAAGGGGCCTCCATGTCAGAACAATTATTTCAAGTCTAGGTATAAATACCCTTCAGAAATATGAACAAAGGTACGCAAAATCTAACCGAGAACACTGAGTGAATTCAGCTTGATCCTTCTTCCCTTGCTGACTTAAGTTTCAGAGGGGATAAGTCGGGCAGACGCCTGACTCCCTTTTCCTAACCTTGTGGTGGTTTCAGGGTTCACCAGGTATACGATCGCCGTCTCGAATCAATTGCAGGATCAATCCCGTGCAATTGTGATTCATTATCTCATTCTTTTCTTTAGTTTTTACTACGTGACATCTTCTTAATATATTCAGATTGTCAAATGTCGATACATTGAACATTCATAAGTGATGATTATGGTGAAGGTAACGAGGATTTGGGTCAACGCGGCCAAATCTATGTGAGTGCAAAAATGCTTTTATAGAGAAAAATAGTAATGGTTGTTGGTTACCATACACGACATTTGTAATATCTCTTCACCATTATTGATATTTACACTCCTACCACTGTCCCAACCCTCACCCCCATAGCAACATTGTTAGAAAATAATATATTAATGCGCTAAATTGATGTTTTGAAAAAAAATCTAATTTGAAGTAGTTAATAAGGATAGTAAAAAATTTAAACTTAAATTTAAACTAGTTATAAAAAAAAGTTAAAAATAGTTACATAAACCACATGGAAGAATTTGATTTGAGGGAAACAAATACTTGTATAGAAAATAATATTTGAAGAGGGAAAAACTGATTCCTACTTTTTTTTATAGAATAATAGGTAAATTTAAACCGCATTTTTATAGTTAGAAAACTCATTATTCAATAACCATGTCTCTTATTGAATACAGAAAGCTTAAAAACTTTTTGTGAATAAAGTAGGAATAAATGCAAGAATGCCTAAAACCAAAAAAAAAATTCCAATAGGCACCTCTCTTTTGGCTTTTTTCAGTCATGATGAGTGTAGAAGGTAGACATTTGCTATCACTAACTAAAAAAAAAATTCTTTGTAAAAACTTTGTATTATGGACACCAACCATGCTACTGAAAAGAGATTCCCCAAACACTAGTTTCTTGAAAACAACTTGTTGCTGTATTAAACAGGGCCAAAGCATGAAATGATAGATATTAAGAGTCAGCAAGTATCACAAAACATGCACTTTCTGGTCACTAGACATCCCAACAGTGAAATTATCACAGGAAAAATAAACATGACAGTCTCCTTGGAACAACCTTTTATACTATGTACCCTCCATGATACATCAGTTCATATATGATAACTAAATGTCCCTTGGAGCAGGCATTAATCGAAGCACTTCCTCTGAGGGTTGATTTCCCTCGGAATCTCTCTCTTCAGCCAACAATGACTGCAAGTCGCTACCATTTGCCAAACTGTTGAACTCAACAGCTTTGGAAGGCATTGTTGGGTAGCGTCGTTGGCAGAATGTCATCAATCTTTTGACCGATTGCAGATATTTGCGAGTTGTCTCGTCATTCATAACATGGGCCACACTGTTTGTGTAGATCTTCTCACGAGCAGAACGTTCGTGGATACCAACCATAGTAACACCAATAGGCCAGGGTGCATTTCCAATGGCCATTCTGATATAGTGATCCATTGCAGCTAGATAGTCCCGTTTCATGCAACATTCAACAACCAAGAGCAATGCTTGCCGAATATCATCTGGAAGAACCTATAAATTCAAATATATCACATATATCATACACTCTAGTTAGTAATTATTCCACAATCACAACGCATTTGATGGAGGGTCCAAGAGGCTGTTCTGCAGAACAATGCTATATCCAATGGTCCAGTTTCTGTCCTCTCTATCAGTCAAGATTAGATTAGATCCATGACATGTGAAGCCAGGTTCATTAATTGTATGAATCCCATTACTTACAAGGAAATTTAAATCATGGTACAACTTAATGTTACATGAATCAATAACCAAACTTAGCTTGCTAATTTATAATGCAAAAGCTGCTGCAAGATCCTTATCAATATGTCTATTCTGCACATCTCCCATCACCTCTATATTAAAAGTGAAACAAAAACTACAAAGTTTGAATGTACCAAGCTACCAATCCGGCGAGAAAATGCCAAAATAAAACCAACAAATATCTGTTGAATAAAATGTTTTGCATAATGAATAAAATAACCCTAGAATGCTTTAAAAAAAGTTGCTCAAATTGATTTAAATGTAAAAAGAACATTATCTACCACCTCAAAGAATCACAAATCAATCAACTGAGCTACAAATCATATTGCTTATGTTGGCATTTTCAAACCAAATCCCTATGCATAATCTACTACGCCACATGTACATAGTATAATCTTGTAAGCTGCACACACACATATTGCAACCTCTTGAATTTTAACACAATCATATCGTCACTTCATCACCAGCACATGTGTAGAGATCTGAAAAATGATGATAATTTGTTTTTTTTTTGCCAGTAGAGCACTATTCATGCACTATTTGCCGGTAGGGTATCATATATGCATCATTTAAGCATAAGTCATGTTTAGGAACATAATTTAAGTATGTCATAGAAGAGAAACATGCTTAGAATATTAAAATACACCTGCTGTGTGAATTTGAGCCTAAACGAAAACAGTTTCAAAAATTAGACGAAAATGACATTTCGGTTGGCCTAGGTGGGACCAGTCAAACCCGGCCACTAGAAAAAATATAAAATTTTGAAAATTTTTATTTAAAATAATTTTAAGAACTTTGGTTAAAATAGAATGTCGAATTGAGGCGTTTCAGGACGAGTTGTAGTGTAACGGGATCCCGAATTCATCAAGGGCAAAAGGGTCATTTTGCACCTTTGTCCTCCACTATAAATACAGACTTTTTTGTGTAAAAATATCAGTTTTTCCGCTGAAAAAAGTCAATACACTTTTTTGGAGAAAAAGGGAAGAAAAACCCTAGGTTTTTGAAGCTTAAAGCCACCAAAACTCATTCCTAGGCCAACGTTTTTGCAAAACTTCCTTCTAAGAAGTTGTTCCTCTCAACAAGAGCTATATTCTCACCGATCGATGAACATAACTTCCTTAGTTTGAGAAAAATCATTCTAGGTATGATATTTTATTAAGTTGAGAATAGATTTAAGTTTTCTTGTCTTCTTATGTGTTGATTGAATGATTTAGGTGTTTACTTGATGTTAGAAAATTATTTAGTTGGTGGTTTATTTGAAAACTTAGAATTAGTGGTTTAAGTACTTTTGTGCTCTTTGAGTTTTTTGATAATTTGTTGTTATGGTAAAGGTGTATATTATTTATGTTTTGGATTATTATATTATACCTTATGTTCATGTAGAGAAACTCGTATGGTTTGAAAGTTATGATGAATTGATTGTTTGTGTATTTGTAATTGCTTTGAGAAATTGTGAAAGTAATTAATATGAAGCTTAATCATATATTCAATTCGTTAAATGGTGTTTTATATTCACGTAGACAAAGTGTTTGATGAAATATTTAATACAATTCACATTGAGAAAAATCAAGGCATCTTGGCATACATGAATCCTTGGAACATAGTGTGTATTGAGCACTTGATACTATGCATTATGAGCGTGTAAATCTTGTGGTGAAAAACCCAAAATCTGGCTAATGACAGTACTCGCGAGCTGACGGGGGCGGATCGTGAAGCGAGACATGGGTGACATAGAGTTATATGGGTGTGTCATGCATATTGACATTGCATAGCATTGAGGGATTACGAGGTTATAACATTTAAAATGTACACTTGCACATGCCACGCCTTAAATTTGTTCCTTGCATTAGTACTTTGTCATACCAGTAATTCAGCTGACCTATTCGTGAGATATCATATTACAGATGAGGCTCCCGGTACTTGAGACTTAAGGAAGTCTTAAAGGAAGGAGAGAAAAAGGGCTTGAATGAATATTTGACCCTTAGGGTATATTTTGCATGTATAGGCATAAGCCCAAATGACTTGTATTTTAATTTAAAAAAGTAATGGATTATATATCTTGAGTCATTTTAAAGTGTAAGGATGTAAACCAAATTGACATTTGAGATGTTTATATTTAATGAACATTATATGTGTATATTGAGATAATTATATGTATATGTTGAGAATAAGGGGTATATGTTTAATTTACATGGGTTGTGGCCACCGAGTGAGGGTGGATTGTGATAGCTTATAAAATATTGTGAATATTAGATGGGAAAAGGGCTTGGAGAACAAAAGAAGTTATGTCGAAATTTTATGAAAAATTAAAAGATGTGTTAAGTGTGAAAAACACCTTTCAAATAGGTGGGAAAGATGTCAAAATGGGGGGTTTAGAAACCTTGAAAGAATAGGTTAAAAATGGAAGAAAAATGAGTTAAAAAACTTTGGAAAAACGTGAGAAATGAATAAAAAATTAATTTATCCAACATAATAACTTCTCATTTACTTTTCTTATTCTTTTTCCCTCACTCCCCAGGTTTGTGAAAATTCGGGGCGTGACAATATAGATATAACCAACGAAATTAACGAGAACCATTAGAACACAAGTAAAGGTACGCTTATCGAGACGGTTGTAATTTAATTCTTTTAAACACGAGTGAGTTATTTCTTCCTTTGCAATCAATTATTTATCCTGCAATTTCGTGACTGCACACATTATTATACGCACCCAAATTTCAAAAAAAAAAATTGCCTATAAGGGTGTACTACCAATCTATCCCAAATTTGGAGGACTGAAGATTAATCTAGAGTTTCAAAGCTTGAACACATAAATAGTCAATTGGCTTTGATTGCTCCAAAGCCTTCTTCCAAAAACTATGGCTAAAAGACCTCCATATGGCATCTATGATTAGTTTATCTACCCAAGAAAGGATTATTTATCGACAACATTTGCAATGGCCTAACAGCCTTACCCACCAACTTTCACTTATGCATGACTTTCAGCTGTAGGTCTAGAATATGTTCACTGTCACAAGTTTTACAGTCACATCTTCGAGACATTTTGCACCTAAAAATTGATAATTTGACCACATGCTTTTAACTGCAAACAGATTATTGTGGCTTCCTATAGGAGAAAATTTAGCAAAATAAAAATTCAGTAAATCATAATGAAAGTTCTAAGGAACGGTTCTGGTGCCATCAACTGACCGCGTAATATCCCAAAGCTGACAGCGTAATGTCCCAACAACTCATTATGATTATCCCTAATCCAAACCAACTTTTCCATTGGAGGGACACTGAATGCATTCCTACCCATCTCCAGAGGAACAACTCGCTTGGTTTATCCATGGAAAAGAGAAACCAAAAAGGTGTATGCACGGAAAAGAACATGCAGAGTCGCAGAAGCCAATTTTCCGTAGCTTCTAGTGACAAATAGATCTAAAGAGGAAGTGCTTCTAATGATCCTCTGTAAATATCTCCACCTCTCAGATGGAGTTCAGATGCCACCTAAGAAAAAATCTAACAGGACTTTTACTTAATCTTTAGACGTCTAGCCTGGAGTCCTGGACTACCCAAGTAGTACAGATCGCTCAAGAAACTTTCTTTAAACGAGGGACAATAGAAATCCAAATTTGCTCATTACACTTCTCGACGAGCTAACAATTGACAGTCCAATATGAGACATGGCCCCGGGGATATTGTTCAATTTTTTCTTCATTATAACGATCTCAGCAAATTTTGATAACAATTTACTTCTGATCAATGCAATCAAAATTTTCTAGGGATCAGCAAAGGCAAGCAGCAACATATTATGATCAAGGTAGAAGCAATAGGTTCTAGATCACCATGAAAAAAATGTTCATAATCAAATTATGTAAGCATAATTCACTAAAACCAAAACAAAAAAGGCTGAAATCCTGAACAAATTCACAGCACTATTTCTTCACTTCATGCAAGATTCATGTACTCAAAACTGGGGGAAAAAAAACACAATATAACAAAAAAAGAAAGCAATGAAACCAATCAAACTACAGCACTGCACTCACCTTCTTCCTGCAGAACTTGAAAAGCGGATTCAAGTACCGTGCGCACTGCTTAAACGTCGCAACCATGGACTTCCCTTTGGCCGTCCTCTTCTCCGCATCGGTCATCTCATTCAGCTCTTGATTCCACTCATTCAACAACTTCTTAAAAAACACTAAAATCTTATCCTCATCACACAAATCCTCGAAATTCGCCTTCATACGTTTCAAATCCTTGTCATGATCCACCCCTGACGATGCCCCATCCCCACTCAAATCCTCATCCCCTCCCCCTCCATCCTTATCCTCTCCATCTTCCGTCGTCTTCCTCTTCCTATCACTCAAAATCCCCGTCTTCTGCCTCTTCTTCAATTCTACTATATCCCGTAAGAAATCGTTTGTCTGCCCTTCAGTCATATCACTATCATCCAATTCAAACAATCCCGCTTTTAACACATATTTCAACCGATCGAGTCTCGCTTCGTCGTCTTCGCCGAATAATGTGACCGGTTGTTTGAGAAATCGAAGGCGACGGATGACTTCTTGTTTGGGGAGGTTGAGTTCGTCGATTTTTTGTTCGGCGGTGAGGGATTTGGAAGAAGAATTGGAGGATTCGGGCTTAGATTTCAGGATTTCAGGTTTGGAGTTAGGATCTGAAGAAGAATTGGGGGTGGAGCCGTTTTGATGGTTTTGTTGCTTTTGACTGAGGGCTTTGGCCACTGCTTCGCGCTTTTCTTCTTCTCGGAGTCTTTGGAGGCGTTTCTGTTCGATCTCAGAGCGCTTAAAGAACTTCTTGCCACCCACGTCTTCGGCTAGGCTCTGTCGCTTCTTCAGCAACTCTTGTTTCAGGATGTCCATTGATAATTGATACTTTCTAGGGTTTCTCTAGTCGGGTCTCGCTGTTCGACTTATATAATATAGGCTCAATATTGAAGAAGATGAAGATAATATTGTCGAATTGAAAATCGCGGTGGTGGTAGTTTGGTCAAAATTCATAACCTGGTTCCAAGCCCACGCCTTTACAACCCGACTTATAACCGGGCCAAAAGAATCGGTCCAAAAAACGAGCGGGTCACGTGGACCCAGCGGGTCAATTCTAGTCACACGCTTTTAGGGGATTCATTTTCCAGATTTGCCCTACACAATCGACGCATAGAGAGACAATCGGAGAGACAGAGAGAGATGACGACGATTCGAAGATTTTGATGCGACGATCTTCTTCGATTCATATTAATAAATATGAATCATCTCACATAAACTGAGTTTTGTATAAAATATTTATGTCTTTCAGATAGTTATGAATTTTATCCCTATAAATTTTGAGACTATTGAATTAACGATTAGTTTTATAATAATTAGTATCAAAGCAAACATTACGTCATAAGTTTGAGGAATGAAATGGACGATTGATAGGTTGAATTAAAATATTTTAGTATTATGTATGTGCATAGTATTATCGCGTTGAATATTAGTAGCTAAGTGATGCCACCAAAGAGAAAATACTATTGTTAGGCCAATGTCGATAGAGTGAGCCGCCGTGAACATCAGTTCTGAGCGTAGCGTGAAAGATTACGTTTAAATAGTTATATAAACTCTAACCTCCACCAAAGAAAAAATGTTACTATTACGCCAGTGTCGATAAAGTGAGTCGTCGGGGAAATTAATTCTGAGCGTAGTGAAATGTCACGTTCAATAATTATAAGTTCTAACTCTCATAAGTCTAACGATTTTTAGATCAACGGTTGAGTTCATAACACTTAAATGGAACATAAATGATGGGTTTTAGAACTATTTTTCTTATTGTATGATGACAAAAATGCAGTTTTTTTTTTTTACAGCAAAAAAAGTTTTATGGTACTCTGACAGAGTGTTACCATAAACGCCCAAACTCACGAAAGAAAACCACTAATGGGATTTAGAGGGCGAAAAACAGCTGGAAGAAAAATGCAGTTCCATATGACATTTTACATGACTTTCTTGGCGTGCTGGTATGACTATTATCATGTTGCCGAAGCTCCCGGCAACCGGATTTCATGGGCTTAATCACTAGGTCCGGCCAGTGTAGTTTAAAGTAAGACAGACTATACACAATATCAAAGCAAAAGGTGGTAAGTCATATCCGATCCTGCCAATTCTTCCAACGATGTCCTCCAAATGTTTGAAAAATCTGTTCAGTGGCAAGAGCTGTTTGGAAAAACCACAATAATGCAGCTAGTCGATACGAGTCAACAACTGAGCTTGAGCCAAGAGAGAGACTCGATTCAAGCTGAAGCTAACTGAAGATGCTAAACTAAAGCTCTAATGGCTCTGTACCATCAATACCACTATCCATTGGTCATAAAAAATGTTATCAAAATCAAGGTTACTTTAAATGCTAATAACATTATGCCAACATAACAAGAGAATTACAAGAATCAAAGTACTCTCTCAAACAGTATTTTGGAAATGTGAAAATTGATGGTTGTCGGATTACAGAATGCAGTATAGTAGAAAGTTTTTGCTATTGTAAGAAATGTTTGCTTGATATCACGATCGAGGCCAGTGTCTGATGAGTTGCAGAGCACTAGTTGCACCAATTTTTGCATGCCTGATTCTATCTGGATGGTTGTCAAGCTGTCAGTGTTCGGGTTGCAGCTGTCTATAATCTGTAGCGGATCACACCAGACAGATTAAAATGGTTGCAAATTAAAAATTAGAGACTTTCCAATAAATTGGGGAAAGTAATGAGAATTAAAGGGAAACTGCAAGGTTGGAATTGATTATATTCTGTTGGATTTCGGCATTACTGGTCCTTTTATTTAGAAAGCAGGCTCTAGAAACTGTTGGTAATCTCGAGTTCAAATTATCTAAAGTTGGCCCAAACTTTCAAGAGTGAGGTTTGGCCTAACACAATCTAACGATCACAACAGACCATCATATCACTAACATTCAAAGGGATGTCTCAAGTTCTTGCGAGTCATGAGCCCTTAAGAATTTGGCTAAGTAAAACTTCCACACAACTGTCTGTCTGTGGAAGATAATTGTAACCTTTTGGTGCATGCAGCGAAATGCAAAAGATGAGATCACCAACCTTTCTATCTTCATATTCACGGAGTTGGTAGCGTACTTTGTTGGTGATCTCAGAGAGACACTGGTACTCAGCATGGGACAATATCTCTTCTGAGACCCTACGGCCGGCGCAGAGATTTATGGTGCTCACAAGGAGTTCTGCTTCTCCTTGTTCTACACCTTCGTCTTGCCACTTCATCAACCACATTTCCCACTATACCCACCAGTAAGGGAAAAAATTGGAATCAGAATAATGGCAATTAGTACAGATGGGGTGGTAGACTAGAGCTGATTCATGTCAAAGAGAAGCACTCACAGCCTGTAGCAATTGGTGGTGAATGTCTCTCCCGTGAGCCATCAGTGCGTCCAATGAGAACTGTTGTAAGGCCACTAGCAGAGTCTGGACGAGCCAATCGCCTGTTTGGTTTCTGAGAAATTAAAATTAAAATGAAATCAAATATTCCCTTGTACAAGTGCACAGGTACATTACTTATCTTTGTAAAGATCAATCAAGGAGTAATGTTAGCACTTAGGAAATGTAAGACATGTTAAAATGTAAGCACTTGGAAGGAAGACCAATCTATAGTTTACTCAAACACATGTTAAAATGCTGCATAATTTAGTGCTCAATTTATAGAATGTAATTGAGTTATTCTCATTGGTAGAATCTTTAATGTAGACAAAAAGAAATAGTGCAGTTGATGTGATATATTCAGTGAATTGATGAAAAACCTTTCCAAGCTGATGTGGAGAGAACGATACTGAAAGAAAAATTATATTCAAATTGGCTAGTGAGAATCCGCACTGATTATTTACAGATTAAGATAGTAAACAACGCTTTGTTGAGATGAATGTTACCTTCTATTATGTACATAGCCCAGGCTACTACTACTGTTTCTAAAATCATGAAAGAAGGCTATCCTCTGCTCCTTGGAGGTGCTCTCCCTGTCCAAGTATGACTTGATTGCGGCGATCATAGTATTGGTCTTAGCCCAAGCAAGCCGCACATTGGCGCTTTCTGGTTCAAATACACTTGCCGTGGCCAAAAAATATGCAAAGAGAAGACTTCTTTGGCTTATCCCAAACTGTCCAAGATTGGAATCACCATACCATCTGTACAGGAGAGCACAAAACAATCCGATTAGAATGGATATAGAGTGTATGTGACTAAGAAGGAAATTCAGCAGCTTACTTTCGAAAGTTGTTCCATTCCAGATGATGCAGGGCTTGGCACTTATTGTAGTCCAATTTTGCAAGCTCAAGATAGATGTTATTGTTGACGTAGTGCATCCTTGAGGGTATACGGCGAATAAACAGCACATATTAGTATGCATGTCGAGAGGAAAATGTACTCAATTCTGTTCGGTCACTCCAAGAACAACTTTCCCCACCTTGGCCTCCCCCCGGGGGGGGGGGGGGGGGAGTGGTTTGGATGGAAGTGATGATTAGGTTTACTTGTGGGTAGGGCTACCACTAGACCAGCAAGCCTAGATGTTCAACTGTTTCAAAAATATACCCAACAAAAGGAGAAAATATGCACAGACGTCAAATGCATAGAAAAGCTCTAAAATTTGAGGAGTAAAATTCACTTTTGGCCCTCAAAGTATGTGTTTAGTGTCTATTTGGTCTCCAATCTTCCAATTGTGTCTATTTGGTCCTTAAGGTTCTTAATTTGTATCTAAGTGGTTCAATTTTAAACGTTCGCTAAAAACGGTTTACGACAATCACGTGACTCATAATTTTATGTCTATTTGTCATTAAAGTTCTTAATTTGTGTCTATTTGGTCCTACGTGATTGACGTGTGATCAAAGGTGTCGACAATTTTTTAATAGACTTTTGAAATTAGACCACATAGATACAAATTAGGAATTTTAGGAACCAAATAGACATAATTAAAAGGTTGAGGACCAAATAGACACTACACACATACTTTGAAGACTAAAAGTGTATTTTACCCAAATTTAAAATTTCGGTTCTAAAAAGCTTTGGCCAAAAAAAAAAAAGCAAGGGTCCAAACGAATAATTCATTGCGACATTACATCGAACAGATTTCGTCTCTTCTTCTTCTTTGATATAGACAAACTTCTTTACAGATGAATATCCTGGAATTACATTGAAATTAACCAGCGGAGTTGCAATAAAAGATCATGTAAGAACAAGACAGAGTGACTTACCCACAAGAGAGAGAGAGAGAGAGAATTATATAAATTACCTGTACAAGGTTTTGCCGATCCATACGTCGTCTTCACCGCCATATTGTTCTAAGTAGAACCTTGTCTCCAGACGAGGTAAGCTGGCGTACCATGGAACGTCTAGTGCATACGCCACCTGTTGAATTGGCGGCTTCTAAATAATGTTCAGTGTGTTCAGGCCAGTTCTTATGATGATAGATTAAAAGCATTCTACTAGTGACTGACCTGTACCCATTCAAAACTCATCCTACTGCTAACAAAATTATGCATTAAAAAACAACAACAATGATTCTATGTACCTCGCCAGGTAAGTCCTTAGTTATAATCCATTTATCTATCAGCTCATCATTAGCTTGTTTTTCCCTTAGGAATTGGGATGAAAAGTTCTTTGCATCCTCGAGTATCTTCTCTCCTGGAAATAACAACTGGGAAGCCCTAAAAAGGTTAAGCATCCCAGTGACAGCCTGGTTGGATTGTCCAATGTACAAGCAGAACTCGCCATCATTCTCGAACTGTTGAAACACCTCTGTGGAAAACGAAACCAATGGAATCACACAACACTTCGATTCGAAAACTAACTTACAATACTGTCTTCTTTTCCAGATATAACAAACTAATTAACCTGTCGAAACCTTGTGGCCATGCAATCTTAAAAGCCTAAAACCCATGGCCGTGTCATCTATATCATGAACTCTTGAATTTCTGGCCCAACAGATTCCTTCTTTTGTCCAATGCCTGAAGTTTTTGGACTTCTGTTAGGATAATATTGTATATGTCATAACGCTTTGTAATGAAAAATATATGGTTTTGATTGATAATTCGTATTACCTATACACATAATTCATACATTCTCTAATTTCTGACTGAAAATACCGAGAAATTCCAAGGCGTTGTAGCCTATCAACGGCCCAATTGTGCTCAAATAAGTCTACCGGATAAACAGCTGGAACTGAATAATTATAGTTATACAATATTAGAAACCATAGACAGCAAGTGGAAGTAACCTCCTACTTATGGAAGGACAAAAAAAAAAGAGGTTACCTCCCCCATTGAATTTTTCAACAACTTTGCTTAGATATCTCAGGCAATTATCATCTTTAGTCTCCATGAGTGCAAAAGCAGTGGAGGCTGGAGAAAACAAGAAGGACCCTTCTAGGCACTGTAATCGTAACAGCTTTTCCCATTCCAAATTTGGCATTCCTTCCAAGCTATAAAGTAGTGTCGTGGGCACTCTGTGCAATGTCTCCTTTGGTATACTATCGTACACACATAATTATAACCTAGATGTAAAAGTTTTCCTTGGACAAATTCAACAATCATCTAACTTTAAAAGCATAAGTTCTTAAAGAAAAGTGTAACATACGTATATTTATCTTGAAGCAAGAGCATTAACTCAGACAAATGGATGAGTCACCAGCTTGTTTATGAATATTCCTAGAAGCAAATAACATAATATATAATGACTGTAGTTTGAGCTATGAAACTACCTCGTGAGCTTAAGATTTCTCCTGGCATAGATTTTTTGCAAGACCGGAGAATCATTTGGAACTCTTATGCCCAAGTTTCGAGCTATATCGATAAGCGAAGGGAATGCCACTTCAAACCCGATTGGCATGTGCTCAGCCATTTCAACTTCAAGCTTACATACGTTTTCTTTAAGAAATGACAATCCTTTAATGACAATATCCGCATATAAGTATAGGATTTGTATGCAAAAAATGAATCTAGATCACTTTGTAAATTCGCAATCAAACATATTTTATTTGACAACGTTGTTCTTTATATTAAAAAAAAAAGTAGTAAAAAAAGCTCACCCTTTTCTGATTGCTGAGGATGAATTTTCCACGACTTCAATGCAACTACACAAGCTAATGTGCTGATAATCCGATCGTAAGCTGAAAAGATGTCACTCTCACCCCATGAACCATCGGGAAGCTGATTATTTGCAATCCATTGAAGGGTGGTTGGGAATTGAGGAACACCACTTCCATTAATATCTTCAACAAGACCAACCCATGCTGTATCATAAGCCGATATGCTTATCTCTCCATCATCCATGGAACCCAACATTGATCGGATGGATTCAATGTGTTCTTTAATCTTATTTGATGTACACACCTTTGGATAAGGAAAATCACATCGAATCACATTGTTAAAATATATAAATATTTAAATTACATCATCTTCAATAATTTAATTTTTATGATAACATAGTTATTTAACATGGTAGAGGTGGATGTATCACATGTCTCTCTCCCTGTTTGCCTTTTATACGCCTCAAATCTGCTATTTTTTTTTTTCTGATTTATACTATTGTTTTAATAATTCAGTCTCGAAAAGTAAAACTATAATTCCTGCAGTCATAAAAAAAAAAGTAAGAGTAAATTATACTCCTACCTCCTGACATTTGACTTTATTACATGGACACCCCTTCACTTTTTAAAAAACTACACTGAGACCCCAATAGATAGATGCCGTTAAGAATATTAACAAAAAGACTATCTTACCCTACATTTAATTAATTAAAAATTAAAAAAATCAACCACATTACCCAAGTCTCTCTCTCTCTCTGAGAACCCCCAACACCTAGCGGCGTAGCACCAACCCCCCATCACCCCATTCTTCCCCCACTATTACCAATATCCACTAACAACGCCGCTGGGAATTCAAACGCAGTAGCAAATCCAACAAGCAACACCTCCAATGCCAAAGAGACCCACCCACAATTGAGGATTTAACTCGTAAATAGATGTATTGTTGTAAACAATTAATTAAATTGTGTAGTAAATTTAATCTTGCATGAAAATTATGTAAGGCGTTTGGATTAAATTATAAGCAATTATCTAATTAAATTCTATGAATTTTTTTAGATTAACTTCATTCTAATGTGTGTACTTGTCTCTTCAATATTTATTTATTTGTATTATAGATATTATGACATGGCAAAATGGTATTTGGGGTATTATATTAAATTTTGTTGATGATATTATCTTATCTCATTATTTAATTGACGTCCGTTAAACATAAAGGGCGTGACCGCTACACACTTGAAATGTCAAGGGGTCAGTGTAGTTTTTGAAATGTGAGAAATTATTCGTATAATAATGTCAAATATTAAGGAGTTTGGATGTAATTTAATTCAAAAGTTAAATGCCAAAGAGCTGAATTTAGTGAGTCAAATGATGCGACAACCTTGTACTCAACAAATAATTAGAGGCAATTTTTTAGGAATAATGAGATGTGAGTACATTTTTTAAAACTTATTTGGCTTTAAGTACCACCTCTAAACTTATCCTCTTTGAAGTCCTCTTTTTCATTAAATAGTTGACAATAAGTACCCATTTTAAAGCATTTTCAAATTCTTTTTAAAATATATTCATAATTACCCTTTACCATAAATAGTGCATACCTACTTGAATGTGAGATTTTCAAGATTAGAATGTGAGATTTTTAAGATTCTTTTTGATATTTGTGTATCATTTGAATTTTGAAATTTCATATATACACACACACACACACAAGTAATACAGTGACATCAAATAGTAATACGCTCAACAAAAAAATAGTAATATCAAACAGTGACACACTCGGTAGAAAAATGGATCCACAATTAAATGAATAAAAAATATAATAATCATATTATCAAGTTAAGTTTTTAAGTCTGTGTAGTATTTGGTCTAATAAGAATAGAATATAGTGAAAGAATCAATGTCTTTGAAAGGTAAAAAAATAAAATTTTAAGGAGTAGCTCAAATAATAATAAGGACACGATGTAAACTAATACATTCGTTAAAAAAAAAATTAAAGAAAGTGAAAAAGTAAAAATGAAATCTGGGATGCGTTGATATCTGCCGTAGTTTACCTGCGAGAAGTTTTGACGTTTTATTTGCGGGAGAACATGACAGAGAGCCTCGGTTGGTTCGGGAGAATCCAGGGAGGAACATGGTGTTGGAA
The DNA here is from genome assembly GCA_023539305.1 of Ilex asprella. NCBI lineage: Eukaryota > Viridiplantae > Streptophyta > Magnoliopsida > Aquifoliales > Aquifoliaceae > Ilex > Ilex asprella. Next base: position 2,319,667 of record CM042187.1, on the reverse strand, counting down.
TGAGAAGACATGTTTTTTTTTTTTGACTGTTTGCAGATAAAATGGTGAGGAAGGGACGTGCGAGGTTTTAAAAAGGAAAGAAAAGGATGGAGAGAGAGAACACCCAAGCTCTTGAAAAAGTAGCCAGAAGGTCTTTGCCTTTTGTGGCCAGAAGGCCTTTTGCATTTTGTGGCCTAAAATGGAGATAGCACAAAAATCAAGGCTAGGTGAGAAATTCTTTGCATGAATTATCTGGCGCCTTGTTTGGTGGCTCAATCACGCGCAGATTTATGTTCCGTATGATAGGAAAGCTGAAAAGTACGTAAGATAGAAAATAACATAGGTTATTTTTTATTTTTTAAAAAAGAAAAGTAAAAATAATATATATATATATATATATTTTTATATTTGATAGAATAGATAAAAAATAAAAATGATTAATTTTTTTTGTGTTGGCTAAGATTAGAGATGACAATCGAGTCGTGTCATGTCAGATTCGTGTTGAGTCATTACGAGTTTGTGTAAAACATTAATTAAATCCAACTCAATCATTTAACTAATTGTGTCGTGTCAAGTTGCGAGTTGACTTATTTATTTTCGTATCGTGTTCGTGTTCGTATTCGTGTTGATCCACATA
>CM042187.1:2220762-2294990 GCA_023539305.1 Ilex asprella | reverse complement strand
CCTCGAAAATATTTTTAATAATCATTCAATTATTTGGCCTATGTTTAAATTTTAGTTTCTGGGTTATTCTGTGTGTTTTCAGAAGCAAAGACACTAGAGCTTATGATTTGGGTGAATTTGTTCCGGGTGAATTGTTATGGTTGTGGTGTTGTTGGTTAATTTGTTCTTGGTGGCGTTGGTGTTGTTGCAATAGCTCGAAACCCTTGTACGGTAAGTCCTCATTTCTGTACAAGAACCAACTTTTCGGAGTGATTTCAGGCGGTGGGTTGTTGCTGCTTGGTTGATGTTGGTCTTGGTTGTTGTTTGTTCCTCTTCCTCCACCTAGTGAGAAAAACCCAGCTATTTTTCCACCTTTAAACCTATCCCCAACCTCTTGCACTGAAGATCCACAAAAATTTGATGTTCCTCCATTGATGTTCAGTGACTTGTATATAGGCTTTCTAGAATGAATAGAAAGAGATTTTTTTTTTTTTGAATAGAAAGAGTTGTTTTGGTGGCCCAACAGATCTGGTTCGTAGCAGAAGTGAATATGTAAAAAGCGTGTTTAATAAACACGATTTTGACAAAAAATCGTAAAAAGCGTTTTTACAAAACACGTTTTTATAATTGTCTAATTTTCTTCCCCCATGAAAGTGGGGTTGTTGAATCCGCTTTTAACTGAAAGCGGAGATGTTGAATCCGTTTTTTTCTGAAAGCGGAGATGTTGAATCCGCTTTTTACCGAAAGCGGAGTTATTGAATCCGTCTTTTAACAAAAGCGGTGTTATTGAATCCGCTTTTAAAAAGTGCCGTAGTTTGGTAAATAAGTTCAAAACAACCGTATATTGGTATTTAAGTATCAAAACAACCATAAATTGGTAATAGATTCTAACTTTATGTGGATTACAAACCCACTCTACCGCTCCTGGTTACGGGTGTAATTTCATGTAGGGTCGTATTGTGTCATTTTTTGTGTCAAATAGAGGCGGTCGAAGATTATTTAATATCCTGTTTAGTTGGAGGGAAAATAGGAAGAATAGAAAAATGAGGAAGAAAAATGAGAGGAAAGGAAAATCTTTCTATTATTTGGTATGGAAGAAAAATGGGAGGGAATGAAAAATAAAAGGGAAATGTTTTCCCTTGAGCCCACCAAATATTTTCCCCCAAAAAATGGGCGAAAAATAGACTAAAAATAGAGGGAAGATGGGTTTTTTTTTGTGAATTGACTATTTTACCCACCACTCTCTGCTTCCAATGTTCACCACCAGTGAGTCAAGCTTGTGGAAAAAATACATATAATTTCTAGTTAAATAACAAATAAAAAATATATATAATTTCTAGTTAGATACACATTAAATAATTAAATGAAGAATTTCTTTATAAGTAAATTTTATTTTTGATTTTATTTTAATAAATGATATGCTAGAACATAAATTTTAGTTGTAAAATTTAAAATATTTAATATTTTGTCTTTGATTGGAATATTTTTTGTCTAAGTATAATATTTTAAACTTAAAAATGGTCTAAATATTATATACTTATAAACTTTAGGGGATTTAAATATTATATACTTATAAAAAAAATCATACATTTTGGTTTATTTTCTTTAATCTTATTCATGTAATTAGATGTGAGGGTATAATGGTAAATTTGGTGTATATATTTTTTCCTTCCATCCAATACCAAACAAAAGAAAATGTATCTTTTCAATTTTTCATCCATCATACCAAACATAATGAGGGAAAATATATTTCTTCCAACTTTCGATCATTCTTTTCATCTTTCCATTTTTCCATCTTTACTACTAAACGGACCCTAAGGCTTAAAGTGACAATTACAAATGAAATTTTTTATTTTTAGTATTAATAATTTTTATTTAAAATTTATTCTTTTTTTAGATTAAAAGTACGATTATTTTTATGTTTAATTAAAATCTTTGTTATGTTAACAGTATCACTAATCCACTGAATCTTTCTTATGATAATCAATCATAGGAAATATTTTTAAATTTTAATTTTGAAAATTTCTTTTAATTTTAAACAATCATGGTCTAAAGATTTTAATTTTTCAAGTTTATAAAAAATTTTAAAAAAATTAATATAATTTTCGTAATAGAAATAAAAAAATCATAACAAAAAAAAAAGGAATTTATGTTTAGTAGAGACAGTGAGAGAGAGGGAATTATTTTGATATAAGGATCTATAATTCTATAATATTAAATAAGGCAAATTTCAATAAATTCATCCGACGATCTTAAATAGACTAATTCAATAATCATTAATATCCCTCTCAAAACTATTTACATTGCACCGTACCTTCAAGTTACAATTAAGTGATATATTTTGATTGACCGGTTTAAATTTTTTTAGTTTTGACTTTTGTCTTTTTAACCAAAAAAAATTATTTTGATGTATTTTTATTATTATGGGTAGGGTTCAAGAGCCCAAACTATTTATATTTATTTTTAATTGGGTTTATATTTTATAAGATTTTTTTAGGGGCCTATAATCTTATTGATCTAATTTTTTTATTATTTGGACTAACTATACAACTAAAAAATTTGGGGTCTTCTTTGAACATGGGGCCTAAAACCTAGGTTTTATTGGCTTTGTAATGAGCCGACCTTAATTTTGAGTTGTATTATTTTTAGAGCGTGTCATAAAGTTCAAGTCGTGTTCATGGTTAGTATTTGTTTTAATAAAAAACTATTTAGTTATAAAACAATTCATATGATATTATATAAACAAATGAAAAGTTATAAAATAAATATAGTTTATTTTTAATTATAATTAATCATAATATCTTTATCTAACTTTAATCTAATTTATTTATTGTTGGTATTAATATGTCTTATCATTTTCAATTTTATGTCGTATAAGTTTTGAGTCGAGTTTGTGTCAATGGACAAAATTCGGATCCTGATTCTACTGACATATAAGGCCCATTTTTATACTTTTTTGAGACCATTGATTGGCCCAAGGGTGGCCCAAAGCCCACAACAAAAAATACAGGAATCTATTTGCATCAACCTCCGGGTCGGTTACTTACTAAAAAAGCTTTAAAAACAAAACCCTCTCCCGAGTGAATTAGGCTCAGAGAATGCAGAATGAGCGTCGTTGTGGCATGGGGTTCTATTCTAGGGTTTTAAGTCTCGTCTGTGTAAACCAAGCCTTCATATTTTCAATCGAAGTAGAGATTTTACAGAGAGAGAATCGAATTTAGGTCGGAACAGTCATTCCTCAGGTCAGACCTTTGGGAAGATGTCAGAGTCATAAACATCGAAACACCGCAAGTGAGAACGAAAACCAGAGGATTGCTTGCTAATTAATCTCATAATCTGTCGGACGTGGTTAGTTTGTTTGTCTTCTTCAACTTTTCAAACGAGGAGATCGAATAGCTACTAAAGAGTGGTGTCCTTGAGATATGGTAATACCTTTTCTGTTCTTCTTCTTCTTCTTCTTCGTTATCATGCTGGTGGTGAATATAAGTCAGATATTACCCCATGAATGGGTCCAGGAGAACAGCGAATTAATTGGCTTTTTTTTTTATTATTATCTCTTCTTCAGCAGCTTCTTGATTTTCCTATGTTACTTTTCGATTAAATCTCAACGTTGTGTTATCGAGAAAATGGTTATACGGAAAGTCACAGTTCTGATATTTTTATTTTTAAGATAAAATTTTAAGTAGATTGTTAGGTCTAAGAGATGGAAAAGCTAATTGTTGCTGCAATCGAATTGAACTCCTAATGTCTTGTATTTTGGTTGAACACCTACCCATGTGAGTACTTCGGTTGTCTTCTGTTTCTAGCAGTGGAGATAGTGAAAGTGAGCACTATGAGGGAGATATGGATGATGATGCTGCCAATCAGGATGATGAAGTCGCACATGCATTAGCTGCAGCTGATGTACTCGGAAAATCTTCCAATAACACAGAACTTTATGATGAAGAGGATGATGGTATTGCTGTCTCCATAAGCAAACACGTACATCCATACATACATTTTACCCATATTCAGATTGAAATATTGATGGTCAAGGTTTTGGTTATAGTCAAGTTGGAAGCATCATATAAGTATACAGCCATGATTTTATCTCACTGAAGACTTAGATTAATTGTATAAGATTGTCTGAGTTTTCTTTATCTTAGTCGTCTTTATGAATATTCATATCCAAGCCTGCTTTAAAGCTAACACTTATTACCCAAGTAACGACACGGACCCACATCTGAAGGATAAGGATGTGAGTTTGACCACCTACATAACTGTTTGGCTTTCTTTACTTCTTGGACTATCGTGCTAAAATCGCAGTTTTATTTCTTAATTTGTTTGGTTTTTGTTCTTTCAGGATGATGATTCTGAAGAGCTTGAGGACTTGACCATAAAAGTTGACGATGCTGTCACAGTTTATGCATGTAATGAAGATGATGTCAGCTATCTTGAGGCATGTAATAGTCAGTTGCTTATGCAAGGTTTCGCCCCCTCTAGGTTTTTAAAGAAGCCTGTCTGTCATTCATTGGTGAGCTCCATCTCTACAAATAGTTCCGGATATTGGAGGATGCAGCAGATGGTGATCCAAGCATGTATGTCCACCATTATATAATCATTCCAGCTTTTGCCCTCTGCACAGCATGGCTTGATTTTCTGCTCAAAGGTGGAGAAAAAGGTGTTGACAAATTTACACTTTATGATTGTAGTATAATTGTTTGTGCAAGCTCATGTGTTGGTTTCTGCATATCTTCACGGTCATATCATGTTATGTGTGTAGCTTTATCCATCCGTAAAGCTTCTTAAGAAAGATTTCTGTTTGGAAAGTTTTTTTTAGAATTTATTCTTTTCTTTTGGTTTTATAACTGCTGTGAAACCATGGTTCGAAAGGCAGCATGCACTTTTATTAATATGATCTTTTAGACTGACTCTTGCTGTTTGCGAGTGCTTTAGGGCAATTCCTTTTATATATGTGTAATCATAAAAATGGAGACTCGTTGCACATGTTCAGAAAGAGACTATTGGGATCAGATTTCTACTTTTTAAGGATTTCATAACCATGAAAAATAAAGAATTGTGTGAGATTTATTCGATGGTCTGTCGTTTTAGAATTTTGGATCCCTATTACAAGAAGGTGTCTACTAATTTGAAACGGTTGACTAAGTTTTATACTGATGCTGCTTCATCTGCAAAACTTGTTCTGAAAAGCATTTTACGGAAGAAGCTTCCTTTTTTCTGTCTTGTTAATAATACACATGAGATGATCAACTTCCTTCTTCAGTGAACATTGATAAGTTGCCTTCTTGTGTTGTGTAGAATTATTCATCCCCATTGCCCCATTCTGTTCTTTTTCTTCTTTTTTTTCCTGACATGAATGTCACTTGTAAACAAGTTTGGCATGTTGGCAGGGAACTTTATAGCTGTTGGCTCAATGAAACTAGCCAATTAAGTATGGGACCTGGACATTGACGTGGACTATGGACTTTGATCTTGCTAGAATCTAGATTGATGACATTGTTCATGGAGACGTAATTGATCAACCCTCATTGTTTTTCTGCGTGAAATCATCATGTACCACAAGTTCTTCTTGGTGGTTCTTTGGACTATTCAATTGTCATGGCAGCACATTTTTCTTGTCTTTGCCATTCATCATTACTCAGACAATTGTTGGTTTACTACATTCATTCAGATCTCTAGTTTGCTGAAAGTTTACTTGTTTTGAAACAATGTGATGTAGAAGCCTAGAAGGATTGAAGAATACTGTCACATACTGGATTTTTAAGTGGTCAGTTGTTACCAACGTTGAAAGCCTGGCATGGGATCCTCAAACTGTGCACTCACTCATCTGGTCTGTTCTTCATCCTGAATGGAACTATCAATTTTGGGGTACATTCAAATTTAATTGGTCTTACGAAACTGAATATTAGTCCTATGATTGTATTTTCACATGAGGCTTGAGAATGGTACGGCTCTGGTTTTGATATTCGGGTTGCTAAGTCTGATTTATCTTCTAAGTTCACTCTACATGCACATGACAAAGCTGTTTGCACGGTTTCCTGTCAGCCTTTGGCCCCAAATGCACCATTCTCTTCAGCTCTCTTGTCTATATTTTAATAATTTAACTCCCGTTGCTTGTTGTACTGACTTTTCCTCCTAATCTTTTGCAGCTTCTTGCAGCTGGTTCCACCAATAAAATGGTGATTTTATCGTGTTGCTTTTTTTGGGTTTACATCTTTTTGCTTTCGCATATATGTTTGTCTAACCTGCAAGTTATTATTTATGAACACCTAATTAAAAATGCCTCTCTTTTCATTTGCGGCAGGTAAAACTTTGGAATCTGTAAAACCACCAATCTTCCTGTGTTGCGTCTATGTGAATCCTAACGCATATGTTATTCTTTGGTTTTTTTTTTTTAATTCATTGTTCTGAAACCCTTGTGGAATATAGGGGCAAACATGGATAATAATGGTTCAGAATTTAGATCAATGCATGTTTATGTTCACATATGCTCATTTATTATTAATATATATAATAAAGTAGCTTATAATTCAAATTACAGAAGATAAACAAAATAATTTTTGTTATTAGCGGTTGAAATTGTTTTAAATTTTATTTTAAAGTTAATCTAACGGCTAATATTAACACCTTAAATTTAATAGGAAAAATAGACGTTTAAGGGTGTGTTTGGAGTGATTTTTTAAAAATATTTCTAAAAATTATTTATCATAAATACTTTAAAAAAATAATAGTATTTGAAACTGTCCTACTACTATCTCTACCACCACAACCCCCACCATCGCCATTGCCACCATTGTCGCCCCCACCACCATCGTCACTATCCTCATTACTCCCATCATCGCCACCACAACCACCATCGCCCTCACTATCACCACCACCACTGTCAATATCACCGCTATTGCCCTCACCATCGCTATTACCACCGTCCTCGTCGCCACGGTCATTGTCACCTACTACATCCATCACTGTTTCTTATCACCATTACTGTAGCCTACCACCTCTTATGCCATTATAGATCGATACTTAAATTTATTAATCTCTTCTCTATGTTTGTGATTTGATTTTGAATATAAATATAAATATGTTTATTGTTTATCATTTTTTATTTCTCTGTGCCTTCAGACACAAGTAATAACTAGTTCATTAATATAAGAGGATTGTCACATCTTGCTCTAAATGAGGTATACACATTAGTGAGAGTATTATCACACTTTATTCTAATGGTTATCAGGGAGCTGACTTTTCCATTTCCTTCTCAGAGGATTGGCCCTTTTTCTTGGCAATATGAGGTTCTAAAGGAAAATTGGAAGTGACTGGAAAAACTCTTTTTTTTCTTTCCCTTTTCTGAAGTCACTTGTAATTGAGGGTGATGGATTGCCTTTGCTGTATATCTGCAGTTGTGGAATACACATTTCCAATGTATGGCGTCTCTAGACAATATGGAAAGTACAATAAGAATGAGGCGGCAACTTGAGTGTTGATGCGAATTAGGAAATGGAAGATTGAGGTTGCGGTTACTGATATGGAAGATATGAGGTTACGTAAGTTTCACATTGCCCATTAATCATTTTTCTTCAAGGTCTGAAATTTGTATACTGTTCGTGTTTCCTTTTCTCCCTTAGGTATACTTTGTTGCCGGCAAAGTTGGGACAGGAGTGGGAACCCAGGAATTTTTTCGTAAGAACATCTTCTACATCCCGGTAAGAAAACGCCTGAAGAAGCTGGATCGAAATGGAAGTAGTGCTTTTTTGACATTCTTTTCGGGGTGGGATTATTCTCATCCCATAAATCTCTAATATCTATTCACTTTATTTAATTTCTCATTATCAAACTATTAAACCTGTCCCTTCTATATCGACTCCATTTTGTAATAAACCCCACCCCATGATACATACATCTCATTTAATAAGTAAACTCACTTATATTTTGTCATAATTAGGGTTTTATTTTTTATTTTATCTTATACACTCAAAAAAATATTTTTTCAATATGAATATTTTCAGTGAAATACATGTTAGTATTACTTCTCAATTTAATTATATATTTGATTTAATGTTTGTTGTATGGATTTTTATTATTTTTGGTATGCTTTGATATCTATGTCAAGCTTAATAATTTTTTATTTAGAATTTGTATTAGTGTATATATATAAATATATGTGTGTGTGTGTGTGTGTGTTTTTAGATTTTATTTTTTGTAGGATTTGCATCTATGCTTGTTATTTATTTCTTTTTTTTTGTTTGATTGTGTTTGTACTTGATGCTTCTTTTTTTTCATGTTCGATTTTGCATCTTGTAGTTTTGCTTGTTTATTTTTTTTTCCCTTCTTATTTCGGTTTGTTTATTTTTTTTTTCTTATTTGGTTCTTTTTTTTTTTTTAAAAGGGTGTATGTAGCATAGAATGGACTTAGTTAGTAATGGGATGGGTGTAAAAAGCAAGTGCTTAGTTGTTTGATAAATCCAATCTATTTTTAATGCTTCACTGGGAAGCAAATCATCTTCTTTAGCCTTGGCAAGTCTTCTGTGGCCCACGGCCTGCTTGCCTCGGCTGATAGGCCAGTGTGTGGGGTCATGGGTCTTGTTTTTGGTCCGACATAGGCTTACTAAAGGTGGGCCCTAGGATAGACCTAGCACTCAGAGCCCATTGACATAGAAATGCAAAATTAAACAATAGAATTAAATAACACTATTTGGGCAGAGGCCTTGGAAAGTCCATGCCCGTTGCTGAGATTTGCATACGTTTCAAAGTTGGTCTAGTCATGGGTCTACATCTGTTCCAATCAAATGGTTGGCAATTTCTAAACTAGGCATATGAAAATTCTTCAAGTAGTTTGGCAGTAAATTTGAGAGATCTCACTTTTGCAGTACGTGCCAAACATTTGGGTGGACTCACCAACCATTAATGTAACACTCCAAAAGGATGTGATGCTTGCAATTGCATACCCATCCAAAAGGACAGAAAACAAACGGCCTGCAAATTGCTAGTGAACTTTCCCATCCCGTGTTACGTCTATTTATGAGAAGTTCAAAGAAATCGACATCTTCCTAATCTCCATACGTTTCATCAGAAATTAAATAGTGAGCCATGTAAGATTTTGTGCATTCAATCTCGACCTAGGAGTTACGACATAAATGTCTTCCATTTTTTTATTTTTGGAGAATTGCTATATCATATTACTATTAGGAGGAATATATATATGTATATGTGTGTGTGTGTGTGTATGTATATATATTGGTTCAAGGGGTATCTAAACCAATTTTTATGTATCTTGACTAATTTTCTTTCTGGTCCGATTAAATGTAAGTTATCTATGTTGGGACTACAGTATTCATGAGGGATATAATTTGGCTCCAAGGAATTACTAAGATTTGAACTCGAGACATTTGAATTCACAGTTCATCTTTATTTTGTCTTGGAGAGGAAAATATTTGATCAGTGAGCGTTCTATTGATTTTTTTTGTTTTTTGTTTTTTTGGGTTGGGGGAATCTTGATGGGATATTGGTAATTAGTAAGGAAGTTTCTATTTCTTCTTTTGATAAAGCTATAAAAGAATCACATACACTAGCAGAGTAATCAGAGTTCAGGTATGTAATTTTTTAATTTTTCTTATGGCATATCAAATGAAAGGGATTTCAGCCAAAAGCCAACTTTGATAATAAGCTTTCTTTACCTTCACTTCTACTTAATTCTTGAACATAATCACTTCCACTAACCGAAAAAATAGTCTTATTCTTTGAATCACTTTGATGTACTTGTGTTTGGCAAAATAGTTTATGGCTTTATGCAAACACTAGTTATACACAGGATCGGCAACGATGGCAATGGCTCGTTTATCTAAACATACGTTTATGAGTTCGAATACGAAAATGTTTTCTTTACCTTCACTTTTACATACATCTGATGTAGAGCATTATCACTTCCACTAACCCAAAAATATGGTATTAATCTTATTTCAGCATCACTGGAGTCACTTTATTTTTTGGGTAATTTGAAAGTCGGTACTATAATTTAGACTTTTTTGAATTAAATTACATTAAAGAAATTTTTTTGGCTTTAAATGCATTTTTCCAAAAAAAAAAAGACTAAAATGCTATTTATTACTCCATTATTCTCTCTCTCACATTCTCTCTCCATTACTCTTCACTCTCTCTTCCCTTTTCTCTTTATCTATTTCTCACTCTTTATCTCGTATTAATAAAAAAAAATTAAATATGTAAAGATTTGATTTAATTTTTTCATCGCTCTCCACCTATTTTTTCTCTTTCTCTCTCTCTCTCATCATTCCCTCTCCCCTTATTCTTTCTCTTTTTTTTTTTTTCCTTATATGAACGTTACACAACACAATTATATTAATCAGTTACACCAATTAATTACAATTATTTTATAATACACTAAACAATTATTCATGTGTTCTAATAAATCAAACAGTTACTTTAAATAATTATACAAAATTATAACAATAACTCAATTTGTCATTTAGTTATTTATATAAATTAAAAATTTACACCATTTAGTATTATGACATGGTAACACCAATTATATACCCAAATAAAATGTTTCATTACACAAAAGACTTTACCATTATATTAAATTTGGTATATATGATTGGTGTAACGATGTCGCGATACTAAACAGTGTAGTTTATGTAAACAATTGAATAACAAATTGAGTTGGTATTATAAAATTGTGTAATTATTTGGTGAAACTATTTGGTTTATTAGAACGCATGAATAATTGTTTTGTGTATTATAAGACAATTGTAACTGATTAGTATAATTGTGTTGTTATATTGTTGATATAAATAAAAAGAGAGCGAGAGAAGGAAGAGAGAGAAATAGTTAGAGAAAATAAGGGAGATAGATGAAAAAATAAATTAAATCTTTATATATTTGAAAAGAAAATAAATTATCAATGATAGATATAGAGAGAAAATAGGGAAGAGATGAGGAAAGTAATGGAGAAAGAGAGAGAGATGGAGAGAAAATAGGGGAGAGATAGTGAGAGTCTAATGATATCTTTACATATTTGATTAGATATATAATTATCAATCAAGAATGCATAATTTAAGATAGGGTATTTAGGTAAAACAGTTTTGATTTCATTTAAATTTTGTACCTAAATACAATATGTTTTATTAAAATTGAACTGAATAGAGTAAATAATTTATTCATATACTTTTCATTAAATAAGTCTAAAAAATTGTACTCACGGCCAAGAAAATCCATATATTTTTTTAGCGTTTTGGGTTTTGAAAATGAGTTTACCCGAACACTAGTTTCAGGCAGGATCTTGAATGATGGCAGTTGCTCATCCATCCAAACAATATAGTTGGATTATAGGAATTAGTTCCATTCAAACACTCAAAGTTTGGTGCAATTATGTTTTGAGAAACTTTGGTGTGTCTATGACTTCTCGGGAAATCAGAAAGCAAATGCATTGTCAATTAGGTATTTGTTGCATTCAATTGTCTTTCTTCTCTACACTTCACACGTTGTGGTCAAAATTCAACGTATTTGCCCAGGTTTCTTGTGCGCAAACATGTTCCCATCTTTGTAATTAAACCTCAACCTTAATATGAAGTATATATTCTCACATGGTATCTGTAGCTCCTTTCTTAGGAGAAAATATTCACTATAACGGTAAATATTATATCATCATCATAACAACTTTGACTATCCCTAACTACCGTGTGAGAAGTTTACCAAACAAAAAATTACTGTGTGAGATTAATAGGGTTTACTTGTTCTTTTGGTTTATTAATTATTGATCGATAATACTGTAGTTCCACTATTAAATTTAATATTTACTCCTTTTATTAATGGGGGGATGCTCTAAAATCTATTGAGATTGATGGAAAATTTTCAAACGATAGATAGCTTTCGAGCGATTATTTGTAAAGGGTTCAAATGTATTGTTTCAGAACTCTCTTGAATGAAGTTAATGAACAAACGCGTAGTACAAGGAACTAATAAAAGAGGATTCTTTAAAACTACCCTTAAGATGTCCAAATTGTGGATCTTGTGGGAGATTTAATGTATGTTTCATCTTCTACTATGTGTTCTTTGACGGCCAATGATTTCGACAATTATTTGACTGGTAATCTATAGTTAGTGATTTTTCTTGTCAAATATGATTGTGATTGATCATCTTTCGTCTTTCCTCAAATTTTTTCACATAGCATGTTCTCAGTGCATTTAAATTATCAAATGTCAATACATTAAGGGCTCGTTTGGTTGCCGTATTAGAGATGGACGGATTAAATAAAATAATACAGGCTAATATAATACAGATGGATAAAATACAAGATTAAAAGGGGTATTAGAATAATACGTAATTTTATCTAGTGTTTGGTATACATAATATAAGTGTTGGATAATAATTATTTAGTCTAATACGTTGTTTGGTTAGAGAATTATTTGATTTTACTAATGTTAAATTAACAAAAATAACCTTAATCAGTGTTTGTTATATTGATGATATTTTGATTTTATCAGTTGGGGGGTTATAATAGTAAATGTGTAAAATAATACGTTTGAGTTGGATTATAATACCACCTCTTTTGGTGGTATTAAAATACCTCCATAATACAGGTATAGCGTATAAAAAATATACGATAAATATACGTTTTTGAAATTAATACGGTATCAAATTTGCTTAGCAAACAAAGTATTAGGCCCGATTAAATAAAAAATAGTACAATCCAATATTTAATCCTCTTATAATACGTCTACCAAACGAGCCCTAAATATTTGTGAAACAGGAATATAGGGACAATAACCAATAAAAATTCATGGGCATTTGGATTACGATTTGCTTCAATATGTTTTTTGAAGCTAGTGATCTATTTGTCAATGCATGAAAGATGATTCATCATTAAAAAGTTATAAAAAAAATTATTGAAAATAACCAGATCCAAAGTTTAATGGATCCGGATCCGGTTATCTTGTTCTTCTTGATATTTAAGTCAAACTACTGGAAAGAGACTAAAAAGGAGGAACTCGAGTAAAACCAACTACCAAAATCCGGCTAAAAAGCCGAGATTAACGTCTCCAAGTATCCTATGAAATGGCACGCATCTGGCACGTGCATCCAAACAAGACACTGTTAAAAGTAAAACAGTACAAACTATTAAAATAACAATAAAATAATTAAAGAGTAGAAAACAAAGAAGATAAATTAAAGGGTGAAAAATACAGTGCCCCACAGTACACCATAATAACTTACAACAAACATCGAAAATGGAGCAAACACAAAAAGAAAGAAGCAGAAAAAGAATCCGCGTATATATAACCACCCTCCTCCACCAGTCTCCCCCCACACTCCTCGTTTTAGTAGACAGACATAAAGAGATGCTATCTGTGTGACAATTTCGGAGAGGGAGGGAGAGAGAGAGAGTTTTTTACACAGAGAAGGTGAGTGAGAGAGAGCATCCTGTACGCCATTAATGTCTCTCAGAACGAAAGCGTGACCTCTCGCTTTTTCACGGATTTTGTCTCAGAACAGAACACATCCTACGAAGCTCACTATAGGCTACAGCCTCTATACTCCATATAGCTTCAAATTCACCGAATCAACGAACAGAGTGATTATTTGTTTGCTTTATTTATTTGTTTTTCTCTCTAGGAATATATTGAGAGATGGCCATGGACTCGAGTCAAGTGACGTTGGAGATCTTTTCTAAGCTTGAGCAGAAGTGGCTTTACCACTGCGAAGGCAAAAAGACGAGAGTTCTCAGTATAGACGGCGGCGGAACCACCGGCATTGTCGCTGGTGCCGCCTTGATCCACCTCGAAGATCAGATCCGAGCCAAAACTGGAGATTCTAACTCTAGAATCGCCGATTTCTTCGATTTAATCGCTGGTACTGGAATCGGCGCTCTCTTCGCCTCAATGCTCACCGCCGACGATGGCAATGGCCGTCCACTCTTCACCGCCAAAGACGCCGTCCAGTTCGTCATTCAGAAACAGTCCGAACTGTTCAAGGTCAAAAACGTTGGCGTTTTTCGCCGGCATCAGCGGTTTTCAAGCATGAGCATGGATAAGGTGTTGAAAGAGTTGTTGAGGAGAGAGGACGGTAAGGTGTTGACGTTAAAGGACACGTGTAAGCCTCTGCTTGTGCCTTGCTTTGACCTCAACAGCTCAGCGCCGTTCGTTTTCTCACGAGCCGACGCGTCCGAGTCACCGAGTTACGATTTCGAGCTCTGGAAGGTGTGCCGTGCCACGTCAGCCACTCCGTCCAAGTTCAAGCCGTTTAACCTAGCGTCTGTTGATGGAAAAACATCTTGTTTGGCCGTCGACGGCGGTCTCGTCATGAACAACCCAACAGCAGCAGCCGTCACTCACGTCTTGCACAACAAACGTGACTTTCCTACCGTCACCGGTATCGAAGACCTCTTAGTTCTCTCTCTCGGTAACGGACCTTCAAGCAGTCCGTCTCACTTGAAGCTCCGTCGTAACGGTGACTGCGCGACGTCTTCAGTCGTCGACATAGTTCTTGACGGCGTCTCAGAAACCATAGACCAAATGTTAGGCAACGCCTTTTGTTGGAACCGCTCTGATTACGTCAGAATTCAGGTAGCTATCGCTTAATTACTTCACTTTTAGATTAATTTTGGGCATAAATATTGGTTAATTTTTGTATAGATTTCGATTGTTATTAACGGCGTTGACAATGTACAGCCGAACGGTTACGGGAGTGGAGGAGTGGGGCCGAGAATGAAGGAAATCTTGGAGGAGAAGGGGGTTGAGTCGTTACCTTTTGGCGGTAAACGGTTACTGATGGAGACAAACGGACAGAGAATCGGAAGCTTCGTGCACCGGCTTATTGCTTTGGGAAGGAGTAGTCTGCCACCAAGTCCGTGCAAGGATACCATCGTTAGCCCACTGGCTAACGGCCGTTAGTTCTTCCTCCTTCACTGCAGTAATTAGCACTTGTTTTGTTCATCTTACAACCCAACTCAAGGTTATTTAACTCCCTCTTTCGAAGTTTATAATGGTAGTAGTGTCCCAATAATAGTGGTCTGTTTAGCTTTAAATTTCTCTCCTTCCTATCTATGTATCTCATTGAATTTGTTAAGCGTTTATCTGGAAGAAGCTGGATTTATTTGATGACTTGCCAATTGCCTCTTTCCTCTTTCAGTTAAGCAGCTGTTACTTAACCCATTGATGGAATAAAAATGTAATGAGATGTAGAAGCTGATCGTCATAAATGGCATTGAAAGCCATCTTAAAAGACAGTATGGACTTGGATTCGAAGAGTAATTCCTCTTTATTACATGGCTTCAATGGACATTTGTGGTAGAGAAACTCAGATCATATAAGATATGAGTCAAACACTTACACTCGAAGATTAATTCCTCTTTATTACATGTCTTCAGAGGAGGAGTAAAGGAACTAACTCGGATCTAGAGATTCAAATCCATATTTAAGAGTAACTCCTCTTTATTAAAGCATAGACGTGAATTAAAAAGATCACCGTAATAATGGTTCAAGGATTCCAGCTGTCAATAATAGTAGTAGAATAAATTGTGGCCGTGTTTTGAAAACCGATGCTCTCTCTGGGAATTAAGAGGGTAAGGTTAGGTGCGGCATCTCAACTACAAGTACACTCTTTAATGGAATCAATATATATGACATAAATTGGTCTAACTTATAACTCAATACGGTTGATTAAGGCTGATTTCAGATCAATTATAATATTAGTATGCTTATTAAGCATTCACTTAACCCCATTGAATGATATTCTTTTATCTTTTAGTATGGTGTCGAAATCAAAACTACAGATTAAGGGTGACAATTTCTGACATAACATCAAAATATGATTTGAAATCAACATAAAATTAGCATTGACTATTTCTCGATAAGAACTCATATATAATACGACCTGTTAACATAAATAATAAATGAGTTGTATTAGTGTCAAACATGAACAACAAGAAATTGACGTAATTAACACGTTTAAGTAGTATTATAAAAATAAAATGTCAAATTTTTATCATATTTTATCAAGTAGTGGCCTAATTATTGTACAACAATATATATTTTTACTCATTTTTATTATTATATTTATTAAATTAGTTTTTATTTTTTTAAAAAAATATGGGCATAGGTTCGATTAAATGATAATAAAATTTTAGAGATAAAATTGAACATTAAATTTTGTATTCACGTGTTATATGGGTCAACATAAACACAATAAAAAAATAAATAAATCGACACGACGTGACATGATTGGTTAAACAAGTTAGATTAGAATTGACTAGCACTTAACATAAATTTAAAATGATACAATACGAACACGATCTCGCACATGACGGTTGTCACCCTTTATATAAACTATTCCGTCGTGGACGTAAATGTTAGAATATGAAGCCACAATAAACACCCCACCCGTGGTGAGTTCTTAGGTATCCGTCGTAAACTATCCACACGAATTTATCCTTACAGAATGGAAATATATTAGACAAACAAACAACTTTGCAATCCCATATTGTAAACCTAACAAAAAAAATGAAAATTTTCTCTTCCATTGCTTTGCATAGGGTAGGGTAGGGTAGAGTAGGTTAGGTATGTTTGGTGTTGGCGTGGGACGGAGCCACTGGTTGCTCTAGTGCATTAAATGTCGCTAATTTGTCTGCATCTGTAATCTACTCTAATTTTCTTTGCCCTTTTGATATTTCAATGTTGTTAGTTTAGTGTATACTTTTTTGAGTTAGGTAGAATATACTACTCCGCCTCATCAGCTATTTTAATAAACAAGATGTTTAATGACATTACGTAAGACAAGAATTACAGCTAAACTAAAGATTAAATGGTTGTCTTGCGACTGCTGAACCGGATTAATTTGGCCAGCTTGGTTTATGATTTGGTGCAAACCCTAGATTACAAAACTCAAAAACGCCTCTAATCCGTAAAATTAATTTGGATGTCAGGCTTAATTTTATCAATTTCAACTCGAGATTTATGCCTATTTTACAACACATGAAATTAGGGATGACAGTATACTGAGGAAAAATGAGTATTCGTCTAAACCAGTTTCATTTAAACCAGGGATGAACTGTGCGTATTAAACAATAAACATTTACAAAAATACTCGTATAACGGAAACTCGTCTCCTCCCTGCTAAACCCGTGATCCATATATATATCACCAAAAACACAAACCCCGCCCAGCCTCTCACCCATTTATTGTGATTTTTTATGTTAAATTCATTTGTTGTGTAATGAGTTTTCATCTTTTTTGTAGATTTATTTATGAGGTTTTATGATTTTTTTTTTAAAAAAATTATATAAATTAATTGTTATGAGCGGGGACGAGGATTGAAATTTTCCTTACTAACAGAGATGAACAATTATTTTTAAAGCAAATACAGGGGTAGACTGGAAATTATTCCCCCTGCCCCCCCCCCCTTGACCTAGTGCCATCTCTACACGAAATTTAAAGTCTTTGATATAATTATTATTGCAATGTCATGGGCATCCATGTAATTATAAGTGACGCCAAGACATCGCGATTTATCGTTCACTTAATGTAGTACAGAAAAACTTTTTCTAAAATTGGAGGACTTCTAACTTATTTCGCTTAATTTAGGTATAATTTGGCTTCAAATTAAAGAAAAAACTCTTCCTTGTGGTGGAGCTAATTGCTGATAAAGACCAGAGCACACTCGGAATCCTAGGGTGGATCGGTATCTCAGGATGGATCGGTATCTCTTAATTGTACTAATTTTTATGATAGCGATCGAACTGGCATTCAAGTAAATTATACTCCTTCCCCCAATTGTAATTGCATTCATTTTACATATGAGTTGTTTCGGCTTGTCTTTTTGTCAACTTATAGTATTAGCTAGTTAGTATCTTATTAGAGGTACCCTAGGCGGCTCAATAGCTTCTGGACTAACGCGTGTGAAGGTGTAGTCAATGTGAAGCTTAGAAGGTGACGAGGAACCGAGCCGAGGGAGTATGGCTCAGAGGAGCCGAGTGCACCCACTGACGCTAGCATTTGAAGCAACATGATGCACATTTATGGCAATGTGAGTGACTAAGACAGGACAATTAATGAGTCACTGCATCTTTGGAGACTCAAACTGACGGTAACAAGTACGAACATTAATGACCAATGACGCCGGGGGCTGAAATTGACATATTATCTTCCTAGCGCCGAACGCTCGGAGATAGATGTCAGACGTCGACCAGAGACACTCAAATGCTTGGGGATAGCCAAGGGTTCTCGGTTTAGCCCCGAGGACTTGATCTATCTCCCAAGCATTGATGACACAGATTTATTTGGAAAATACTCATTGCGCATGGGTAAGGGTGAAAGACATTTAATGTTGAGATGAGATTTTACGTCTCTCACTCATTACTATTTCAGGTATAAATACTCATGAGAAAAATGAACGAAGGTGCGCAATATTGAACTTGGATATAGAATATTTGATTGCTCAAGTTCTCGAAGTTTATACTGACTTAAACTTCGAAGGGGATAAGCCGGGGTGTTCACCCGACCCTTTCTCTAACTTTTGTGGATTGTTGCAGGCTCACCATACAGGCGATTGTTGCTTCATATCTATTGCAAGAAATATCTCGTGCACTTATACTACTAGATTGATCTCCATATTAAAGTTCAACTGTTCTTCGATTTCACTAGAATTTATTTATTTTTTGTTTTGAAAACTATGAATGTTTGTCGGATTTAAATTCTAACTATTTAAACTGAATTGGGGCGAGCAGCCGCCAAGTTTTGTAAAATTGGCCAATTTATGCATAATCGAAGAGTAGTAGGACTTTTACTATTAAATTCGTACATAGCAATTCAATGATGGAATAATTTTTTTTTATTAAGTTCAAATAGTAGTATTATAATTTCACACACTGAGTTTCAACCTCAATTTTGCTCGTCTTTTAATTTAATCATAACCAATTATCTAACTAAAGGTTTTCAAATTTAAATCTCTAGAGACAAGATGTAATTGTAATCGAAAATGACAGTATTTACCCAAGAATAATAGTTGAATTCGATATCCGCAAATAAATTTAACATCTTCAGCCCTCCCTTCCCCTCTCTTTGTAGATGAAATTAAACAAAAACTCATATAGCCAAAAACATGACATTAAAATCATATGTATGATTTGCATTCTAGAACAAGAATGACAAAAGTTCTTCAAGAACATGACCAAATATGTATATTATTAGGGATAACTCGCGTTTAAAGGTACGGTGCAATGTGATTAGTTTTGAGAATAATATTGGTGACCGTTAGATGAGTGTATTTGAGACTGTTTGATGAATTTATTGAAATCTATTCTATTTTATATTATAAACTCTTCATACATGTAGGTTTGGTTCCTAAGAAAATATATATATCTATTAGCGAGTTTCATTATACAATATATAATGTAAAATTGACTTAAATTAATAAATTACCACGGTTGTCGCAAGCTAATGGGCTGAGCAGTGTAACGGAGTCCTGAAAGCAAGAACTAAAGCTATAATTCTTAACCTTTGTTTAAAGCTGATGTTTAGTGCTGACTGCACAGCATTTCTTTGAAAAAAAAGAAAAGCATTGGAGATATTAAAGCTATATTCAATGCCTATACTTTTATAGTTATATACGTATTTATGGATATCTCTATACATTATGAGAAGGAAGAAGTGTTGATATTGAAAATAAAAGCTCCATTCAATGTATTGTCTTTCCATCTCATAGCATCCACATGGTGTCAAAAAAGACACAACCCAAAAAAAAAAAAGAGAAATATAAATTTTCTATGCGACTTATCTAACACAAACCGACCCGATATAATTTGATTTGAAATATAAAAGGACAAAGTATATATAAGGACTTTTAATAAAAAATTATTAGTATAAATAATATGTGAATGTTCAATGAGTAAAATAAATTGTAATTAAGCCCATGTTATAATCTGAATGTTATTGTCATGCTCTCGTAGTATAAATTTTGCGATGTGAAAATTAAGTTAAAATTAAAATACGATATAACATATTTTTTGTCAGCAATAGAATTCAATTTGCTGAACTTCTCAAACTTTACAAGATCGAATCTCTTACCTAAGCTTTTTATTACAACAAAAGATGTCCTCCAACATACAAGGAAGGATCCATGTGTGTAAACAGTTGCTACAAGTTGATGACTAAAATCATAATCATTGTGATTAGCCGGATATTACGTCAATGCTTGCTTGGCTAATACAAGTGGGGTCTACAGTGTGACTTTTCACATTCTTTATATAATTTGTCAATTTGGTATAAAATTAACATAAATTTATCATGTATAAGTTCACCCTTAACGTGTTCGGGTTGTAAATCAGTAGATTATTGGACTCCGTTAATAATTGTATAAATTCAATCCAAACTACACACAATTATAAATAAATCGAATATGATTGGTATAAAATATTATTTTTATTAACATAACTTAGGGTACGACACAGCATAATCCATCAAGATTGGGAAGTGGGCTGAATATTATAACTATTTCATGCTGCTCATCGATGACAATGTTTTTGTTTTATATAAGTGTTTTGTGTGAGTGGGTGAATAATTCTTACTTTCAACTATAAACGTATGGGTCAAGTGATAACAAAAATAAGATATAAATTTATATGTCTTAACTCTGAATTTTAATAACTTCTAATGTCTCGACGTGGAAAGTTTATATTTGCTCGAACTGAAAAAAAAATTAATCAAAATATACGTAAAGTGACCTAGATATTCCTCACAGTTCAACCAAAAACGAGAATAATTCATACTTGAAAATCGTTGCATTGGCTTAGTGCGGTGGACGTTAAGGACTAGACTGATTGATCAAACATATAATTAATTGGTTAAAGAATTTTTATTGAATTAGTTTATGATTTTGTTATATGGATTGCTTTAAGTCAAAGAAGTGGTTAGGGTACCTGATTACCCTTTAGAATGGTTGCTTATGATTATCTCTTTATTTTAAACAAAGATAATTAAGGTGGAATCCTATATTTCTGTGTAAAAAGACATTGATATAAGACGGCATTTGCTTTGTTTCAAATTTTTCATTCATTTTTTTTTAACTAAAAAATCATTCGTCCTGAATTCTAATGGTGATTATTATATATAAGTGAAATCATGTTCTATCACAAAGAGAATCTGAGTTTACATAAGATGGCAAACAATAATAATTGGAATCCATCTTTTGGGTTCAAATTCGTTCGATGTATAATTTCTATTAATATTCCAATATGGCAAATATATCACATGCTTATATTTAATGGATGATCTATCGAATTTTTTTAAAAAAAAATTATTCAATATATTCTTGATCACAAATCCCCATTAGTCACTGGAAAACCTAAAAAAAAAAGGGCTACCAGCATAGTAAAAGCTAGATTCCAACCTACATAAGCTCCAAAGCTTGTATCTTTTACCGCTGCTTTCTTAATTTATACTATGCTTGTATGCTAATAAAGATCCGAGTAGGAACTCTTTTCTATTAATAGGCTTTTCTTAATGGTTTCTTGTCAATGCTTATTTTCATGAGGGTTTGGTTCTTCTTTTAGTAAAGCAGATTCAAATGCCTTATTCCACTTGAAGCTAGCTCAAGAACTAATACACTTTTCAAGACCATCATCTGAGGCTTAAGCACCAAGTGATTTGTAATTTTGAAAAAGAGACAGAGAAAGGTGGACGGTAGGGCCATTCATAACCAGTTTGATTGGCTCTGTGTGTGTCACTGTGCTTGAGAGAGAGAGGGAGAGATAGAAGTGGGGAGGAGAGGGGAGGGGAGGGGTTTGGTCCCGCCCTATTAAATTCATTTGATTAGTATCTACACAACCAAAAGGGCAACAGGAAAAGCCTTTGAGAAAGAGAGTGAAGAGTGGCTATATGCTTTAACTGGTAGGTCGGCAATCCTATTCATTAGATCCTGATTTTCTTTACCTTTTTTTTTTGTTCAACGTCAAGGGTGTCCTATTCATTAGATGATTACCACGTAATCTCAAACCGATTTGATTAAGAACCAAGTTTGCCTATATATATAGAAAGAGAGAGTAAGGTTGAAGTGTTAAAAATATGGTGGGCAGACAATAACCCTTTTGATATATAGAGATATATATTTATATATAGAGAGAGAGAAAGAGAGACAGAAAGACAGAGAGTGAGTGAGGTTGAAGTGTTAGAAATAATGTGGGGAGCAGACAATAACCCACTTGATTAAGACCCAAGTAATTCTTTCAAGAATCATCCCCATCTCCACCAAACCAAGCATTGAGGTTCCTTTAGCCCTTGATAATCCATATGTTATGATTCCTCTCAATCGCTCTAGCATATTAAAAAGGCAGGACAATAGTATCAAACGTAAGAATCCAACTATTTTTTATGAGTGCACCTACTTAATTACCCAATGCCTGCAAAAATTATAGAGCACTTCATCTTCTTATCACCATTGAAAGAAATAGGCCTTGTGATTATGCCATCTGAGATACTGCATGTGGGAAATTCCCATAAACAAATTCTTACTTAAGAGATGTAATTGACCATGTTTAAGTCAAATTTGACCCCTAGAGTCAACACTCCATACGGATTTTTTGCTACAAGTCTTAAACAAATTACATGCACACATGCAAAACAAAAACACTCACTCAATCACACCATTCAAAAAAAAAAAGGTCACCAATATCGGAGTCACTTGACTGGACTTGGGTGGCAACCGACACTAACTCACATATCCACAACAGACCACCCACTCCGCCATGTCTCCAGATCATGCACTCGAGTGAGATTCTCTCTCTCTCTCTCTCTCTCTCTCTATATATATATATATATATATATATATATATATACATACATGCACACACATAAAGGTAAACACATAGATGTAAGTTTATGTATATCATATAGATTATGATAAGATCTTGTCCCCTTTGGTTTTTCTTGTTTTTCTTACGCTCGTGCATTTCATTTCTCTTGTCTTCATCCCCCAACAAAGTAACGACGAAGCTGTCTATTCCTCCCTGCTCATTTACTTCATGGTCTCATTTTTCATTCAGTTCACTGACTTGTACTTACCAGAGTAGCTGAATGTAGACCACGCTAATCACATGCCAACTACATCAACCCATGCATGCATGTAAATTTGTAAATAACAATCATCACCGTCCCTTTGTAGTATTTTAGCACAACAGAAAAAGACCCATCAACTTGACTATTATCTCGATAATGCTGCTTCAATACTCGTACTCAATATGGTTTTTTTTTTTCAACCCATTCAGAAGTTGGTCGAACAAGGGTAAATTCATAAAACTCAAATTTGACTAATATGTATAGGTGATTACATTCGTCCAACGTTTAACTGCTAATTCCCTCTATCAAAAAAACTGTAATTTTAGTTCCATTATCTTGACTCATAAACCGTACTACTAGCACTAGAAGGAACAAAAAACTGAATCACCAAAAGTTGATAGGACTGAGTAATTTATTAGCAATTTGACCTTTATATGTTTTGGAATCTGTGGCATAAGATCCAAAAAAATGCTGAAAGAGGTCTCGGCCAGAACTAGAGCAACATTGCATTTTGTTTTTTTATAACAATAATGTTATTGGGATATAATTGAGGGACATAATGAGCTATTACCAATAAAATGATAGTAAAATATATTTAATGATAGGTCTCATTATAGCATTAAATGAATTTATTATCATTTCATTGGTGACAACTCATTATATTCTTAAATTATGTCCTAATAGCATTATTTTTTTATAAAGATTTTGGGGATTTCCACAATCTCTCTTGACAGTGTCACGAGATTCCACGTAAGTAAGATCTAAAAGAAGAAAAAAAAAATTAGAGAAATAAACATTGAAATTTACCTGTTTTGTTTCTTGTATCATGAGCTAAAAATCCTGTACATTTTGTTTTGTTTTTCATCCCAATGTTTTACAATATTTATGGTGTGTTTGATAGGGCGGATGAAAAAATAGAAGGATAAAAAGTAGAAGAAATACATTTTTCATCTTTCAAGAGAGGAATCTTTTTTTTCTCTTCTTTGCATTTGGTAAGAGAAATGAAAAGTAAAAATGATTAAAAAAAATTGTGTGTTTGATAAGAAAGAAAAAGTTTTTTTTATTTTTTATTAAAAAATATAAATACATATTTTACAAATAATATACATTTCAACACATATAATCAAATTTTCTTCCAATTTTGAAGGGATTGATTTTGATGAATTTGAAGAAAAGTTAATTCATCTAATTTTTCATCCTTCTATTTTTTTTTTTTACCAAACATAATGTTTTATTTATCTCACTAACTTTTCATCCTTCTTTTTTTTTATTGTACTAAACGAATCATTGAGCTTACTTCTTTTTGTTAGGTCTCGATTTCTTCATTATGATATTCCCAATAGTCCATATAGGAGCTATAGTCATTTTATTTCAGTAAACAAATTAAATTCGAATAAAATTTTGATCAATCTAAATTCAAACTTGATCCAATAAAGTTTATTTTAACTGTTCATGTATCCGAATCCTTCAAGAAAAAAAAAACTGTAGTTGCATTGAAGCTTACATTTTTGCGAATTCCACCTGAATTTCAATTCAATTTCTCCATATATAATTTTAACTTCAATTCAAAATCATTTGAGTTAATTTAAATGAAAATCTAAACAGAAGATTCAAACCTCACTACCAATCAATACAAAGACCCTGTTAGCCGATAAATCAAAGATTTAGATAAATATATGTATATATATTCATTGATTTCCTTTGGGTCTTAGAGAGTACAACTCAAGGCGATACACATGAGTTGTTATTCAGTTCCTAGGATATGAGATTGATTAAGATGAGTTGTAACCTCAGAAATTTTGTTAAATCCCGTGTTTGGAGCTGTGAGTATATATGCTAAACTAGATAACTCCATGAAAGACACTTGGCACGCATGAGGCAGCTGCGGACCGTGATTCGATGAAAATTTTTATTCATAACTATTAATATGTCATATCATTTGAGATTTAAAATTTGATAAAAATTTGACATTTCTCAAGTTTTATTTGATTTTTCTTTCTGTATAATTAATGAGCTCAATTTACACTTGATCGCACATGTAGTCTTGCAATTAGACAGGTCATTATTTATTTATTTTTTTTTTGCTGTGTGTTTTGACTTACTAGACATCCTGGATCACAGTAAATCACAGCTGGAATTTTGTCAAGACATACGGATGACCAAAGTTAGACTCATCAAAATTAGAGACTAAAAAGATGAACAAATAACATGATAGGTGATGTAGAAGGCAACTGATCAATTACTATACAATATTAAATACTCATATTGTGCAAATCAAATAAAGAAGTGAATTAATATTGCACAGTAATTCGTCAGTCGTCTCCCACGTTACCTGTCATGTCATTTGGTCACTTTTTCTTGTTCTTAATTTTGGTCAGTGTAGCATTACTCGCTAGAGATTATCTGGGTTTTGGAAATCTTACTGTCATTAATCTTGAAGGGGCAAGCAATAATGTTTACACGTGTTTGAGCATTAATTATGCTCACGTGATTTTGATAAGACTAGGTACATGACTAAGAATCTGAAGAGTACTCTACTAAGTCTTTTATCCGAACCGAGTTAATTAGAGGTTTGGTAAACAAATAGATCAGATCTCTTTACGATTAAAGCCCATCGACCTGATCAGTTAAGCAAGAGAATAGCTCAGCTTGTACCAAGCCAACTTCGTAAAAGTGTTCGGCAAGGCAAGAGATCGATTTGTACCAAACCAGGTTCTTTATCCAGGTCGGCATACGTCGGATATGCTTGGCTCTAGGTAAGCCCGAGTTGTTTCAAAGAGATTGATACAGGTATAAAAATCCACCTGAAACTTAGGCAATCAGATAAACAAAATCAACGAAAATAAAGATATTCGGAGAGATTGTTGAAGAGGTACCAATAACTTCTTAAACTCAAACACTGAAAGAAAGAAGGGTGTGCCACCTTGCATATAAATTTACGGAAACCCTAAGAGGTTAAGGACCTATAAAAGGAACAGGAAGCCAAGGTGAAAGGTACGTGAAACTCTCCTGGTCTTCGTGCAATTCTTCTTGTTCTATTATTGACTTAAGCATCAGAGTGCTTTCAATTGAAGCACTTCAATCTTCGGCAGTTTGTTCATTTTGTAGGAAAACGGTTGAGAGATACAGCCCAGAATTCCTTTCCAAGAGATCATACCCCAAATTTAGTGTTTGAGGAAATATTTATTTTTTGCCTCAACAAATCCTATTTAAAAATTATATTTAGAGTACTAGGTTGTGCAGAATTAATGGGGTTAAATACCCATATAAGTAAGCATATAAGCCACAGTACTTTTGCTCAGCTAGGTAGTAAGAGCATCTCCTAATGGGTTGATAAATTGAAGCAATTCTGAACTCCGTTCAAGTATGACTGTGGCAGTGGGATTCTCATCCATTGTATCATAACTATTTTCCAACCCATTAGTGTTCCTCTCATCCTCGACAATCATATTATGTAATATTATGCATGTCTTCATAATATCTTTAAGCTCTTCAAGTGTCCAGAAACGTGCTGGTCCACGCACTATAGCAAATCGTGCTTGGAGTACTCTAAATGCTCGCTCAACATCCTTTCTTGCAGACTCTTGAGATTTTGCAAAATGTATTTGCTTATTACCTCTTGGAGATGGAATTGTTTTGACAAATGTTGCCAATTTTGGATATATAATATCAGCAAGATAATATCCCATTGTATAATCGTTCCCGTTGACTGAAAAATTGACTGGAGGAGCCCGGCCTTCTGAAAGGAGAGCAAACACAGAAGAGCGTTCTAGTACGTTGATATCATTATGAGATCCAGGTAACTCAAAAAAGGCATGCCAAATCCAAAGATCATATGAAGCCACAGCCTCCAAAATAATTGTTGGTTCATGGACGTGACCAGAATACATACATTTCCACGTTGTTGGATAATTCTTCCATTTCCAATGCATACAATCAATGCTACCCAACATCCCAGGAAACCCACGATTGGTACCCATTGCTAATAATCTAGCAATGTCATCGTTGTTTGGTGACCTGAGGTATTCATTGGAAAAAATTGCTACTGCCACCCTCACAAATTTTTTCAAACTTTCTATTGCGGTGCTTTCGCCAATCCTCACATAATCATCAACAGCATCTGCTGCAACTCCATAAGCAAGCATCCTTATGGCGGCTGTCATCTTTTGAAGGGAAGACAAGCCAGTAATTCCAACAGCATCTTTTTTTTGGACAAAATATGGATCATAATTTTTCACCATTGATAGAATACGAAGGAAAATGGTTCGATTCATTCGAAACCTTCTTCGAAATAAATTTGGGGGATAGACAGGCGGATCAGCAAAATAGTCACGATATAGTCTTTCGTGCCCTTGAACTCGATTGCGAAAAATAACTGAATGATCTTGAATGGAACCACGACGTACACTAGAGCTTTCCTCCCTATTGCGTTTGTTCCTTTTGATAGCACAAATTGTTATCATCTCCAATTCATCATCGGAGTCAGAATCGTCAAGAATCATCTTCATTCCAGGATGGCGAGCCATAACGTAAACACCACGAAGAGTGCAATGACAATAAATAAATTTGAGGTGTATGACAATGAGAGATGCAAGATCCTATTTATACATATCCTAAAATATGACCGTTGCAAATATGACCGTTGAAAAATTCAAATTTTAAAATTTTGAATTATGTGACCGTTATTAATATGACTGTTATTAAAAAAAATCAAATTTTAAAATTTTGAATTACGTGACTATTATTAATATGGTTGTTATTAAAAAAATTCAAATTTTAAAATTTTGATGACGTGGCATACCACGTCAGCACGTGATGTCATCAATATGGTGATGACATGGCATATTACATAGTATTTTAGATTTTAATAATTATAGTTAGTTGAAGTGGTTAGCTAAAATAGATAGCGTGATTGGAGTGAATTTGAAAAAGTGATTAGTTAAAGTAGATAATGTAATAAAAAAATATTTTTTTGCTAGTTAGTTTACATAGCCCTTAGAGATGCTCTAATATACGTTTATGGCTGGGTGGACCTAGAGAAGTTTTTTGGGTATGGCGATATACACTTCTTTATTATACATGAGGACAAACCACAGGCTATTAGGTCTGTGGTAGATGCCATTGACCTCTTTGGCATTACTGTTATTTATGGGGCGAGAATCGGAGGATCCGGTGAAAGGACTGTCCACTGTCCTTCCTAACAAAGGAGAGAGAGGACAGCCAGCCTATCACTTCCTGATCTAGCAGATAAAAATGGCTGCAAATGCGCTTGGGTGGTTATGAGGCCACGTTTCTGAGAAAGCCTTGCGAAGCTTCTTCGCCACAGATTTTACCCCGCCGACACCATCTGTTACCAGTTACCACCACCACCACAGTTTGCGGAGCCCTTGGATCTGGATTGTTGAATCATAGTATAATGTTGATCCAGTGGACATTTAGTATGGTTAACACAAAATTAGGAGTATAAGAATTCTTAGACTAATCTTCCCGAGACTCGAATTTTATGATAACTTAATCTTATGAGATTTTTTACTCATAAATATTTAAAACAACCACGTTTTTATCCGTATCTAATAGTGAAAGTCGAGTCTAATTTTGAAATATTCAATATTCGCACAGTCTTTTCGATTGTTGAGTTGGGGTTGTTGGATAACAAATCGCAACCCAATTTAGATTTTAAATTTTATTCAAGTTGGGATATTAATTTGCTTCTCATGTTGTTGTATAATGCAAGAGTCAAATTAGATTTAACCCAAATAAAATCCAATTTTTTGTCGAGTTCGCGAGAATATTTCTCAATTTCAACCTAAATTAAACTTCGAGTTGTGTGTGTTAGAGTTCAAAAGTTTAAGCATAGGCAATATTTAGAAAAAATAGGTTTCATGTAGTCGTTTATAAATAGTTAGGATAAACAGATAGTTAGAATAAATGCTTCGTTGAGCTGAGAGTTTTGAACTGAAGATTAAAATTTTATAACTGTTCAGATTGATTGATCCCTATTTGCAACTTTCAAGTCCTTGCATTTTTTGTGTAGTTGCTACAAGAATGGTATGGCTGACAACATTGAGGCCCAATCGAATACAATCCATTGCCAATCATGTTTTTTTGTCCAATATTACATTTGACAGGCCCATCCCTTTACTAAATGGTAACATTTAAACGAAAAAAGATAATAATTTTCAAACACAAAATATTTGAAAATAACAGTAGTAACATGTTAAAAAAATAATAACATGAATAGTAACACACTCACAAAAATAGTAACATGAACAATAACATGCTCACAAAAATAGTAACATGAATAGTAATGTGATATATATATATATATATATAAACGGAGAGAGAGAGAGTATTAGTTGTTATTTAAATTTGAATTTCTAATTTATGTAAAAAAAAAATTTGGCACATCTTCATTGATAATGATTTAAGGAATAATAATTCTCAAGTTAGAAAACTAATTTAAAGTTGTTTCAAGAAAGAGTATTTTGGAGTTTTAAAAAAAATAGTAGACTTAATTACTTATTAATAAAATTAAAAATAGTTTTATCCTTAAATAAATTTTCTTGATGAACAAAACTCATTATAAGTCCTTTAAGGAAGACTTAACCCCAATTTTTCCTACTATATATATCTAAAAATAAGCCCAACCCATTACATGGGCTCCCCGGCTTTTTACATCTTGATTGCATTGGGCTTGTACTTTGTCATTGTCTTTGGGAAAACAGACCCAATGCTTTTCAGGCAAATAAATTAGCCTTTTGGATTAACCCAAAAAATTATTTGAAATTAATCAACTAGAATGTTCTTGAAAATGTCACTGCTCTTCAATTCTCTTCACTGCTCTTAATATTGTAGTTAATTATTTTCATATAAGGAAATAGATTCAATGCTCTTCAAGCGCACTTAAATTGGCCGTTTGGATTAGCACAAAAAATTATTTGAACTTTTTTATGCTATATTTGAAATTAATTAACTACAATATTCATATCTAAAGGATTTATATGTGAAATAATTGAGAGTATCAAGTTATTATGATGATGTCATATATATACTAGTTATTTCCCATGCCTAAAAGGCCAGAATAATAAAAAAAATGGTCAACAATAAATATATTTGTATTCACACTCAAAAATAAATCACAAACATAAAAGAGAGATAAAAAAATTAAGCAATGATTGCAGTAAGAGGGAACGGTGGTAGTGGTAATGGGCAGCAGTGGTGATGGTGAAAGACGGTGATAGTTGTGGTAAGCGACGACAACCACGATGATGGTGGCAGCCATGGGTTGCAACGATGATAGTGGTTGGCCGTAGTGGTGTTGGAATGACCACGAATATGGTGATGGACAACGATGAGTGCTTCTAAGTGACAATGTGATGGGTGGTGGATAATGATAATAGTGGTATATATG
Source organism: Ilex asprella (assembly GCA_023539305.1). Classification (NCBI taxonomy): domain Eukaryota; kingdom Viridiplantae; phylum Streptophyta; class Magnoliopsida; order Aquifoliales; family Aquifoliaceae; genus Ilex; species Ilex asprella. The sequence goes on along the minus strand of CM042187.1, from coordinate 2,264,545 downwards.
GTGGGGATAGATGACCGTGGGTGGTTGTAGTGGTGGGGGTGGGTGATAATCACTGGTGGAGATGGTGAGTGACAACAGAAGGTGGTAGTTGATGACAGAGGACAACAATGGTGATGGTGGGTGCTGATGGTGGACGACGACGGCAGTGGGATGAAAATGTTGGTGGGTGGCAATAATAAAAATTGATGGTGGTGATAGTTGTGATGATGGTGGGGGTAGTATGGGTAATGGTGAAAAAGTGGCGGTAGTGGTAGGGTGCAACAGCAGCGATGATGATGGTAGGCTGTAGTAGCGGAGGTGGTGATGGTGATGGCGATGACGGTAGTTGTGATGGTGATGGTAGGGCGATGAAGGTGGTGGGATGGTAACAATGGTGGTGGTAAGATGATGGCAGCGGTAATGGTGATTGCAATGGTTGCAGTTGTAGTGATGGTGGTGGATGTGGTAGGGTAACGATAATGATGGTAACAACGACGGTGGCGGTGGGGTGGGGTGGCAGTGGGAGTGGTGGTAGAGCGGTTTCAAACACTATTTTTTTAAAGTATTTATGATAAATTGTTTCTAAATGCACTTTTAAAATTACTCCAAACACATCCTTGAGGGACCTATTTTTTTTATTAAAATTTGAGTATTAATATTAGTAATCAGATTTATTTTAAAGTAAAAATTAAAAAGATATCAACCGTGAATAATAAAAATTATTTTATTTATCTTTTGATATTTGAATTGTATTGTATTTTATTAACGGTCAGGGATGTCTATATCAACTTACATACACTTTGATTAATTCCCTCATTGATCTAGTCAAAAACAAATAATTCACGTCGGTACTAAAGTATTCGTGAAAGATAAATTCTTCATGGCCTAAACCAAATGAATTACAAAAATTCAAATTCAAGATGTCTAGGTTTATTACTCGTCTTTGTTACTATTTGAGTTACCCTTTAAAATTTAACGAAGATATATATGACCAAAATGGGACCACACTCTTCCTTCTAAGGTGGGATGTGCTATGGACACAAGTCAAATGGTTGATGTGATAATAATATCATGTTATAATCATTATGTAACGTCACAAATTATTTATAAATAAACAAGTTAGACAAATGAACTACCATAATCTCATATAATAATTATTGAAGGTAGAAGCTATTAACACTTACATTTTTTTTTGAAATTTCGCTCCGAGTGGTGAGAGTTATTTGACTATCATGCTATCGAAGTAATATTAAATGTAATTGTTATATTTATGTCAATATTTGTTATGTAATATAACCATTTAATATTAAATAAACACATGAGCAAGTAAAATTTTTAAAATTAAAAAATTATCTTTCATCTAGTAAATAACTATTTCATCTAAAAAAATTAGGAGTATAATTCGGGCGGATTAGGTGGTCAACTATAGTCTAATTCCATGTATAAAAACTTCAACCCTAACCTTAACTCGAGATAATCTACCCAAGTACTACCCGAATTAATTTCAAGTAAGCTCGGGTTGAATCCGGGCTATGGCAATACAGGTACATAATGTATTATGATGTGAACAAGTGCTCCAAAGTCCAACTTAAAGTGAATAAGAAATTGAACATGAAATCCACATATAGAAGTGTCTACGAGCCAAATTGTGGTCTCGTTATTCGATTTGAAAAAATAGGTTTAAATTCAATAGGATCGATAGTTGACCTGTTTGAGCCCAAACCCAATATCATTTAATAGAGGGTTTGGACCTACCTCAAACCCATTACTTGGTCTGAAACTCGGCTCAATAGCCCGCCGCAAAAAAATCGTCAAAACACGCTCGCCTAATCTAGCCCAGCTCGCACCGCACTACTTGCCCTTCATTCATTTGAAAAAAATTTAAATCATTAAATTTAAAAATTTGATAGTTAGTTGGTAAAAAATGAAGTGCACAATGCACTTAATGCACAAAAAATTCATTATTTTAAAATAAATTTGTATATAAAAAATTCTGCTCAGAAGGTCTGATCACAAGATCCATCCAATGAGTTGTGGGTAGCCTACCCCTATCTAAAGTTTAGCCCCGTCTACTCAATAACTCATCTAAGAGTTTGAGCCTACATTATCTAGGTTCAACTCGACTTTTTTTTTGTGGGGCTAGCTCGGCCCAATGAAATTCTTAGAGAAGTAATATTTGATGGTAAGAGAGAGAGAGAAAAATAAAGGATGAGTGAGAGAGGTAGTGATCTGAGAGAGTGAGAGAGGCTAAGAGCATTTCTAACCCAACTTTCCAAAATAGTTAGTTAAAATATATTTAAATATTACATTATCTACTTTAATTAGTTTTTTTTACAAATTCATTCCAACCACTTTCTCTATTTTAACTAACTACTTTATCCAACTTTCGTTAACTTTTAATAATTTAAAAGGAATACAATATATATACAAATAGAGAGAGAGAAAGAGGTAAATAAAGAATTTAGAGAGGTTAAATGACTCTCGACATTTGGAGAGTCATTTGGGAAAAATGAGAAATAAAGAGTGGGATAGAAAGTGGGTTGGAGAGAATTTTTTGTGTTTAATTAGCTAAAATAACTAAAAAAAAAGAAATGGAGAATGGATTTGGAGATGCTCTACGGCCTGATCGCTTGAGTGAGAGTCTAAGTGAGGGAGAAAGGTGCATTGAATGATTGTGAATCACTGAACCCTAGCTAGCTAGTTGGATAAATTATACTTTATAAATTTAAAATATACTCGGGTTGAACTTGATTTATATATACGAATTATACTCAACAATTCGAGATCTCAATCTAAGTACTGTCCGAATTTAATTCGAGTTAATATTTTTTAATCAAAGTCTAATTCAAATATTAAAAATTTACCAAATAGTTTTTTTTTTGGATTGAACTCGAGTTAATCCATCTTAGTTGCATTAATAATAAAAAAAAATGGAGATTTATTTTATCTATTTTCGAAATCTTTTATTTAAATTATTATAACACATGCTTTTGAGGAGGTGAAATCGACCAATCCTTGCGATAATTACCATTAATTTCGTAACATAATCAGGCGGGAGCGCAATTTAGCAACCCGCTTGAAACTTTTTCGTATAGGCGGGCGTCAATTCAGCCCGCAAGGTATAAAACGCAAAAAACCACAAACTTTCATTTAAATATACACTGAAAAAACCAAAGCACATTATTTCCCCAAACTACCCTCACTCACGCACACTCTCCTCCTTCCCTCTCATTCTCTCTCTTCTCTATCTCTCTCATCTTCTTTCATGGAGAACCGGACATGCCATGGCCACGAACAGCCAGCGACCTCTGGGAGAAGAAGCTTGAAGAGAAAGCTGGAGGAAGACTTTGAAGAAGGTCGGAAGATCGTGTCTCTTTCTCTCGACGGTCACCAAGATCTCGTTCGCGAGGTTCGTGATCAGGTGGAGATTCTAGAGTCTACTTTCTCTTCGATTGAAGCAGATCGGGCCTCCGCCAAGCGCGCTATTCATATTCTCTCTGAACTCGCCAAAAACGGTGGCACACATACTCTTGATGTCTTTATTTTACTTCAATTGAATCTTGAATGTTGTTTATATGGTTCTTGATGTTGATGTCGATCTTTACTGTTGATTCTGTGTGGTTCATCGAGTTTCTTGGTGGTCTAGGGTTTTGATCTTTGGGCGATTTATGTGTTTGCAGAGGAAATCGTGAATGTGATTGTTGATTGCGGGGCAGTTCCGTCGCTTGTGCGGCATCTTCAGGCACCTCCGCCTGTGAGAGACGGAGACAGTGGTCCGACGCCGTACGAGCATGAGATTGAGAAAGGAAGCGCCTTCACACTTGGACTTCTCGGCATTAAAGTAATTATAAAATGGATATTTTGAATCTTGAAGATTTTAATCGCTTGACCTGTTTGATCTCTCTTTTACTTTAATCTAGCATCTTTAAGATATTTCTGCAATTAAATTTAAGCATGCAATAAATTTGCCAGTGAAATTTCTGAATTGCTTTTTTTAGTAGAGGAGATGCTTTTGTTTTGTTGTGCTGCCTTTACTTTTAATCAGTTTTTGTTGGTTGAGTTTCTTAAATGCTTGATAGGCCTGATTGGTGTGCTGATATTACAGAAAATTATGAACCCATCTGATCAAATTTAGGAAATCAAATTAATTGTTTGGATTGAATTTTGATCTTGTGATATTGTTTGTGCTTTCCATGATTTTGAATTGAAGAAACTTTCCTTTTGAAGAGGGTCTTTGATCTTGTTCGTATTATGATCATTCATTGAACTACTTGGTAGTGGTTCTTCAGTCTGTCATACACATATACTTACCTCAATTGCCAGTTCAAAACAGGTATCCATGGCATATTGCTGGACTCCTTCAAATTCAGATTATGGCGTATTAGTAGGAATGGGATGTCTTGTTCATTAATTTCCTCTTCAATTAGGATCAATTGATAACATGCTAATGAACATGTTAATTCTAATCCAAGAGGAAATTAGCTTATAAGACTTCTTACTCCTACCTCTTTGATTAGATACACTGCCTTCAATTTGTTTCCTAAGACCTCTATATCTTCTAGGAGTGAAAATTTTGCAACCACATTCCAGAAAGACTTCTGGAAGATGTAATTAAACAATTTTATATGCTCTTGGTTCTGGCATGAATTGGTGCCTCATGTAAAGTTATTTGTTGTACAATTTTATGTTATAGAACTCTTCCTATAATTATAATGGAATAGTAATTATTTGATCCTATCACAGGGCATAAATATTGGATGTATGACACTAGCGTGTAGAATGACATGAACATGCACCTGATATTTTCCTAGAGCAGACCTTGCTTTGAAATACTCTGAATGACTATCAACAATCCCCCCTGCCCCTCCCCCCAAAAAAAAAAAAGAACTTTATGCTGCATGCTTTGCACATTTTCTACATGTAATTAAATAATTCAAAGTTCTAAGAAAATAGAAAATTACAACCAATGTTCTGGGTAATGAGCTACATTTGACTTGCATAACGTTGCTTTGCTTCCTATTTTGTTTTAACAGCCGGAGCATCAACAAACCATAGTTGATGCTGGAGCCCTGCCACATCTCGTGGAATTGCTAAAGAGGGACAGGGATGGCCAAAACTCTCGGGCAATTAATGCTGTCATAAGGAGAGCGGCTGACGCAATTACTAACCTTGCTCATGAGAATAGCATCATTAAGACTCGTGTTAGGTTTGTTTGCTTGAATATTTGGAGTTGCATATCGAGTATTATGCACTTTTTCTAATGTTTCAATTGTACATGCAGGGTTGAAGGCGGTATCCCTCCCCTTGTTGAATTGCTGGAGTTCATTGATACAAAGGTGCAGAAAGCAGCTGCAGGGGCCCTGCGAACTCTTGCCTTCAAAAATGATGAAAACAAAAATCAGGTTGATGAATTTCTCTGCTTCAAATGATCTATTTGGAGATCTAATTACAGCTATCTTTTTTTTGCTAGTTTATCACACCTACCATTTTCATGATAAGGGATATACTGAATTAAGTATTTTGCAGATTGTGGAATGCAATGCTCTACCCACTCTTGTCCTGATGCTTCGATCTGAGGATGCTGCCATACACTATGAAGCGGTTAGCTCTGATCTAATTTTTTTAGTAATTGACTGTTGTTTGGACATATTCTACACATCCATGCTTCACAGTTTCTGTAACCTAAAATGACTAATAAAGGGATCTTTCTGTCAGGTTGGTGTAATTGGGAATCTTGTCCACTCATCCCCGAACATTAAGAAAGAAGTTCTTGTTGCTGGAGCTCTACAACCTGTCATTGGATTACTTAGGTACAGTTTCATACAACGATTCTTGCTTACTTTTGTTTTCAGGGTTTCATTTATTCCTAGACTCTAGTTTGCTGCAAGTTTTCGATGAATTTCTCTTGGTAGAATTTAAGTTTTGCATTGGCTTGCCCATTCTTGTTTTTTTACCTTTTATAGTTTTTGATCTTGTTGAGTCTGTTACAGTTCCTGCTGTTCAGAGAGCCAAAGGGAAGCTGCTCTGCTACTTGGGCAATTTGCTGCGACAGATTCAGATTGCAAGGTTGATTAAGAGATTTGTTTTTCCAAAATAGAGTAGCTGGGTCATTTTTTACTTAAGTATTATAAATTTTTAAGAGACTACTATACCTTTTACTCCTTTTGTGGCATGTCCCTTCTACTAAATAGTAGAGTAATGTTTATGTAGGTGCACATTGTCCAAAGAGGTGCTGTGCCGCCATTGATTGAGATGCTTCAGTCACCAGATGCTCAGCTAAGGGAAATGTCAGCTTTTGCACTGGGGAGGTTGGCACAGGTTATCTGAAGAATCAAAACTCCCGTCGTCTTATATTGCAGAATTCAGATATCTGTTTTTTGCACTTTGCTGTACGACACTGTTTTAGCTGCTGCATAATGTACATCACTCCAGGTCGCTGAAGCATGTTATCCATCTGTATCTTTTTGGCTTATCTTTCTGTTGACCAATCACTATCCTATTACTTGTCGAACTAAGTTTTAAGTTGGTAGGACCCCATTCAACAAGAAATGGAGTTAAACTGGAGTTTAAGTTTTCCTTTTTAAAGTGTACAGTGGGTGCTCATGGTATGAACGTAGTCTCTTCAGAATTATCTGTTGCACTTTCTTTCACCATGATAAGAAATTTTACAGAAAGCATCTGTGTGTTTCTCTGTCATACCCACACATCCACAAACACGCAATTGGTAGTAGTTTGTCAGAGCTATGTCTTGCCTGTATTGCTGAATATGTTTCATTATTAGGATACACACAACCAAGCTGGTATTGCCCATAGTGGTGGTATAACTCCACTACTGAAGCTTCTTGATTCCAAACATGGATCCCTGCAACATAATGCTGCTTTTGCTCTTTATGGTCTTGCAGATAATGAGGTATTGCTATTCTGATTTGCTTACTTTAAGGTGACATTTTTTAATTTAGCTTGCTGTTGTTCTTTTCTAATCTTTCCAACTTACTCTAAGTTCCTTTGGTAGGATAATGTTGCAGACCTTATCAGGGTTGGAGGTGTTCAGAAACTTCAGGATGGAGAGTTCATTGTGCAAGTATTATTCTTGTTGATTCTTAGTCATTGTTTTTAATCAAATAAAACCAAGGTTTTTAAAATTAGGATCCTACTTTCGATCAATGGGGAAGGCTGCAGGATTGGGATTGTAGGATCAGATGAAGAATCGTAAGATCTTACAATTTGAAAAAAATGAGACAAAAATATGCAAGCTTAGTATATATGTTGATTGATGTGTTGTAAAAAATATAATATTTAGAAATATGATTATATGAATAGCCTAAGCATTGGAAATGGTTAAAAATCAAAAGTGGATTGTTAAGCGGTAGGAGAAATAAAATATTTTGATCTTAACTTTTAGAGAGAGGCACATATAGTGGAGAGACTGAAAATTTGAGAGACTTTTCAATAAATAACTTCTAATAGTTTACATGTAAAAAAAAAGAAAAGAAAAGAGTGAAAATGGAAGACAACAATTATTACTCTTGAGATCAAACCTAACGATTGTTTTTAATTTTCAATGAGAGAGACAAATGGATGAAGAGAGTTTTTTGTTGCAAAAAGAACTTTATGCAACTTTTTCACCCGTCAAAATTTCTTAAAATAGACATACAATTATACGAGACAATTACATTTAAATTGAGTCTTTAAGTATTAAATGATAAATATGAATAGGGTCAGCTTAATAATTAAATGTGCCCAACAAACAATCTCAACTAGGATCGGTATAATCGTAATTTGGATCGGGATTCTATGGCACTCTAAGAATTGTTCACGACTCACTCAGAACCTATTAACTTGGGATTCTACATGAGACTTGGATTGATTTGTCTGTTCTGGATTGTGATTTTGATGACCTATATGTCATTCTTGAAGTGTATTTTTCAATTGTATATCTTTGTACTAGTCAATGATTGTGGTTTCCTCCTTATATGGATTTTGTGATTCACCTGCAGCCAACTAAAGATTGTGTAGCGAAGACGTTGAAAAGATTAGAGGAGAAGATTCATGGAAGAGTGAGTTCCTTACGTATTAGTCTCTTTCTTCCTCTCCTTTCTTTCCTAAAGTAGATTTTCTTAACCTTTTCCTAGTGAGCCGTATTTTTGCCCCAAATCCTAATGCTCTCATGGAATGAAGACTGAATGGACATATGAAAATTGTAACGTCAGTACAATGATATAGAGGCCCTGTAAATTTTTTGGGAATACTGGGTCCCAGATTGATATTTTTTAAAGCTAACTAAACCAGCTTTTTTCTAAAGATGGTTATGCTTGAGAACATAGTTGTTAGTATCTTACGATACGTTACGATACAGTTCTAAAACGATACGGATCGTAGTTATGTATCGTTTTTGCGTTGTATCGTCCGATACACGATACGTTTTTACGATATGATACGTATCGGATTGATACGTATCGGTACGATACGCCCGATACGTGCAAAAGTTATATTTTTTTTTACGACTTTGTTTTATGTCAATTCAAACATATCATATATATATTTTTTGTGAAAATATATATAAAAAATATACATGTTTAAAAATAGTAAACATACTTTTTTTTTTACGACGTCGTTTTATACAAAAATATATATATTTTTATAAAAATTCTGAATTTTGATTAATTTTAATTTTGTGAAACAGTGGCATCATCGACATCCTATTTTCATAAACTATGTTTGAATTAGTGAACTATGGTTGTGAACTTTGCATTATAATATTAGTAAATTATGTTGATGACTTAAATAGTTGGTGGAGTATTAATAAAATATTATGTTTTTATGAGTGTATATTTTTTTTCAAAGATATATATATATATTTATTATTTATTTGCAATGTATCTTACGATACGATCATACGATACACTATTTTTAAAAAACGATACGTTTTCCGATACACAATTTGATAACTATGCTTGAGAGTTGAAAAGAATGAATGACAAGTAAAATTTCATGTGCAATCTGACAGGTATTGAGCCATTTGTTGTACATGATGCGGGTTGCAGAGAAAGTTGTTCAAAGACGTGTTGCTTTGGCTCTCGCTCATCTTTGTTTGCCTGATGATCAGAAAACAGTTTTTATTGATAGCAATGGTAATGCATCTAATCATTCACTCCAGTTTTTGGTTTCCAATCCATGGATTTTCTGGGGTGATCTGACACTTACGCAATCTGGAAATGTCACTGTCTGTTCCTACATGTACATTACATTCTTGAAGGACTGGATTTGCTTTTGGAGCTTCTGGAATCAACAAACTTGAAGCACCAACGAGATGGTTCAGTAGCTTTGCACAAGTTGGCAAGCAAAGTGAGCTCACTTTCACCTGTGGATGCAGCTCCTCCATCCCCAATTCCTCAGGTGTGTTTTGTTGATGTCCAATTGCTTTAGCTGTAGCATCCACATAGCAAAATTTCAAGTTTCAACCAAAAGCATGGTTGAGTGAAAATTTTTTGTGCTTAGTTTTTTGTTTTTTTGGTAAATTGTGATTACTTTATCATCTGCCAAAGTGATATGTCGCGGGTTTGAGTCGAGGAATTAGCCTTTTCAAGATGGAAATAGAGCTGCATACCACTTATCTCTTTGGGATCCTGTAGTACAACTTCTCCAAAATGCAGATAAGGTTGAATACCACTAACCTTTCCCAGACTGCCATAGCTGGGAGCTTTGTAACCTACCGAAGAGCTTTTTTTAATTTTAAGGAGTAACCAATGGAGTGGAGAAGTCCTTTATGGTTATCTGGGATCAAATTTGTTTTGAATTTAGATCACTGGTACCTATGTCATTTCGGTTTTCATCTTCTGGCTACTCACTGCAGACTTTGTTATCTTGTTTTTAATTATGTAGCAAGTTCAAAGAAACTGCTGCTTGGTTTAATGATCAAACTGTATTGCTGCAGGTGTATTTGGGTGAGCAGTATGTGAACAATCCCACTCTATCTGATGTTACATTTTTAATAGAAGGTTGAAACTGACTATGCACATAAACTTTTGTGATTCATGCATTTCTTTTGTGTTTGTGGAGTAACTTAATTCTCATATCTCATTATTTTCATGGTTTTCATATCAGGCAAACGGTTCTACGCTCACAGAATCTGTCTGCTTGCTTCTTCTGATGCATTCAGGGCAATGTTTGATGGTGGTTACAGGGTGAGTGTGGCTTCAATTAAATGCTTTAGCTCAATCTATTCTATTTAGGATTTTTATTTTGTTCTTGCCCCCAATTGACATATCGATGTATATACATGTGCATATGTATGTAATACCAACTTCTCTTCGGCATGTAATGTTGAAGTATAAATACTTAACTTACACCCTTTTTGACATGTTAAGTTTTTGGAGTAGATGGTTGTTTAATATGATAATAGAGCAGGAGGCATTGTGTTCGAATATTGCCGCCATCCTAATTGTTAAAAATAATTTCACGTGCTAGGCCCAAAATTTGGTATGCACATGAGTGGGCGTGTTGAATACACCTGCTTAAGCTTTTGGAATAGATGATTGTTTAACATAATATATAACTTTTAGAACATTACATGAGTTAAGGGTTGTTGTCCTTGGAGAGCTGAGACTGAGATCCCCATCCTTTATTAGATTCTTCGCAGATTTTTTTTCCCAACAGCTGATGAGTCATTTCCATTTTCTTGGAATGCTATTAAATTGGCCCAGGTTGATCATCATGGTCATGAGTCACTGACTCGCTGTATCACCATGTTTGCACAAAACCATTCCTGTAAAAACCAGCTAGACTCAATTTAGCTGTTAATAAATTTTCATTGAGTACATTGCAGGAGAAGGATGCCAAAGATATTGAGATTCCAAATATCAGATGGGATGTTTTTGATTTGATGATGAGGTTCATTTTTTTTTTTCTGGCCTTTCATTTGAACTGGAAAAAAAACTGTTTCTTGTGTTTGTTGATGTTACACACCCTCATTTTTCTTATTCTTTTCTTGCAGATACATATACACAGGATCAGTAGATGTCAATTTGGACATTTCACAAGATCTTCTGAGAGCTGCTGATCAGTATCTTTTAGAGGGGCTCAAGCGTCTTTGCGAATATGCCATTTCACGAGTGAGTTTGGAAATCAGATTGGTTGGCTAATTGTTCTACATATGAGTATGGTGTCCTAATCTGATGGTTTTTATGATCTCTCTATAGGATATTACGGTGGAAAATGTTTCACTTGTGTATGAGTTATCAGAGGCCTTTAATGCCATGTCATTAAAGCATGCATGCATTCTGTTCATATTGGAGAAGTTTGACAAATTAAGTGCTATGCCATGGTATGTGCTGCCCTTCCTTTCAGCTGCTTTCTTTCTTTGTGTATGTGTGCGTGCGCGTGTGTTAACTGTAAATAGTATATTGTTGGTGGAAATTCTTCTGAAATTGTGACTGTTTTACGAAAATGTGTTTCTTAGGCGTGAAAACCCTGAATCTGTCTATATATTAATAAAAGAATTAAACCAAGAGGAGACGGCTTGGAAGCCTTCCCGCATTTCCTTAAAGTTTTGGAATTTCCATTTATTTAATGTCGAAAGAAGAATTAATTTAATCACCTTGTACCACATAATTCATGTAATTATCCTTTTGCCCCATTAATCAATTACTACTTGGTCAATTTATTATTCTTAAAAAATTGTTTGTAACACCATAATCTACTATGAGCAGAGTGATGTTAGTGGGTGTGTGCATCCCACAGGTCTGGTGCTAGTAAATTTACTTATTTAATTGGAAGCACACTTCTATTTTATCCTCCAGCATTTTATATTATTTTAAATCGTAAACTAGTTGAGTTGGTGAGATGCAGGTACTCCCATTTGATCCAACGGATTTTACCAGAGACGCGCAATTATTTTGTACGGACACTTACAAGGCCTGACTTGCGGATGTAGATGATGGTTCAGATTCAGATTCAGTTTTGATAATTGATTAATCAGCTTAACCCAGAAGAATGTACAGAGTGGTTCCTTTCTTAGTCTCCATTTAAATGGTTAGGAGTAAATTTGATTGACTTGATCTGGAAGCTTCTGTAACACCTCATTTCAGTGCCAATTCCAGATTTGTAAACACCTTTTTCATCTTGTAGTAGTAATACTTTGGAAGCTAAAGATTGGAAGGGATGAATTGCAGGTGTTAGGGGTGCAAATGAAACCGGACCAAGCTAAGCTTGTTAGCTGTTTGAGCTCGGTAAGTTTGTTCGCAAAGAGTTTCAAATATTTTGTTCAAAATTGTGAATTGTCTTTTTTTCCAAAATGGCAATTTGTCCTGACTCCATCTAGATTAAATTGAACCTAAGATATATGTTATAGTTTAATTTGTTTTCGAGTTTATTGAATTGAACATGGTACTTTTCAAGTTTTGTTTGTTTGTCAAATGATCAATGTAACTAGGTTTTGATTTGGTTCATTAAAAGAATGAGATCGTGAGTGTTTGTGAATAATTAGAGGTGTTCATGGGTTGGATTGGCCTATGGGATTTATTATCCAGTCCAAAAAAATAAGTTTAAACTTGATAAGTCTAATAGTTGGTTGCCTGAGAAAAAAATTAATATCTTTCAAGATAGACTCAGGCTTGCCTCTAAGCCTATTAGCCGGCCCAAAATCTGGATTCTAAATTCACCTACAAAAATTTGACTTTCAAGTTTAACCACAGAACATATACAATCACACAACATATGCACCCACGCACACACACACAACACATGCACAGACCCACACTCACAACAGTCTCTCACTCAGACTTTCTTTTGCACTCACACACACACACACAGTCCGGGAAGACATACCCAATTTCGATCCCAAACAGAAGAAACACCATGAATAGTTTTCGATTTTGGTTTGGTTTTGGTTTCAGTTTCGGTTCATTTTTGGTTTGTTGGTGTGTGGCAGTGATTTATCTACAAAATGGCAGGGGAATGGTGGTGGTATGATTGTGTTTGAAACAGAGAGAGATTTTGTCTGCTGGAGAAGGGAAGGTCTTCAAAGAAAAGAAAAAAGGAAACAAGTAGGGGTATAAAGTCATTTTAAATTTTCCGTTGACGTTGTTTGGATTGCGTTTTAGTCCACAAACAATATGTAGAGGTTTTTAAATGTTAGGGAAGCAAAGTGCGAAGTACACCACAAAAGGTAAAGTGAAGTTTGACCTAAATTTAAATCAGTGGATGAGCATCTGGTACCATTCCCCGACTAGGCAGAAATTAACAGTATGTTAGCATTGAAGAGTGTCCTCAATGCCCTGTTTTGACAAGTGCTGGTCTCTGCAACTAACCGCGGGGATGTGAACTAGAGGCAATGTCACTAACCTTTTCCCGGAGTGTCATTCCACAGGATGAAACCGACCATTGGCCCAACTTACTTCGTTGGTATCATCCAAGCAAGATGATCGTAGACCATCATCCATAGAGCCAGTAGCATCCAGTCATGTCTGGTGTATGTCCTGTCAGGTGACAAAGATAACTAGAACAAACCTTATTTAATTCGTAAGTTTATATGTTAAACAGATACACACAAGCACAATCTGCATATACACATACTTGTATAGACAAAGACCCAAACCAAGAAGGCAAGCCAACTAAAGAGATGACAGCATTGAGGAGAAAGTTTCATGGAAAGAACAGCTAAAAAACTACAGCATCCTATTTACTACCAGCTGGGAAAAACTAAAGCAGTATGCTCAAATATTGGTTACTCCCTACAGTTTGACTATAACATACCAAATTTACATCCATATTCTGACTTCAGGTAACCAATAGAATATCATTCCTACTCCAAATTTTCATCTAGTCATCTTTGTTGGACCAGCTCTCTTCGACTCTACAAAACTGGATGGGGAGTGGGCGTTCAATTTGGAGCCCTCCAGTAGTAGCTTCCTTTCCTAACTGCAAACAGTACTTCTCAAATGTCTGAACATTCACATGAAGCCGGAAATCCAGGCCAAACAACAACTTCACCTCCAGTTTGTTCAACTCCGCGGTATTTACTCCTCCCACTTTGGCATAGTAAGCATTATTGAAGAATCTAAAAAACGCATAAATGATATTTGGAAGTTTGCACTGGAGCTATATCAAACAAAGGGTGAAAAGAGAGATAATCATGATATTACAGCACCCAATTCCCCTCTAGAGAGTGTTTTATTTTTCCCTGATTAGCAGGTAAAGTGAAAGTAATTTCATGCATGCCTATTAAAAGTTTGTACTTACTAAATATGGTTGTTACTCCCCACAAAACATGTGACTATTAAATAGGAAATATGGAACACCAAGATTTTTGGATTAGTACTTACGCATCGTCAACAAATTTTGCTGCTAGCATTACACTTGTAATTAATAGCCGATGTACATTGAGAGAAGTTAAATGAAGACTTGTGCGCCGAATGAATCTATCCGCATAAATATGTGCAACAACAAAGCAGGATGGGCTGCAGCATGAGTACTTGAAGATACGCTCAATATATAGTCGAATGCCCAGAGAAGGTGCTCTTGAACCATGAAATATGGTTACGTCATCTTTAATTTTTCTTGTCTCCAATAACATTTCATTTCTCTGAACAGATCTCTCAAGAAATGAAGAAAGAAATGATAGAACTCGTGGCTTCCTGCTTGATTGGTTAAGCCCCAAAGCAGACCATATATCAGAACCTATATTCTCAGTTTCAAGTGTCAAAGTTTCCATATCTGAGCAAACTGCAACATAACCGTATCAAAAAGGTATCAATATTCAAGATTACATGTCATTCCAGGAGAAGTGATAAAAAAGTATGAAGTTCCAGTGACAAAAGAGGTTTCAGCAAACTGGACGAAAGACTTGACAGTAAAAGTATTATTGTTGCAATGTCATCAAATAAGAACAATGGTGTTGTGGCATATACAGAAATTTTGATCCTGCATCTCTAGTTGATCTCAGTTCAGTCACCTCAGCCATCCAATGCATCTAATCTTGCCCATGTTGAAACAATTATATAGCTTGCCTGCGAACCCTTTCAAAATACATGGATTTATATGATTTCTTTAAATTATATAGGTTTCCATCCCATCCCATCCAATCCACTTTTGAAATGTCAATGACGGAGTTAAGGTAGCCTTACTTATCCCCAACCAGTCTGATTATTGAAATTCTCAAAGTGCATTGCTACTACAGGCTTATTGTCTATCATTTCTGCCTAAGTTGTAGAGGATACTAGTAATTTCAACAAATTCACTTCTTCAGTCCACTAGATACTAAATTCTACAAATCAAGGTAGCAAACATGGGGAAAGCGTTTAAAGCACAGGGAAATTCACGAAAAAATAAAAAACCAAAGGAAAAATGTGGAAGACACAACAAATCAAATTACACTCCAAACGGTTGAGCAAATTGTCCAGAAGAAACCTATTCACATCTGTCAAGGAAGCCCCCAAATCCAAAATAACTCAACAAACTAAATCTCAGCGCATCAAGAAAATGCATCAAGAACAGTTCGATTGAACCCCTTCGATATAGTGGTTAATAAACAAATCACAATAATTCATAGGAGACATGGCCAAGATTCAAGCAGATAAAAGAAACTCTGTAATACGATCCTGAAACCAAATGCATTACAAGAAAAACCCAAAAAAACTCAATTAAAGTGGAAGAAATAGAATCACTTACAAAAGAGTTCTTGAGATCTGATTGCTCAGTCTGGACTTGATTGCTACATGAGCGTCAGCTACGAAGATGATGCGATTGAGCTGAGAGAGAGAGAGAGAGAGTATACGTATGTATATCTAAAGAAGGTAGTTCCGTGTCCTCTCTCTCTCTCTCTCTTCGTCAAATAATACTTGAATGCTCCAAACACTTTCTATGAAAGTTTTTGCCAGTAAGAAAGACCTTTTAACTCCCTATTCAACAAGTACTTCCAAATTTGGTTGTCAGACTCTATGGTTACAGTGATGGACCTTTATAGAAGACAAGCAGCCCCATGGATAGACCATGACCATATTATGGGTCCAACTTACACTGCCTCCTTTGTTGTTCAATGGATTGTGATATTTTTCAATTTTTTTATTCTATTCTATTTAATTTATTTATTATTCATATGAATTAAAAGTTATAAATAAATTATACTGTATAATTAATTAACATAATTTATTAACTTAATTTATTATAATTCTTATGCACTACTTGGTATGATGGAAATATGTAAGGATAAAAAGTTAGAAAAACAAAAACTTGGAAGGATAAATAAAATATTATGTTTGGTAAGTAAGGAAAATAGGAATGATGAAAAAGTGGATGAATTAACTTTTCTTCCAACTCACCAAAATCAATCCCTTTAAAATCGGAAAGAAAGTAGATGAAAAATTAATTATTTGTCTTGAGATATATCTTATTTGTCTATATATCTTTTTATATATACATATATTATGTATACATTAATTCAATAAATAGGTCAACTAGTAGTTTGACACGACACAATTAATTAAATGAGTTAAGTTAGGGGTAACTAATATTCAATACAAATCCGTAATTACTCAACACAAATTTGACACGATACGACTCAATAATCACTCTTAATCTTAGTCAAAAAAAAAATTATTCATTTTTATTTTGCATCCATCCAAACAAACGTTAATGAAGGAAAGTGTATCATTTCTATTTTTTTCTTTGAAGGATAAAAAGTGTATCTCTCTTACTTTCAATCTTTCCTACTTTTTATCATTCCTACCAAACAGAGCATTAGACGAGCTATAAACTTATTTAAACATTAAAATTTAGTGTTAATTTATAAATAAAAATAACATTACTCATAAACTGTTTCTTCTCTCTCTCTCTCTCTGAAATTGATGGGATTCCAATTCCAGCCTGTTAATAAAGAGACGGAGGGCAAAATGACTGTTATACCCAAAAAAAAAAATTTGGAGGGAGCAGCTGGACAGGGACGTGGACCTAAGAAATGCAGTTACGCATATATTCTTTTTGAGGATGACTGCATATGTTTCTAACAATTATAATTTTTTAAACTCCAAAGTTATAATTTTTTGAAGTACAAATAATTATAATTTCACCTTACACTATTATAAAATGTAATTTATCATTTAAAAATAGTAACTTTTAATACGCTACCTAATGAGAACAAAATTGAAAATACGGACCGCTATGACCGTGGAACCCATTAACCCTGATTTGCTTATCAGCCCAAGAAAATCACCCCTAGTTAGCCCATATCAGGAAGAGAAGTGGCAAAGTCCAATGAACCAGCACTTTGGCCCAAACTAAAAAGCAGCCAAGGAAATAGAAGTCAAACCTATCCCTTAAAGCGTCTCATCATGTCGCGCGTCCCAAAGGACTAGGGGACCACATTCGAAACCTATGACAATCTCCCCCACCTGTTGGGAGTGACGGGGCGGAACGGCCCAGAGATAGTGGACATAGTATCCTTGGTTGACAGGGGATTGGATGAGACAAAGATAAGGGGTCCCCACAGAATTAGCAGACAAACGAGAGGTGCCGATAAGAACCCTTGAAGACAACTGATATAAATAGAACAGTATTATCTTACCAAAAGAGGGATCTACTCCATCTTCCTCCTCATCCCCTTCCGGTGAGCCTCTTCCCCGGGGACAAAGGAAGAAGAGTGAAACTTCTTTGTAAGGGTCCATTGCTTATAACCTGACTATATTCACCAGAGAATTAATATATAACCCTAAAGAGTAAGAGACTCCATTACAATGGATGTAAACTTAGCCCACTAACTGAGGCGAACCACTTATCTTTTTTGCATCTTTCTTTCTATCGATTAATCACAAATTTTTATAACTTTGCTAAACTCAATAACTCTAATACAACTGAACTTGGACTGTTATTTTCAAGATCCCATCACTACCATAGGGCTATCCTACATTTTTAAATACTAACGCAATTACAATGACATTCGTCTACCTTTGTAACTAAAGATTAAACAACTGGTTTATACAAAATAACAGTCATAAAACAATTTAGTTTAGTTTCTCCAAGGTCAGGGTGGGCCAAGGTTTTAAATTGACTTAATAGTCACCGTCTCCATTGTTACACTTCGAGATTGCGACATTATTAATGAATGAAAAAAAAGTCTAAGTTGGGCCAGATATTATGGGGTTCACATCAAAAATTCATGAATGAAAATTGCATTGTTCCGCTGCAAGACAAAATATACTAAGATAGTTAGCTCATCATTACTAAGAGCACAAAAATAGTACAGGCCTCTCTATTCTCCCACCAAGAATAATAACAATAGAAAGAGCACAAAAAGGGTAAGCTTGCATTGACAACACCTTAGTTTTGCCCAAAAAACATGGCAAGGCCTTAGCATGCAGGTGGCCCTTGACATTTGAGCAATTAAATAGAGGGTAAGTTTCTGTCAATGAAACAGTCATTTTACCTAATTCGACTAATTTAAAACTTATACAATAAAGCAAAAACTGGGACAAATATTAAACTTATAGATTGATTTTGGCCAATACGTGCTCAATTAGGTACGCCTTTCACAACAAACAAAACAGTTTTTTTTTTTTCTATGACCATGCACAACGTCAGGTGTTTCATGTATTTTCAAAATGTCTTTCCCATCGTAATGTTTCAAAATGTCTTTCCCATCGTAATGTTTAAAAGGCTTTCTCAAAATTTAACTAACGCAACATACGAAACTATTCTTGCACCATAAACTACAAAACCTAGCAATATTTGACAATAATGGCAGCTTCTCTTTGAATAAAGACTTACCAAAACTTCAAAATAACATTAAATATCTTGAAAACCAAATCACTTCAGGAGAACTTGCCATGAAACTAGCTAGATAATACTAACTTCCACCGGAAGCAATACAATCCAAATTCATCTTCAATTCCAGGAAGATTAATGGCATGATGCATAAATGCTAAATATTCAAATGAAGTGAGATGGCATATTACTAAATGAATCAACAAAAGGGAATTAACTGGATGACAATACTAAATAACATATATTCTAATACATTCACAAGAAACTTAAGAAAGCATAATATAATGTAAAAAGCTAACAGCTAATAGGTAACTTAAACAGAAACCACTACTACACAGGCAAAAGGGACCAACAGAGCGCAAACTAATATTGGTTTTCTATAGAAACAATTTTCCTTGTACAAGCTTGATCATGCTATTAAGATTCTACGGTAAAGGTTTAAGCCTTTGTACTTCCTTTACCAAGTTTCTTTCTCTTAGGCAAAGCTTGGGTTTCAGCACGCGGAGGAGAAAATCTACCAAATACCGCTTGAGAGGATATATCTATTACCGCTTCAGTAGCCTTCCCCAGATTTGAGACTAATATAACTTCCTTCAAGCTTTCCATCACATCGACAACATCGTTCAGTTTTTCATACTGCAACCAAGCACACAAAAGAATCGTCACGAGAAGTCAACCGAATTTATGGACCAGAATAAACAGACTTGGCTTGTCTGAGTCACCACCAACCGGCCATAAGGTGGTGACAAAAGGAATTGTTTCAATATGTTTGTTGATAACTAACATAAGCAAAGTCATGTGGCATATAGAGTTGGTTGAAGTTCAAAACTTACTACGCAAACCAATCAGGGTAGGCATCAATTTGACAATTCAGCTCTTCAGCTCACCAAGGCACAACTTTTATAGTCAGCCATATGGGCACTAAACTTAATCCAGCTTTCGGTATGAATATAATCTAAGAACCATTTAATTGTGTGCGTGTTTGATCATAAATATAATTCACAAAGAAGTAGGTGATGAATTCCAACTGCCTCTCATGGTCTTTGTGTACCAACTCACTAAAGCACAAAACAGGAAAGTTTTTTACTCCCCCGAGTCAATTAGCATGAAAATTGAAATGGATGTAAAAAGAAGGATTTGGTCTTAAAAGCACGGATACGGATACGAGTATGACACAATATAGATATGATGATACATCAAAATCTAAAAAAATAGGATACAAGTACGGCTAGGGTACACACACACACACACACACACACACACAGATATATATATATATATATATATATTAGAATGTTATTACAACACTAAGAATATGAGGGATTGAGAAATAAAACACATTTAAACTAAAATAATTTATGTCATTGATATACGAATGCATAATGGTGTTTTACATTCAAGATTTTATGTAATTCTAAACTTGAAGACGCGTCACCCTTCGAAAATACTCAATTTTTACTTAGCATTTAATTTCGATAGACTTCATTCGCTTTCATATAAGCCATCAAAACTTATTACTCAAGCTAACCAAATTGTAAATAATTGACAAATCTTGTGATATATGTGATCCATGTCCAAATAAATATCTTGGAATGAGGAATTTCCGTTTGTATAATTCACAATTTCTCAACAACCCACCTTACTAAGTATAAAACGATTATATTCACCATGAAGATACACGCATCCGAAGTGTATCCAACAATTATAAATTCTTTAATAATTATTTGATACGTGCGGAAATATCTTATACGTATCTACAAGTATCCTACGAGTATCGGTATCCGATACA
This sequence comes from Ilex asprella, assembly GCA_023539305.1. NCBI lineage: Eukaryota > Viridiplantae > Streptophyta > Magnoliopsida > Aquifoliales > Aquifoliaceae > Ilex > Ilex asprella. The sequence continues at coordinate 2,244,024 of CM042187.1, read as the reverse complement.
TATCGGATACAAATACGTCACCTCAATCACACTATCCATGCTTCATAGGATTTGGTGATGCAAGCTAAAGTAGCGTACACCGAGAAAGCATCACACATGCATATCAAAGCCACTTGAATAGGACAAGTTCCAGGAAGAGGACTAATTCCACAAAAGCATTTTCAGCCTTTCTGATATCTAATGTCGCTTGTTCTATGATCTTTCATACGCATGCATCTAAAAATTATGCAGAAAAGTGACATAATAAAGAATAATCAACTTATTTCATCAATATCAACTCACAAACTAACATTGCTACCAATGCCTATTGATCCACTAACAAGCAACATGACAGTATGAACTAACCAATATCTCAAATTTTAGTAGAACTCCAACCTCGCCATTTGATGATTAGATGATTTTGTTCTTGATAAATATAAGCACATCATTTAATTGTTTTTTGTTTTTTTTGACAGAAGGAAGAATACAAGTTCTTTGCTAGTACTATTTCAAGCCCTGTTAGAAAGAATATTGATGAAGAGACTGTATCTACCATTTATTCCCATTGCACTGCATATATTGGAAGAAAAAAACAGTAATTCGTTGTAACTGATCGTATCTTCGATACTATGTTCAAGTAAAACCATACCGCTTCGACTTTTCCAAGAGCAAATTCCAACTTCTTGGCAAGCTGAAGATTTTCATTTTTTAATGCTTCATTCTGCAAGTGAAATAGAAATAGTAAAGACATAGGCAGACAGTTTATAATGACCAAGAAGAAGACATTACCAAATCATTAAAGAAGCATAACCTTCTTTTGTGAGTCAATATATAGGCTTCTGTAATTGATGTCAGTGCATGGGCCATCACTAGAGGACTGTTTGTTGGTCGCCTGTTCCATTGGTTTGACATTAAAATAGCTTATCTTCATATATTAATAATACATAAAAGGCAAATCAACTTTTGTTAGCGCTGAATTAGCACCTTAGATTTCAATTCTTCCACATTTCGAAAGAGATAGTTGAGTTTCTCCGCGAAGCTTGCTTCACCTGGCATTTGCTTAGATTGCTCAACCTGTGGCTCATCTTCTTTATCACTTTCAACAAGATTAAACGTCACAGCCATGGGTTCTATCCCTTGGTTGTGGGTAGGTGGGGCTGAATTCTGAAGACGTCCAGATCGCCTAATGATCACACTTCTGCCCTTTGATGCTTTCTTGCTTGAAGGTAAGCCAACAGAGTTTTTATGCACTTCAGGCTCAACATTCACAACATCCACAGTAGGAATTGGGTTCTCAACCTTCGAACAAATGAGATCATTTAGCAAATCTATGATGTTAAACAAGCCAGGTCATGCAAGGTCAATCAAGAATGCGCAAAAACACACTTCCTCTGTGACCAACTTAAAAAGAGAATGTGCACACACACAAATGAATGCCATTGTTTGATAACTCTTTTTAATATCTACCATATATAACCTTTACCCCCCATGACAGAAATCCAGACACAGAAATATCAAGATCAACAAAACTAACAATAGTAATAGAAAGTATTCACGAACATACATAATCAAGTTTTGTTAATTCGGTCTAAAAAAGATGATTAAAAACAAGGTAATCCATCAAACACAAGACGAAACAAAGAAGAAAAAAGCACAAAAGATTGGCTTTTTTTCTAGTGAAATAGAATATGCATACCACGGTAGCCCTAGCCTCAAGCTTTGCTGCCTTTGATTTCCTCCCCATTGTTCTTCACTCAGAGAACTTCTGAACAAAGAAGAGGGGTTTCTTAGAACCCCACCTCTATATGATTGATACGAACAGCCGAACGGTCGGGCGAAAGGCTCGACACTTTATAACAAAAAAAAAAAAAAGTGATTTTATTATAATTATTAGATTAATAAGAAATTTTAATGTTTTATATAATTTATAGCCAATTTTAGAATTATAATATATAAAATTAATAAATTAAATCTAAATAATATTGCTCGAGAGGTGAATCACCTGTCATTTTTTTTTTCTTTTCAATATGTTTTATTTTTTTAAGTATACTTCATTATATGCATCCTTTTTTTTTTTTTTTTGTTATTGAAACAGTCATGCTTGTATGAAAACGGAGTCCTTAGGTAGGAAAATTGTTTTAGTGGTTTACTCAATTTATTGTGTTCTTATTAGATGACTACACATTACATGTCATTATTTTTTTTGATAATGCTCGTTGTATTTTTAATGTGGTGCAACTGTTATGCATAATATTTATTTTGTATAAGTGAGATTTATTGTATATAAATAGATCACTCACTCGTTGCCGTTAAATGGTCAATTAAAAAAAATTATATATTTTAAAGGAAAACTTGCTCTGATAGGGTAGTGATGCTACATTACACAACACAAAGCACGATTTACAATGATTTAGGTGGTAACGTCAAATGACAGTAATTCAATATGAAAAACTAACACTCACTCTACTAACGTAAGGTAAAAAAAATTAAAACCCGATTTGATTTCATACTAATATAATAGTGTACTATTGAAAAGAATATGCGAATGAAGGGAAATTATTTCGATTTCATTGAAATTACATATTAGAATAACTCGAGAAATTTGAATTGAATTCTGATCCAAAGACAGAAAAAAACAAGATCAAATAAATATTCTAGGACGAAAATAGAATAACCGTTTTTTTGTGTTGTGTGCATAAGAGGTATACACTATACAATCAAATAGAAAAAAGTGGATGGTGTGATTGAATGTTGGCCATAAAAAATGTAGATCTCTGGGGAGGCGTAATCACAGCTCTTAAGGTGACCTCGTTTTTTGGTACATATGGGCTATGACCTTTCTGGAAGGAACCGATGCTGCTTTGTTGTTTACTGCCGGATTGAATTTCAATGCTAATGTGAGTGGGATCCAACCAAACTCTTCCTGAGAAAGACATTTGTTCGAGATAAAAAAAAAAAAAAAATTAGGACAATTCTATGGTACCTTAAAAAAAATGACTAATTCTATTTAAAACTAAAATATTGATCTAATTTGTTGATATAATGAGGTGGCTGCAATAGAACTATTGAATCAACACCAAGTTTCAATGCTTGATAACCCTCACAGTCAATCTAAAGGTCATAGTGAAATAGATCAGCAAATTAGGTTAATAAATTATTTTCCAATAGCATTACTCGAAAAAAATTAGGTATCATATTACCATTTATTATTTTTTGAATGTTTTTCTCAGTTTATAGTAAGTTTTTTTATAATATTTAAGATCAATTCTAATATTTTAGGTTTAGTTTCGATTGCAAATAACACAAAAGGGTGAAAATAGTGATCACAAGAATACTAAATCACTCAAAAAAATTATAAATTTTTTTATTATATAATAACTTACAAAAACTATAAAATTATTCATTAATGTAATAAATTTTGAAAGTATAATATCGTTTTATTTTTAAGTATCGCAGTCAAATTGAATTTTTTATAGGTGGGTAGGTAATCACATTTAAGATTTACCTGCGCATGTCAGTTGAATTTTGAAGTTTTCATTTAAGTGACATTGAATGCCAATACATGATGCTGTCCAGCTTGCGCAATCTACGGGTGTAATTTGTGCGACTAACCCGAATTTAATTCGAATCCAAGTCGATGCGAAAAGAACCCGAATCCAATTCCAACAATTTGATTCAACCTGTATCCAATCTCCTACCAAGCAAAGAATTTAAGAGTCCATTCATCGTATCACCTCTTAGAATAGAACTATGGGCCGGCCATCAGACATAAGTCGTACCCATGGCTTGAAAAATGACGCCTCAGAACATAACATTAGAAACGTATTTGCGGTTGGGCCAATATAAATTTATATTGGCCCTAGTGGCACTTATCTTGGGCTTGACCCGCAGTTCACTTCTCGGCAAATGCACACGGTGCATGTTAACAGCAGCAGCATAATAAATTTTCGGGCTTGTTTGGAGGTAGTTTATGGAATTTAACTTAAGAGCAATGTTAATGAATCTAATTTATTGATATAATTTGTTAAGAGTAATGCTTTATATCTCAAATTTGTATCCCAAAAGTGCATCTCAAATTAATGGAAACTATTGAATGAGTGGGTCCCAATGAAAAAAGTAAGTTGGTAGGTCCCACTCATCCAATGGTTCCCTCCCATTGATTTAGGATGCAAATTTGGGATACAAATTTAGAATACGTAGCATTGCTCATTTGTTAATCTAATTTATTGTGACCTTTTGATTGCAAGTTCCATCAAATATTAAAACTTAATGTTAATTCAATAATTCATATAAAATCGCATCATTATGTCAGTGAATGAAACTAAATTTTTAGGCTCAAATCACAGTATTCTTAACTTATTGGTCTTTCTGAATTTCTGTGTTATGTTCTGCTGTCGATATTGGGTAACTAGTAAAAATTTTGCGGGATTGAGTCTTTGGTCAAAAAATAAATATCAATTTTCCTAAAAATTGTCAAAACAATAATTAGACACTTTGATTGTGTAGGGAACAATATTGCCATGTTTTGTATTCTTATATAAAAAAAAATTTAGACTATAGAGTGTTGGCGCTTATACCAATTATTTTCTCGAGTTCAACGGCGACTATCGTGACACGAGTTGGGATAGAGAATATTTTGGAAGAATAAGAGTGGCTAACCCTTAAGGGTGCAGTGAGATAGAGGTGTCAAATGTGTCGGGTTGAATTATTTCGTGTCAAGTAGGTTTCGGGTTTGTGTCAAAAACTCTCAAACACAAACTTGACCTGTATAATATTCGTGTTGAGATGTATAAACATTAACTTGACCTAGCCATTAAACGGGTTATTCGAACCCGACCTATTTGATATATTTAATAAATATGTCGTTTCGAGTTAACACACATAACACGACTTGTTTATCATGTTTAACACACATAACATGTTTCATACCTGTTCATTACCATTCGATATACCGTTCAATCATTCATTCAAAATTTCAAATAATTTTTTCACTAATAACAAATCACATCTCATCAATCAAATTAACGAAAGTATATTCAAGATTCAATCCAAATATTACCAATTGTCATAACTTGAGCAAGATCTAATAAGTGGAAATGAAAGTTAGGTTAGGGTTATATATTTTTTTGTTTTGATTTCATATACTTGGATAAACAGATTCAACGGGTCTACAATGAGTTAGGTTGAGTTCGTATCCCCATGTTGACCCGTTTAAAATATATTGGTTAATCATGTTGACCTAATTTTGACATAATTTTTTTTGTGCTTAAGCTTGTTGATCCTTTTTTATCTACTGACGTGTTTAATTTCGTGTCTAATTCATTAATTTCGTATTCAGTTCGTATCATGTCAAAAATTGACAGTCCTATAGTAAGAAGGAATTGAACTTGAAACTTCTGAGTTATTAAATATCGAACTCAACTACTAAACCACCTCATGCACTTTATGGCTGCCTTGTTGTGTCATTTTTTTGATACACATCGGTGGTCATCACTTTAACAATGAAGGATTAATTGTTGAGTAATGTTATTAGGATCTGAAAAATTGATCTAATTTAATGAAATAATGATGTTTAAACTGGTATAGTCCCAATAAAGAAGTCTAACAATTATCGTCACAAAAATACTATTGCATCGTATCACTGTCACATCATTTAGTCATCCAATTAAATCAAATTTTCAAATCCCGATAACATTACAGTTAATTATTATAACTTTTGAATATCACATTTGTAGCAATGTATGGAGAAATAATCCAAAACATGGTTAATAGTAAGTTTAAAGCAAGCACAGCCCAAGAAGAGGGAGACCCGAGATGTCTTTCGACAAGAATTGACCTCTTGATTGACAATATCTAAAATATGTATAAGCAAGAGTCCAATTATAGTATTGCTAATAATGATGATTAATATAAAAAGTGTCCAACAATAATAAATCGTGTCCGCATATTAAGATTCGATAGAAATGTTAGGACACTAAAAAAGTTAAGCTTTAACATGTACGTTCGTGGACCGCCAATAAAGTTTTGTCACAGCCTACATGCTTTGCTATTGTTTTGTTTTTTCACCTCAATTAGTGGTGAAACAGCCATTGGTGTTGTGACATGTCTGCATGGATCATACTATGTCCCTTTCTTATTTAGCTTAAACAAGCACCAATGTTGGAGCAAAAAAAAAGGTGGCACTAACATGGTCAAAAGGCAAGATAATGCATTTCGTCGGCATGCTGTTGTGAGCCATGAATGGATTGGATTCCCTCTACTTTCCATTGAAGGTCTTAAAGTTTAAGTTGAAAATATACAATCATCAACAATAAACATATGGAAAAGAAGAAATATCTGTCCTAATTATGGGTCAGGGCTACAAAAGGTGAACCCGAATTCAACTCGTAATATTTAGTCATTAGATAAAAGTTTCTATAACTCGAGTTAGGCTTTGGTTAAAAAAAGAGTTAAACTCGGGCATCATTTGGGGTTGAATATAGGATTTTTAGGATTCAATTTGAATACCCTTTGAGTAGGTATATTAATTAATGTGAGTTATTTGGATTCGATTCTGGTTTGACTCAAATAAAACTTAGTTCAAACTCGACTCGTGTTTTAAACAAGCTGAGATTGAACAATTTTTTAAAACTTGTACAAACTAAAAAGGCTTGGTTCAAGCTCGTAAAGCTCGACTCGGATTTTAAACGAGCCGAACTTGAACAATTTGTTGATATGAACGTTTAGAAAAACAAGCTCACAAAATTCAGCTCGATTAATATCCTTACCATTGAGTTAATAACTTTGGATTCAACTTGAATTCAAACCCGAGATATGTAACTAACAAATCAAAATCAAATCAAATCCGATTTTAACCTGAAAATTGAACTGATCTTAAATAAGAATTGTGTAACTCAAGTTCCAAAGTTAAGCACGAGGAGCAACACTTAAATTGAAGGATTTTTGTTGAAATCGGGCAGGGGTTAACCCGCTTGAGTTGCTGAAAGAGGTTGATAAGATAAAAAGTTCCTGCTTTTTGTAGTATTTAAGGGTTGGTCGGCCAATATAAACCAAAAGCAAAGAATCAGAAGATGGATTATGACAGCAATACTGATGGTTGGGGTTTTTTGGGAAGGTTGGTCAAATATTAGTCTTAGCTTGCTAGCTAGGCTGTGTATTTGGATGAACCACCAAAGATTCCACAGCTGTTTTCATTTTTTTTTTTATGATATATGAGAGAAGGCAGGTTTTGGAGTAGCGATAAGATTGTTTCATTTTGATTTGTAAGTTACGGGTTCAAGTAATGAAAACAATATTTCTGTTTGTAAGAGTAAAATTATGTACATATAATCCTAGTCAGACTTCGGAATGACGAGAATTACATGCACTAAGTATTCTTTTTTTATATGAGAGAGGATAATTATATTCAACTTTGTCCATCAGGTTTGGTTCTGTTCATCTATATCGGAGCGTTAGTTGAGTTCGGTTAACTGAACTCGATTCATCACAACTCATCTCTGCTCATCAGCGCAGCTCTCTATTTCAATCCAATCATGTTTGCAGAAAGACTTACAGATTGGAATAAAAATAGATTTTCATGTATCTCGGAATAGGAGGTAATGTGAAATCTGAGGAATAGAGCCAAATCATCAGATAGAAACAAATAGTAGGCTCGGGATGTAACAAAGTAATTTTTATGCTGTGATAGTTAGGCTTTAAGGTTTATGGTTTAGAGTTGGGGTACAATCGACTCCCTTTGACAGATGATGTACTAGGAAAAAACTCACTTCCAATTTGTCGGAATGTTATTAAAGATACAGAGAGGTTAAGAGAAAATTGGTGTTATGGTTGGTTACTAGTTTTTTCAGTGTGCTGAGGCATGAATAACCCCTTCCTTTACGCAATTCTATAGTAACTGAGACGCAAGGCATCGTATGTGTGTGGTGCCTGGCATCTCTCTCTTCGGCATTTCATCGAACAGTTTTGTCTCTCTGGTGGGGAAAGATCATGTATCAACTCACTGGCCTCTGCTAGATGATAAAGAGAAAAAAAAGGGTTAAAATGAAAACTTTAATTCTGTCTATTTCCCTTCATTTTTAAAGCACCCACTAGTCTGTGGTGGATCGTAGCTGAATTGGACCTGTTTTACTGATCTTCGATTTCAACTATTTATAGTAAATGGCTAAAAAGCATATAGGATCTGGATCGGGTCTTGGCGTAACGTCAAAGTTGTTTTATTGTAATTTAGAATCACATGTTCGATTCATAGAAATAGTCTTTTTATTTGCAAAGATAAAACTATGTACATTTAATCTTCTTTAAATTCCACAATGACGGGACATCATGCAATGAACTAAAAAGATAATAGGAGACAAAGCACAAAAGATTTGAGAGATTTTACCATAAAGCATCAATGTTTTCTGGGAAACAGCAAATAATCAAAAGTCTGTAGAATCTTAATTGGGAGCATTTTTAGCTACTTTTCGTTAAATTGTTGCCTTTATTTGCGGGAAAAAGGAAAATGTTATTTGGATTTTAAATGTCGACATCATTTGCATATTCCATCGATCACAATTATTGAATGGGTGGGGCTATTTTCACCCTATAAATCTTTATTTTTAGCCGATTCAATTTCTTATTATTGAATTACTAAGCTCACATCTTCTATACTCACTTCATTAGTAATTAAGTCTACCGCATGCTACATACACCATTTTTAATAAGTAAACTACTTTATATTTTGTCATAATTAGGGTTTCATTCTCTATCTCATCTCATACACTCATAATTTTGTTTTTCAATATGATTTTTTTCAGTGATACAAATTAGTATTACTTTTCAGTTTAATTTCATGTTTGTTATATAGATTTTTATTATTTTTGGTATGTTTTAATATTTCTGTCAAGTTTAATAATTTTTTATTTAAAACTTATAGGTGTGTATATACATGTATACTTACAGATTATTTGTTCCCTTTTATCTTGTTAAGACTTTGTATCTATGTTTGTTATTCTTTTTTCTTGTTCGATTTTGTATCTGTGTTTGATTTTTTTTTATATTCGATTTTGTGTCTTATAATTTTATTTGTTCCTTTAATTTTTGCTTGTTTTTTTTCCTTCTTGTTTCAGTTTACTTCTTTCTTTCTATTTTTTTCTTGTTTCGTTCTTTTTTTTTTTCTTTTTCTTGTTTCTTGTTTCTTGTTTCAGCATGTTTGGTTTTTTTCCCTTGTTTTGTTTTTAGTTGTTTTTTTTTTCTGGCCTTAGTTTTTCTTGATTCTTTTTTTTTCTTGTTTGGTAAATATATTTATGCATTCAAACTAATTGTCTTCTTTAACTATTTTTTTCTTATGACGATTTTGTTACAAATGGGGTGAGTATAGAAAAAGTGTGCTTAGTAGTTTGATAATGAGAAATTAAATGAGGTGAGAATAGTGATTTGTGAGGTGAGAATAGTTTCACTCTTATTGAATAGGTAGTGGATCTCAATTAATAGAGTTAATTGCAAATTGCACTCCAATGATCGTGTGAATCTCAATTTGCACCCTTAAAAATAAAAAATTTGTATTTGTATTTTAAAAGATATAAATTTGTATCAATATGCAATTAAAATTAACAATTGTCAGTTTGCCGTCTAAAATTAAATGTATAAATTACACTTAAATCCCCTCATGCTTATTATTTAATCATTTGTACCCCCTCATATTTAGAATATTACTCATACACCTCCTGACGTTTGTGCACGTGTAACAAATAATCCCTTGTCGTTGATATCTGTTAATATAATCGTTAAAAAATATGATTTCATTATAATAAAAAATTATAATTTCTTACTACCCTGTATATTGTGGATCTGCTATACTTTAAAGTTTAAAATCAAGGCTATCATTTGAATGCTCAATATAATGCAGATATTTGTATAATGTTATTTATATCCAATGCAAAAACATCACGTAAATAGAATTATTTGAATGTACAATTGGAGGAACATTTTTAGTCATATTTAGATTCTCAAAAGATGTATGTTTAATGTTTCAAATGTGAGGGGTTTAAGTGATTAAGTGACAACCATGAGAAGTGTAGATATAATTTATTCATTTAGTTTTAGCTGATAAATTATCGGCTGTTAGTTTGATATGTGTATTGATACATTTTTTTTTTGAGAGTACAAATTGAGTTTTTTTTATCCTTATTGAGTATAAATTGAGATTTTTTTATCCTTAAGAGTATAAATTGAGATTCAAACGATTTTTTAAAATACAATTTAAATTTAACCCCAATAAATATTAAAATCTATAATTAAATCAACGACCGTGATTAATAGAAGAATAACAAATGGTGTCTACTTTTAGAATCAATTAGGATTGCTCTCGGGAAAAATAAGCTTTGGCTCCATTCATTTATTGCATGGCTCCCATGACTTAATGGACTTCTACATGTGCATGCACTAACTGTTGATAGTGGACACAAATTACTGATTGTCTGTTGGAATTTGTGTGTCCCAAAGAGCCATCATTAGGTATTTTCTTCTATTTTTGAAATATATTTTTAAAAATACTATGCATCACAAATTTACAACTTAATTTTCATTTCAAATGAAGATAGACCGTTGGATGAATAGGTCCCATCAATTTTTTTAAATTAGACCCACTGATCCAATGATTCTCCTTCATTTGAGATACAAATTTGAATTGTAAATTTGAGTTACATAACATTGTTCTATATTTTTTCGTGTTTCGAATGTTAACAAATGGTAGACGGTACAAACATAAGGACATATAATTAATTCAATATATGAGTAATTTTGTCAATACGATTCACATAACTTTGAACCAAATATACTACAAACTCTAGAATGACATGATCCATTGACAAAAATAATTAATGGGTCAATTTGTGTCAAAAATAAATTACTCAATTTTAAAATGAAAAACTCATTTCACGTAAATCTATCAATTGAGTCGTCTTGAATATTAATCAATTATAACTCAACTTATTTAATAACTCACATTAGATATCCGAACACTAACTTAATCATTTTCGAGTTGATCCGTATAACTCGTGAGTTTAAATTCTAGCACTGAGATCCTTTCACTTTTCAACTAAACCTAACACATATTTTTTTCACAGTCTAAAAATCTATTAAGTCTAAATAATAGCCAAAACAAGTAAAAACAATTCCTCATTTACTTCATGTCAATATGTCAAAAAAATAATAGAAAATAGTGATTTTATTTAATACTATACCATTTAAACGTGTTTATCGTGTTAAGTTTGAATTATTCAATTTCAATGTTAACTTGACCTGTTTATTATTCATATTAGGAGGTCATGTAATTTTTGAGCTTGTGATAAGAATTAGTCAAACTTTGACCCTAACCCGCCATTTTTACGTTGGATTGAAATCGTGTTATTGTATAGTGTGTAAAATTATCATCCTTAATTCCACTGGTATTATATTAAGAAATATATGATTTTTTTTTTCACCTTTCTTTATATTACACTACATGAATTGTCAATATTTAGTTTTCGAGTTAAAAAATTATTCATGTCAATTTAAATACATCTCATACTCAATACAACACGAATTTAAAAATCAAATAAAACAAAATGCCACTCCAATTACCAACCATAGATGAAATGCATGGTTTTGACTCCACAAAATATGAGGGATGATGGAATAGACCTGTTAATGGATCGGATTCTGATTCAAATTTAAATTTGAATTCGATTAGTATTTTTTTATCAATGAATTCGAATTCGAATCTGATATTTTATATTTCATAAATTCAGATTTGAATATACCTATATTCGATCCAAATTATTTATATATTTTTATATAAATATTAAATAAATTAAATGATTATTTCAAAAAATTAGTTAAAATTTAGGTATAATTTGTTAAAATATCGAATTTCGAATTGTTAACAGATTCAAATATGAACCATAAAAATAAAATATATCGATTTATCAAATTCAAATGTTAAATTCAAATTCAAATCAATCAAAATTTGATTCAAATCCAACCTATTGACATGCCTAATCACGGGTTTATGTGTGGATAGTGTGATTAATTTTGATGGGTAATGTACAATTTAAAATGATTAAAGTGGAACAATCTTTTTTTTTTTTAATTTTGATATTACAATTAAAGATATTCCAATTAACTTAGGTGCATTCGATTGAATCTCGGAATCAATCCTTTTACAAGTGCTGGCGTTGCACAAATTGTCCGACCTATTTTCTATTCTATTGAGCCAAAAAGATTGGCCAATGGGGGAGGCCATAGGCTATAGCTGAAAAGCAAAGTAGACGTGGTTTCTTTATAACGTCACTGTTATAAAATAAAAAGAACAAAAGGCATCTTTTGGGCGATGCTCCATACGTCGCTAGCTCTAGAAGATTTTAAAAGATTAAAAAAAAAAAAAGGCATGTTCCCCTTGCCTTGGAAGAAATTAAAAGTTGGATATTCCCTTACAAAATAAAGTGGGGAAACATAATTTTTTTGTGATTAGACAAAAAAACAAATTTGTCGGAAAGCTTATTTAATTGGTTAATATCCATTGATAAAAAAATTTAATTAAATAAATAGTTTTGCACGCATTATGATCTTGGTAATAAAAAAAGAAAAAGAAAAATGATACTGAAAAAATAAATCATTTTGTGCTGTTTTGGTCCATGGATTTACAAGACACTTTATAGAAAACCCGGTACCTTTTGATGGGATCCACTTACATATTGGTGTTTTCATTTGAATTCGATCCACAATTGAGAGGAATTACCCACCTACAGAATTTGGATTTGAAGAATGGGTCAAAAATAAAATATGAATTTGAAGTTATTGATCTGTGCAATTCTTAATGGGACAATAAACATAGGTTTTACCCTAAAAAATCAGACCTAGAACTATGATTATGAAGCAAGAACGAGGCAAAAGAGAATAGGAAGCAAAGCAATGTCCATCAATAAGCATCATGAAGGGCTGTCTCTCTCTCTCGACAGTTTGTTGCGATATTCTTAACCTATTTTGCCGGAGTTCCCAAACTAACTAATCAAATTGAGCTACTTATGTTAACCCAATCAATTTGTTTGCTTTAACAAATTCCCATTCAAAAAAATTTCGAATCATGTCTTTTTTGGTCCAGCTTTTCCTGCTTTCCTTTTTCTCATTATAATGCGTGGCAGAGTAAAAGCTTGAATAATTCGAGTGGCATATAAAAAGTTCCCCTCCTCTGGCATTACAGACGTTGAATACCAAAATAGTTCAAGTGATAATAAAAATGAGTTATAAGCTTAGATATTTTGATAATTTTTTGAGGTCAGATCATTTGAGATTTATGTTTTATTAATTTTTTAGTCTTGGTATGAATGATATACCTTTGATCGAACCAAAACAAAAAGTTAATCAAAATATATATAAGTTGATCTGAACACCTCTACCCATAAACAAACAAAAGAAAAAAAACAAGACCCCCACTTTGAACACTTTTTTGCACCTATAAATTCACCCGAATCCCTTTCACTTCTCTTTCATGTCCTCACCTTCCTTTTCCATTCATCCTCCGCTCTCTCTCTCTCTCTCTCTCTCTCTCTCTCATCAACCATCATCATTTCATCACGAATCAAAACATGGGTTTTGTTCTAAACCTAATCTCCACATCTTGAATACTCATCTCTCATCTCGCCAAACTCTAAAAAATGTTGTGTTTAGCTTGAAATTCTCAAATCCTCTGCTTTTTCCTCCTGTTTCTGCTCTGTTCCTACTCTTTTTTCTTCACATTTCACCAACAGATAAAGAAATGTCTTCAATTGAGTGTCAAGGGTTGCGATCATGCCTTGAGCCTCGGCTCATCGAACCCTGTGTTCTGAGGCACAAATTGGCTCCACCAAAGGCAAAAGTTTTGCAATCCATTCCGAACACATCGGTAAAACTTGAACACACTGAAAATTCTCATTATGAGGACGATGAACATGACAACAACAGCAGCGAAAACAACGATGGTCGTGTTGAAGGTAATCACAAAAGCAACAATCATGGCGACTCGGGTGGCTGGAGCTTCCTACAAGCTCTCACCAGCAAACCTTCCAATTCCACAGAATTGGTTGACACCCCGAAAGTATATGTTCACCCTCTTGTCAAGCGTTCTTCTTCCACTCTGAGCACAAAAAGCTTGGAAATGTGCACTGAAAGTTTGGGAAGCGAAACGGGTAGTGAGGTAAGCGAAAGCATCGACGAATTCTCTTCTCTTTCTTGGGAGGGACCTAACTTTGGTGCTTTACAGCGATCAAAGTCTCCCGAATTCTCCAAGAAACTGAATCGTAGTGGTACTTTTCCACCTCCCCTGACTTCGATCAGTGGCTCTGATTGTGTTCGAGTGAGGCCACATCGTGAAGATGGCCGATTAGTCATAAAAGCTGTGACTATTCCTTCTTCCAACTCTAACTTTCAAGCTGAGCGTGTCAATGGGCGGCTTAGGCTTTCTTTGCAGAAGGATTATTCTTTTGATTGTAACAACGAGGTGATTATGAACAAAGAAACAGAGTCCAATGAAGAAGTAGTTGCAGAACATGCAAATTTTGGTGAAGATGAAGTTGTAGAAGAGTTCTTCTTTGACGGCGACGACGAGGATGATGACGACGCCAACAATGACGATGTTAATGGTGGTAATAGTGATGATAGAGATGGTGACGGCGACAGCGATGATGATAATGGTGGTTATTGGGGAGACGGCATGGATGGAGATGGAGGGAATGTTGGGTTTGAGGTTGGGATTGGAGAGCTTTCAAAGCCAAGGAGGTGCAAAGAGGGTGGGAATAGGAACAAAGGGATGCCAAAATGGGGGCCATTTTGGGTGCAGGCTACTTCTTGAAGCTCTCTGTTATGTTAGGACCTCTCTATCTTCAATTCACTATTGTTAGTAGTTATTATTGATGTCTTTCGTTTTGGTTTGCTCATCGTCTTCCATTTCATGAGCGGTAGTTATTATGGTTATCGGACATTATCCACTATTCTCTCTCTAGCCTATTCCTACATGAGTGGTGTTGATTGATTGTCTCTTTTCATGTTCCATGGTGGCTTTACTGTTCAAGTTCAAATCCAGTTCCATTAGCATAGATTTACATGTCACCATGTTCTACTGAATTCAACTAATATCGAAATATATATTATTAAAAAATTATCGTACCCAATACAAAAATCTCCTTTTTTATTATAGTGTTGTCCACGAATGAATGATACACATCTTATCTCTAATTTCATAGAAGTTCATACTCAACTCAAAATCCGTTGTATGTAATCATGTATGACTGTTTGTCAAGAATTATACTCAACGCACCTCTCCTACAGGCCATTGGAAAGTTAGACATTCTAGCCACAAGACGACAAGAATCTTGTATATAAAGAAAACAATTCTATCTGTTCCCCAATAGATCAATCCTTCATTCTCAGACCGTTGATTTAGGATCTCTCTTTCTATCATACACTTTTGAAAATTTTCACTTTTACCTAATTTAAAATTTAATTTATAATAGTTATTAAATTGAAAATAGACAAGGTTTAATTTCAATCCTATAATTATAATAACTTAATTCCATTTATAAATTAAATCTCAATAATTATTGGTTCAACCAAATTAGTTCATGACAAATTGAAAAAAAATTAATTATATTAGAGGTCCCTTAGAAATTAGAATATGATTAAATATACGCAAAAATAAATTATATATTTTTGAACTGTCAATATAATTAATCATTTTTTTATATGGCAGACGCGCTTTAGATATTTCATTGTGGCTAAGGGGCTAACCTGATGGCAAGTAGGGTTTTGGCGTACGACAGGGGTACGTAGCGTCCTACCAATCAGCCATCAGGAGTAGGCCCCACGAGAGCACCATGCACTGACATCACAGCAGATGAAAGGCCATGTGCTCTCTTCCTCTAAGGTTCTAAAAGGCCATCAGCAATTTACATACAAAGGCAGTCCAGACCTGAGTACACTTTTGCCTTAATTTTGTGTACATAATTTTATTGTCAAATTACCAAGACATGCCCCAAATTGAACTCAAACTCAATACATACATGTGACTTTATTCTTTCTTCTCTCACTTGTACAATCTTCTTTTTTTTTTTTTTTCCAACAGTTAGATATACATGAATCAATTTATGAGTATTTTAATTAATTTTTGTCTCAGTCCGATTAAAGACATGTCATTTAAATTAAAACTATAATATTCATGAAATATAAATTATTCATGACCTAATCCTAAGATGTTATTAATATTTAAATTTATTATTCGTTCTTATTATCACTTAATAAATTTCTCACTTATACAATCAATAGAACAGATGGAATTCCATCCAAGCTTGAAATCTGAATTGAGAGATGTATGCTGAACTTGTGGTTTTAAGATAATTACTATAGAAAAATTCACCTCTAAAATGTGAGGATATACTGGTAAATTTAGTATATATATTTTTTCTTTTTATTCAATTTTCAAACTAATATCAAACAAAAGAAAACATATTCTTTTAATTTTTTATTCATCATATCAAAATATAAATGAGAGAAAATATATTCCTTCTTTTTAGGGATGAAATTTTTTTTCCATTTTTTTTTAATTTTTTACCCAAACATACCACAAAATTTCTTGTGGAGAGAGAGAGAGAGAGAGCCCGGGGGGTGGGGTGGGGGAGAGGAACGGGGGAATAGGTACTGCCAAAATGCATGTTTATCATTGTGTCTCTTCTCATCATGTTGTCTGACAAGCCCTTGGTACAATAACCATAACTTTTCAGACCATATCATACAACAACTTGGCCATATCTTGAGACAATTCACCATGTCTGCCCATTTTTGTTCTCAAATAATGCCTTACGAGGAATTTGCTTAAGCAAAAATGGTCTCAACTCCTAAATGCCTTTCTTTTATATGCCTTCTTCGTGAAGTCTTTTTAGCATTTTTACAAATGTTACTGATCTTTCTTTCTCGTTAATGTCAATTAAAATTTAAATATCAACATTATTTACATCCCTATTTCAAAAGTAAAGTATATACTCAATATCAATTCGATACATAAACCTAAGATGACGAAGTGATTGGAAGCCTCTTTCTCTCCTACTGTTATGTACGCAAATAATCTCTATTATTTTTTGGTTTAACAATAAAAGGTATTTGTATTAATTTATATAAATCTCGACTAATTTTTTTGATGATCTAATCTCAAAAAATTGTTAAGTTCAAATACAAGACTTACGTCAATAATCCCCCACATCCACATGTTGCTTATCTTCTGTTTTCATATGCGTTTTCAAATGAGACCAGCAATTTGAACCATTCTTAGAACGTCATTGTCTGTATCAACATGGACCCCTTTTGGAATTTGAATGGGAAAAGAAGATGAGAGACGCGACTACAGACGACTTCCTTGAGGAGGCTTTTAATTGGCAGACGCAGTATTACCTCACTGCACAACCGCACCTTGTGGGGGCTCCACTTTACTGAATCAGTGCGGAACCCGTAACAATCAACGTGTAATTCCACCACACAATTACTATTTTTTAAAGATGAAATTATAATTAATTGAAATAATTTTCTGATTAATTATTAAATGTTATAATCAATCATAAGTGCTCTTTAGTCAATTGTAACTCACTTTTAAAGTAAATTATAACTTTATTTTTAAAAATTATAATTTTGGTGATTACTCGTGATATTTTAGGAGCAATCGTATATTTTTCGAAAAAAATTGTTATTAGAATTTCTTAGCACGCAGGTTCACCAAAATTCTCCCATCACCCACCGTTCCCGAGAGGAAAATAAAATGACATGTTAGTAGAGGTTGGATTCAAATCCACTTTATTACTATTTTTTCAGTTTTTCTCGGTGGTCTTCTACTACAAATTTAAGTGAGATATTTACAATATAGATGAATCTCTTTTCAATACCCATTGAATGAATGGTGTGAATTGCAAAAATTAAAATAAAAAACATAGGAGTTGAACCAGATTCTCCACGTGTTCACACTGGGAGAGTAACCCTCCCAAATATGGGGAAGGTAACTGCATGATAGTGCAATACTCTTATGGAAACATGAATTACAAACAAAAATACCATAAAAAGGAGCTGGAAAAGGAAAAGCTAGTTTTTGTTAGGTCTAGTCTACCATGTCCTTAGCATCAAGTATATGTCCAATCCATCCTACACAAAACACCACCACCACTTTGTCCACCCAACCATGGACATGAACTAAACCACATAAGCCAAACCAGGGACAATACATATAATTGACTTATTCCCTCCTTTAATTTTCAGCTAAGAATCAACCATTCTTTAGGTTGCAATGGACCAATTCATTCTCAGGAGACAGGTAAGTTCAACTTGTCCTTGTTCCTGTGTGGATTGCATCAACATGTGTCATTGACACCTGAGAAATACACCACATAACATGTTTGAGAGAGAGATATATAGTTGGAAGAATTCCTTCTTACCCATAAAGAAAAAAATCAACATGTTAAGAAGGACCACATCCCTACGTGCTAGCCATGGCTTGTGACCGGCCCACTACTTCAATTGAATCACCCACTATTTTTTTGTGTGGTGAGCCATGCACTCATGTTACCTACTTGGCCTACGTATTGAAGTTCGTTGCTCTCCACATGTATGTAATGGACCAGTTCTTACCTATGCTTTATTCCCTGTTGGAGATCGGAGGAGATCCATATTAATGTGTCATCACCCTCATCCAATTTTTGTCAATTCACTCTATTAGGCGTATACTTTTCTCATGTCCGACTCTTCTGTTATTAGTTTTTAGCAAAAGAGTATTGTTGATCAAAACAACGCTGACATCGTTTTGATCGAGCAAAGGCTCCTCATCCATTTATGTAATACTCTTTTTCACCAAATTAGACTGTTAGAGAAATTAGTGTTCAACAAAATATTAAATTTTACATATCTTGATAGTAAATTATACCAAACTTTTTACATTATAATAATAATAATAATAATAATTACATGTTTTGACCACTTAAAGAGAGGTCTCACATGAAGGGAAGTATCAAATTAAGCAAATATTTATTTGTGGTATTTTTTTATCTTTTTTTTAAAATTATTTGTAGGGATCTTACGGTTTTGACGGTTTATGACATTAACAAGGGAAGCAGAGGATCCTTAAGAATCTTAAACGGGACCCACCTTCCAACAACAACAAGAATTAGGATTTTTGAGATCTAGTCTATGCTACTATAGGAACCAGGGATTTTCTTGTTAATTTTAAGGACTTATCGAAAAAAAAATATTAATTTCAAGGATTCTTTGTCCACCCTTTGATCATTAGACATGGCCCATCCAAGTTGTTGAAGGAGTTTAGAACCCAGTGATCATTGAATTGAAGAATCCTAACCGTCCATGTCTCTCACTGACCAAACAAGTCACTATTAAATGGAGATTCAGCAGACACAACCGTACGTGATTGATCACCATCAATCAAGGCAATCTAAATCATGGATTTGTGGGCATAAAAAGAAGGAAAGAGTAATTGTTTTGGAATTTAAAATTTTGACATAAGGATATGTTAAATGATGAAATTTTAATAAAAAAAATCTATGAATTATAATTATAATAATGCTATTGAATTATCTTATTATCACATAATAAAATAACTGTTTTGAATTTTTTTATCAATGGGTTGACTATGATACTAAAGAAAAAATTTTGATACCGTACCTCTAACTTTTACTATTTGAATGATTATTTTTATAATTTTTGTGAGTTATTTAATAACAAAAAAAATTATTACTTTTATAGATAATTTATTATTTTGTGAATATTTTTATCATTGTTGTAATAATTATTTTTACTATTTTTTTGAGACCCATAAAATAATAAAAGCGCCTATAAAAATATTCAATGTAAATGAATCCACACAAATATGATTGACTACTAAACATAATTTATATGTATATATAAATTCATAATGAAACAATCGTGAATATTGATGGTTCAACCCTGAAGAAATAAAATTTGTTAGTACTTGTTGTGTTGGCACATATCTCTAATACCACTTATTAGTTTTACACATAAGATATTTAACACAAATAATATTTATTAGAAAATATGAATTAAAAGATAAGAAAAAAATTAAAACACAAAGATATAATATAGTTGGATACAACATAATTTACTTTGGTACATCGTACTTATATTCACCGATAAAAAATTTACATCGAAAATTGATCATTTTGTAACTGATTACATAATACTTAACTCTATTTATAAAAATAAAATATTGTAGGTCAAACTTATTGAGATACAATTTTATCTTTATGTTTTCTATCACATGTATAATATACCTATTCATGATATATTAAAATTATTCGAATATAATTCTATTTCATGTATGATTTTCACATTAATTACATAATAAACTCTCATTGATAACAATTAAAGAGTTTGGTTCAAATTTTTACAATAGACAATAGAGGAGCCCGGACCCCATTCTCCACTCTAGCTATAATCTTGATTTTTTATTTTTATTTTTTTACTTAGCTATTCTCAATTCTCATACTCTAGCTTACTGCAAGTTTCTCTATGTCAATGCTTTAATTGTTATCCCCTAGACTTCTGCAAGTGCTTATTTTCGCTTCACAATGAAAACCCTCAAAAAGTCACAGCCATGTTCTTCCCACTCCCACACCTCGGTTGGGTTCTCCAGGCACCAGTAATAAGTCTTTGTCTTCTTCATGCCAGTGGCTCTGCCATGTGTGGGTGTGTGGTCTGTGAGAGATAGGCAGAGAGAAAGAGATATGAATCAAAAAGTAATCTTCTTTAACCATGGTTGATCTCCCAGAATCCTTCCCTTTCCCATCAACTGCTTCCTCTGTCATAAAGGTCAAAAGAAAACTCAGACCAGCCAACTTGACCCCAACTCTCATCCACAGCTTTTTCAAATCATCCTCCCTCCCAAAATTCAGGCACAGCTTAAATCTTGGTCTTTTATCCTTGTTAAAATTTTAGTCACATTTTTGTAATTTATTTTATCTTCAAGAATATTCTATCTATTTTTTGAATTTTTATTGACATTCTTATCAGATTAAAGACCTTAACTAGAATATAATTTACCTAAATTGCCCGTGATATATTTTAAAAAAAATTTGTATGCACACTCCCTCTAGATAAATATATCTTTAATGAGACCTTCTTTGTTTTATGAATTTTTTTACATATTAAAATTTAGGTCAATTAAAATTTGATTTGAACCAATTGAAAGTCGAATAACATTTTAATTAACTTGCATGGAATTTCAATCGGCATGAATTTTGATACGTAAAAAATATAAATTTTAATAGACTCAAATCGAATTTTAATTAACGCTAATAACTCAAGTTGAATTCAAATCGACTTGAATTTTAATAAGTAAAAAAAAATTAATAAGCTTGAATTTTAATACGTAAAAAAAATAAATTTTTATTAGTTCCAATCGAATTTTAATCGGTTTGAATTTTAATATGCAGAAAAATAAATTTTTATCAAATCGAATTTTAATAGTTAAAAAAATAAATTTTAATCGGTTTGAATTTTATATAGAAGTTTGTTTGGAGCTTATGTAGAGACAATTTTGGTATTTTAGATCATTTTAATTAAAAATTGAGGTTTAACAGTAGGGAGTATCAATTATATTTAAATATAAATTAGCATAGGCGTCAGTGATATTTTGAATAATAAATGGAATGTCTTTGAAAATATGATAAATTAGAAGAGGTGTGACTAAAAAAATAAATTTATGAAGAACTTCTGTGAAGAATATCATTGCTCTTACAATACAACCGATATATACAGTCTTTTAGCTGATATCTTCAACCTATGTTTTTGCTCCGGCGGGTAGTTTTTAAGTGAGAAGTTCAGATTCTAACTCTGCAAAGCAAGTTCCGGTTTGAGAGTAACGAGAGTAACCTAAATTGGGCAAGTGCCCGTTCCAGTCGTTGGGCTAGTTTTTTTCTCAGTGGGGACAGTCGATGTGGAAGTTGGATCAGTTGTTCCTGTTCTAGTGGTTGTAGTTTGTCCAATGAAGACTAAGCAAACTCGGTCCTATACACAAAAAGATGAGAAACAACTAGAATTACATAAGAATTTGTACAAGATACTTTTGTAAATTAAGTCAAAATCCAATCAAGTATTAGGTCTACAGCCTAGCCAAACAGATCCTAATAACCATGTACGAATACATCGACATCGAGTATCAGATTGGATTACTTTTCCACCCGTATGACTTCTAGTGCTACTCAGTCGTAATGAAGCTGCTGTCGTATTATTGGCAAAACCCGTGAAGCGGTTTGTTTGCAACGTTCACTTGTAGGGTCTTAGGTCCATCAGCGCAACAGCATTTAGAAAAGAGCAAACTCCGTCAGGTTAAAAGAGTAAAGTTGCGTTAAGTAATTAACAGTTAGCGTAAAATTTTATCGAATTTATTATGATAAGTCTAAATAATGATATATGTGTTAATATTAGTGCATGACTGAAATAAATGATAAAGACGGATTCGTATAACCAACTTTAAATGATTGAAATATAAGATTTAGTTTGATTTATTTAGAAAAGAACATCGTTGTAGGAATTTAATTAAGAATCTAATTCTATACAGTAATTCGACTAGTTGTGAGTATCAATATTAAATAATTTTTTTTTTCAATTCAATAGTTATAATTGGTTAGACACTCAAATTAGATTTAAATAATATTTTTTGTTTACAAAAATGTCACATAAAAGGAGAGAGGCTAACATGTGACACACAAAGGCAATCATAAAATTTTTGGTACACATCACACAAGTTCCGTCTTGTTGACAAGTTTGGAACTTGAATGAACTTTTGTGTGGTGATGATGGTGGCGAGTGTTGTTGTGGATGTGATGATAGCGTGATGGTTGACGTTGCTCGAGAGGTGACAATTGTGTAATGGTGGCAATGCTATGGTGAGGAAAGTGGTGTATATATATATATATATATATATATACACACACCTAACCTATATATTCAAATTCATATTACTATTTTTTTATTATGTTACTATTCATGTTATTGCTTTTATTGAGTATGTTACTGTTTATGTTCCTATTATTTTAAACATGTACTATTTTTGTTGAACATTTACTGTTATTATTTTTTAAAATATTAATATTTAATGTTTCAATTTTTTCATGTTTAAATATTACTATTTTTTTGTTTAAATGTATTATTTTGTGTATCCAAATGATAACTTTTTTTTTGAATTTGAATGTTACTATTTTTTATTTTTAATGTTACTATATATATATA